>CM033731.1:519058-1009371 GCA_019671005.1 Hibiscus mutabilis | reverse complement strand
GAATCTTTGCTTATTTCTTTCTTAAAAGCTCCGTTCCATGATTTATTTTTTTGAATATGTTGGTGTGATTACATCACGGGTCACTTGGATGAAACACATCATCCGTTCAATGAAAATTATTGTAGCAACATATTGCACCTTAAATAAATATATAGCTACCTCAACATTGACACCAAAGAATTGGTAGAGTCCGATGCCGAATGTCATTATTTACATTTCATAACCCAGACAACTCAACCAGATTCTGAATTGCTACAATAAGAACAATCATTTCTGAACCAAAACTCCTATAAGGAAACCCGAATTGAATCTTCGACAGCTTCTCAGCTTACAGACGACATACGGACTTCACATAAGTCACATAACAAAACAAGCAATTAATTGATAATTTTATCTACCAGGTCCCGTAATACATCAAAATGGCCATAAGAGTCTATGTAAAAATCCACTCTTACATTATTGTTAAACACAAATTAATGCAAAATAACACAAAAATATCAAACCCAGAAAACTTACAATAACCAGCCGAATCCAAGACCACAAACAGGAAGGCGAGGTTGCCTCACTGGTGCCGCTTCTTCAACAGGAAAGCCTTCAATAAAAATCAAAATTCGACCAAAGAATCAGCACCCCAATCCAATTTAACAACCAATAAACCCAATCAAATCACCAATTAACTCATACATACTGCATAGACACGAAAGTAGATGGTGAATTCCCCACAAAAAATCAACGGATAACAAAAATAAATCATTTATGTACCTGTGACGGTCTGGTAGCCATGGACATAGGGGTTGGAGGCGCAGCACGGCGGAGGAACGGAGTGAGGTAAGCCAACAAAGGGCTGCTGAGGCGGCGGTTGTTGAGGGAAAGGAGGGTAGTAATTGGCAACGCCTTGAAACGAGCCGTATTGATATTGGTTTTGAGGGTTAAAATTGGAGGTGACGCCTCTAGTTTTCTCATCTTGGATCATTTTGTTCTGGCTTTTTTTTTTTTGCGGCAAGGGATTTTCGAGTTGTCGGCGTTTGGCTCCGCCGCGGTGGGAATCCGAAGCGGCTGACAAAGCGGTGGTGAAATACAAATAAAAATGGATGGAAATATTATTAATTGATGGCAGATAATTACGTTGTTTAGCGGATTTAAGAACTAGCGGTTAGACTTTGTTTCTGGACTAATATGATGGGCTTCATAGATTTTGGGCCCGGATATTTTAGGTATAGCATGATTTGGGTTGGGTGATCCATCTGATCTCGACAATTTTTTTTTTCTTCTTATAATAGATTTTGTTATATCATGATTGGAGGAAGACAAAATTCGGCTCGATTAGAAAAATTAAAATTTTAATTAATTTAAAAATTTTAAATAAAATTTGAGTTATAAAATAAGATTCGAATAATTTTAAAGTTTTGAATAAACATAATTTTTGTTACAATTTAGTCTCAACTCTGTATTTTATTCAATTAGTCATCTAACCCAATTCATTGTAAATTCTTTCCTTCATCAAATTTTTAATTCGTTTATACTCTCATCGATAGTTTTGTTCACCACCCCTATAGTATCCTTATATTATTGGATAGAGACAAAGTGATTTTATAACTGTTGTTAAGTTTTTATCATCTCAAGGAAATGTTTTAATGTTATTTGCATCTTTAGGTATTTTATCACCTCTATCCACGATGTGGGGGCACATAGATATTTTATATAAATAAATATATCGACAAATTTGTTAAAATATTAATGTTGAAATTTATTTTTCAAATGAGGTGAGTCAGATTTTATTTGCTGAATAAGAGATGATGATAAAATGATGGAGTAAAGTTGTTAAAAAAGTACAATAAAAGACGTTTAGTCTTTTTTCAATTACAAAAAATATTACCATGCAATCGAGACGATTTTACAAGACATAAGCAGGAAAAGAATGTTATTACTTATTACATTACACGACATTCCGTAAACTTTGATTACCCTGCAAATATGTTAGATAACTTGAACCAAACGGCTCCTGCCCGAATTAAGTTCCAAAGTGGTCCTGAACATAATCAAGAAGGCCTTTGTCCTTCTACTACTCCAACAAAGACTTTGAACTCGGTAAGGTCTTCCAAGGAAAAGTCTATTGTCTGTCATCGGTTAAAACCGATGGTTGTTTACAGTCGGCCGCTAACCACCGCAATAAAATCTGTTAGATCTGTAACCGCATAAAAAATTTAGCTGCAATCCTAATTTAAATCCCTAATCAACTCTATTCGCAACAGTGAGGGGTTTCATTCACACCATATCCTTCTTCTTCTGTATATTTCCTTTGGTCATGTGTCGGCTAGCTTCAAACCAGAGGAAGACGATGATCACTATTTCTCGACACCGAAAATTCACCCTGGAATGCTACAGAGGAGCCAGACCTTTGCCGTTGGGAAGGCGTTACATGCAACCCCTCCAACAACTCCATACTCTCTCTTTCTATGTCGGGGTTTGGTCTCTCTAACTCCAGCTTCCTACCCATGCTTTGCCGGATCGATTCTTTGCACTCACTGGACTTCTCCAACAACTTTTTGGAGCTAATCCCATTGATGGGTTAAAGAGCTTCAACTTTAGTAGGAACATGTTGTTGGGTTCTTTGCCTACCTTTCAAAACTTTGCTTCATTGGAATCCTTGGATCTATCTTTCAATTCTCTGAGTGCAAAAATTGATTCACAGTTGAATGGCTTGAGCACACTGAAAAGCTTGAACCTTAGTTTCAATCTTTTCAGTGGTTCTGTTCCAAACCACCTCCAAGCCACCTTGGAACGACTTGAGCTTTCTGTAAATAACTTTACAGGTGAAATACCTAGCGAAATTGGGGGGTATGAGAATTTGATAATGATTGATCTTAGTAAGAATAAACTTGGTGGAATCATCCCAGAATCTGTTGGGAACCTTACCAAGTTGGAAATAATTGTTCTATCTTCCAATCAGTTGACTGGGGCAATCCCTGCAGGCCTTTTTGGTAGTATTACAGCACTGCAGCAGTTCTCTGCCAATCAAAACAAGTTCATAAGTATTCCTGGTAATACCGCATATTCACTCGAGTTTTTAGATCTTAGTTATAACAAAATAACTGGTAGAATCCCGCCCGAGTTTCTGTTGTCATCGAGCCTGCAGGTTGTGGATTTGTCTTACAATATTTTGGATGGACCAATACCTGAAAACATGTCTTCCAGTTTGGTCAAGTTAAGGTTGGGTAACAATTCTCTCAGTGGTCCTATTCCTTCTGCAAGCTTTGAACCTTTGCAGAACTTGATGTACTTGGAGTTGGAAAACAACAGTCTTACCGGAAATTGGCATTGTTGAACTTGGCTCATAATAAGCTGAGTGGGATTCTGCCAGAGGAATTGCTAAATCTTACTCAACTTCAGGTTCTGAAACGTCAACTCAACAAGCTTGGTGGTGGAATCCCCGATCAGATTGCACAGCTGAACATGTTATCCGTGCTTAATATCAGCTGGAATTCACTAAATGGCACCATACCTTCTTCCATTTCCAACTGTGCAAACCTTCTTATCCTAAACTTACAAAACAATGATCTCACCGGTTTCATACCTGACAGCATCAGTAATTTTACTTCTCTGTTAGAACTCCAGCTCGGAGCAAACAAATTGCATGGTAGGATTCCCGACATGCCACTGAAGTTGCAGATTTCTTCGAATCTCAGCTCCAACCTCTTTGAAGGATATATTCCAAAGAGTCTCTCCGGGCTGTATTATTTGGAGGTTTTGGATCTCTCCAACAACAAATTCTCGGGTAGAGTTCCTGATTTCCTGGTTGGCTTGTCTTCCCTGAATCGGCTAATACTTTATGATAATCAGCTTTCTGGAGTTGTTCCTAACTTCAGCCATCATGTTGCGGTCAATTTGAGTGGAAATCCAGAACACGGAATGGAGAATGGAGGCTCGGAAGACGAAGATATAGATGACAAGTTTTGGTTCTATATAAGCATGGGACTGGGATACCCCATTGGATTCTGGGTTGTTTGTGGGAGCTTGGTAATAAAACAGTCATGGAGACGAGCCTATTTCAGATTGATTGATGAGATGAATGATAGGGCCTATGTGTTCATAGCTCGTTGCAGGGAGAGGTTCCAGGAGGGACGATGATGAGATGCTCCCCATCAATGATCGAAAGTTGCATCTGTTGAAACAATGGTTTTAGCCAGTAGCAGTAGCAGTAGCAGTCTTTTGTTTTCCTCTTTCTTCTAAAGCTACGAAAAAAACCAAATATATTTCCTCCCATTAGATTTAACTACTTAATCGAATGTCTTTATGTACACTGTTAATCGAAAATAAATAATTTGTGTACCTCTGCAACAATATTAACTAACTTTATTGTTGAAGTATTTAAACTTTCTAAATATTTTCAATCGTTTCTTGTGTACCACATATTCCTTTTTGATTGAATGAGTTTCGAGACAAATAGCAGTGTTAACAATGTACTATTCGTTGCAACTCAAAAATAGTCGACATTAAAAGCGCAATGTAGCATAAAATAAATAATTGGGTTTTGCAACTTACAAGCAAAAGCTTGAACCCAACTTTGTCCATCCAATTCTCACACTACCAAATCTAATCATTTTTACCAACGAAAATCCACAGCACAAGCCATTTCGGTCGGATAAATCCATTGGCCTTCGGAACCATATCCGAATACCGCATTCCCACCTACTTGACTTCCACATATCTACTTGGCCTCTTTGGATGAATGAAATTATGTTTTGAACCCTTCTTGAAAATTACTAATTCAATTTAGTTCTTTTAGCCCCCAATAATTTATATTTTTTATGCCATGCCCCAACAAAACGTACCTGGTTTCACCCTTGTTTAGACTTGAAGTCTTGAAAAAAATAAATTTTAGGGTTTGTTAATTGTTAGTCTTGATTCAATAAATTTTTGATGCAACAACATTTAAGAATAAAGTTACATTTTCTTCCCAATTCATGTGCATATATTATTGAAAAATCTCATGGAACATTTTCAAAGTATTTAAAATCTCAAAAACATATATTCTAAGTTGATTTATATGTTCCAAAAGTCTTTGACTTTATCGAAACTAAGGACAATCAAAGTGGAGAAACCCCAAAAAAGCTTCGGGAGAAGTGAAAAACTTATGACAAGCAAAATCATCGTCACTAGTCAACTTGGCCATAGCATGGTCCAGACGATAGCTATGTAACTTGTTAAATTAAATGCTATCATTAGTCTCTGTATTATATATTAGTTGTAGATTTAGCTCGTGCTCTCTAAATTGATAAGTATACATCATGTAATTTAGTTATATTGTCCTCATATTATTTGAGCCGGAAATAAAATTTCAAATTTTGAAAAAGTATAGAACTATTGATCAAATTAGAATACAAGGACTAAACTCACAACTTATGCACAATACATGTATTAACCATAGAATTTGACCTATTTAGTGTGTTTTAGGTTGTGTTGTAGAATCAATGTCTTGTTTGAGTAGATTGACTGCATTTTTAAACTGAGTGAACTCATCTTCATTGAAACTTGGTGGGATCGTCTGGTTCTGAGTTTCTTTGAAGTTTTGCCAATGTTGAAGAGCTTATTCTTCTTCTTTTTGATCCATCAACGAAATAATAGCCTGAAATACTATGTTTTACATCAGATTTTCTGGTCATATAATGATTTTGGTCCCTCTTCTTTGTCCAAATTTGAGATTTAGTCTATGTACCTTAATTTGACATAATTTGATCCTCTATTTTTATACGTTAAAAGCCTTATAAAGAGCCTGAAATAAAATCAGTACTTAATATGATCTGCAATGTCACCTTATAAAGAGAAGGTCTTGCATCAGAAACACCTTCTTCTGCTAAGCATTTGCATTTCAAAGCCTTTTGAACATCTCCCTGCAAGAAAAAAATTTAGAAGCAAAAAAAAGAAAAAGAGCATATTTATCATAAGTACCAAAAAAACATAATTAATTTAGACTCGGATAAGTGCGTGACGTCGATATATGTCCAATATAAACATACTTTTATTTTTTTCTCGTTCATTTATATCCAAATGATGGACACAAATATTGAATAAAAAGTATTAATAGGTCATTTCTAGCCACGGTTTTAATGTTATGCATATTTGTTAAAGCTCGGTTCAATGCATTAGAAAATCGAAAAACAAGTTGAATTTGGCTCGGGTCTTAATGTTGGAGCTTAAGTCCGGTTTTTTTAATGAGTTTAATTTTTTTTATTTAGACACTCTTGAATATCGGACTGATCTTTAAGAAAAAGTATGAAACTATAAAAAAAAAGTTAAAGGAATTATAAGAAAGAACCTTGTAGATGTACATTTCTGCAAGCAACATTCCAATCTCATAAGCTTCATTTGGTTTGCCCTTCTTTTGTGCCTTTTTCAATGCTTTCTTTAACAATTTTATTGCTTCATCTTCTCTTCTCCTCATCTCCAGCCTTCCAAGAACTTCCTTTCATACCCAAACCATAGAATCACATTTTAATTCATATGTGCCGAATGAATTATCTAAAATCGAAATTTTAGCAGTTTTTCTCTCGATTATTTATCGAACTTTTTTTATTGACAAACTAATTTTAACACTCATATATACAAGAATTTTTACCATTTCACGAAAGAAATAAGTAAAGAAATCGTATCATAATCTCGAATCTATCAAGAGACAAAGGACAAAAATGGCTTAAGGGGCCTTGGCCCCCAAGAATTTAGAGAATTCATAATATACCTTTTAATTTTTTAAAATTTTAATTTAACCTCTTTAAATCTTAAAAAATTATATTAAACATTAAAATTTTTGAATTTTTTAATTAAATCCTCTTAAATTTAATTCGCCCCTTAAATATTTTTGGTCTAATTAGTATTTAGACCTCTATAGATTTAAATGTTAGATAAATTAGACCTTGCCCTTCAATTTTGAATTTAAATACTTAATAAACTCTTATTTTTTTAAAGTTCAGTAATTTGACCTCTCCTGATATTCGATTATGACTCTATCCCTGAATATATCAAATAATAAACGAATCATAACGAGAAAAGGAAAAGGAAACCTGGATTTCCTTGAAATTTGGTTGTTCATTTTGAAGCAGAGTCTCCAGCCGGTTTATATCATCGACGTTTTGTGTCGGTTGTCCGGCTCGAAAATTCTGATAATCAACCAATCTATCTAAAGCCAGTTTTCCGCCATGGATGGTGGCCAAGGACATTGATCTCGGCAGATTCCGCCGACGATCAACTCTCTTGTTCCAGGCGCCACTCACATATTTCCACCCAAAAGCAATGCAGATTCCTCCTCCGATGATGAACGGTGCCGTTACGACTGTTACCGTTCTATATTTACTCTTTGTGTCAATCTTCTTGGTTGAGTTTGCCATGCCAGAACCAGACCTTTAACTTTCTTCTTGGCTAAATTTGAATAGAATTCGGGAAAATCGGGCAACGTTTATGTAAGGAAGATGAACTATCTTGATTTCTTGCTTGCTTGATGGGCAAAGGCAAATATATGCACATATGCATTAGTTTGGTCAAATTCTATCATTACTCCCTGTGTTATACTTAAGCGGTGGATTTAGTCCTTAATCCTTATATTCTAATTTTATCAATTTCAGTCCTTGTATTTTTTTATTTTTGTAAAATCATGGAGAGAAAATATGATTAAATTAGAATAACTAAAATATGAAATTAAAGAACAAAATAACATCAGTGTCTTGTTTAGAAAAAAAATAAAATACAATAAAATTCATTCTACGATAAATATATTTTATGTTATTGGAATCAAATGAAGCTCAAGGGAGAAACTTAAATATTCCTTGCCCTTCTCGTTGGGTCAGCTGAATTTCCGATAGCTTAATGATACAAGATTTCTTATGGAATCACAAAACCTTTAGATAATAAAAGGATTAATGCCTTCCTTTTTTCCGATATGTTTAAAGATAAGTTTATTCTTTAATATTTTATTTTATTTAATTATCTCGAATAGTAAGTGATTTAAAAATCTAAGAGGTGTTCGAACGGTAGGTTTAAATAATGATGAATAAAAATTGATATTAACATGAAAAATTCTTTAATACACATACTATGTAAACTGACGTAAGTTTGTTTATTTTAGGGTTTAGACAGGGAGAGCCATGTTTAGCATGGGAGGAATCTTGTCCCTCACAAATTATTTTGGTATAATTGTATTTGAGGTCTTTTTAATTTAAATAGTAGTAAAATAAGATTTTTGTTTCTCTCAATTTTTTAGATTTAGAAGTTTAATAGACATTTCCGTCTCTAAGTTTAAATATTCAATTTATAATTTAAAACTAATGGTTTATTTTTAAAATTTTATAGTTTAAACGTAAAAGATTATATAATTTTCTTTTTACAAAAATTTGTGTGTTAGAAAAACACTTTATTAACCTACATTTTAAATCTGTTATATTACATAATAAATATAATATCCAAATCTAAAAAAATAAATTGAAAGTTTTCAGTTGCTAACATTGGTTCGGTTGATAAGGGAATATGGGCTAATGCACGTGAGAGACTCGGCCCTTAGCAAGCCCCATTATGCAATAATATGAAGGGTAAACTACACAATGTCACTAAATTTTAATTTTTGTATCGAATATACCACTAAATTATAAATGATACTATTATACCATTGAACTTTGGTAAACTACACGAAATACCACTCGACCGTTAAATTGTAATGGACCTTTAAATGCAAAACAGTGTCGTTTTGGTATAGTTGTTTTGATGCCTAAGATGAGACAAAACGACGTCGTTTTGTTAGAAAAATTTAAGAAAACACTGAACTCAGGGAGGCTCGAACCAAGAACCTCAAAAGATAAAAGGTTTACACCAAACCACCAGGCCAACTTAAAAACATGATATAATTTTAACGAAAATAATATATAAATAATACTGCAGTTGAACTTAATTTCATTTATATCATGATATAATTTTATAATATTTATAATATAATTTTATAAATATATTAAATTTATAAATAAATATTATTTATATTTATATTACAAAACTAAAATATTATTTATAATATATAAAACTAAACCCCAAACCCTAAACCATACATGTAACTAACTAAACTACAAACCCTACACCCTATATATATAATTAAATTTGAAATCCCAAACCCTAAATATATATAACTAAATCCTAAATCACAAACCCTAAACCCTAAAACTAAAATATTATTTATAAAATATATTAGGATCTGTAATATAAATTATAAATAATATTTGGGTTTTTGGGATTTAGGATTTAGTTATATATATTTAGGGTTTGAAGTTTGGGATTTCAAATTTAATTATATATTTAGGGTTTGTAGTAGTTAGTTACATGTATGGTTTAAGGTTTGAGATTTAAGGTTTAGTTGTATAGATTATAAATAATTTTAGTTTTATAATACAAATTATAAATAATATTTATTTATAAAGTTAATATATTTATAAAGTTATACTATAAATATTATAAAATTATATCATGAGAAAATGAAATTAAGACTGCAGTATTATTTATATACTATTTTCGTTAAGATTATATCAAGTCTTTAAGTTGGCTTGATGTAAATCTTTTATCCTAGAGGTTCTTGGTTTGAGCCTCCCCAAATGCAGTGTTTACTTAATTTTTTTAACAAAACAACGTCGTTTTGACCTATCTTAGACATCAAAGCATCTATACCAAAACGACACCGTTTTTTATTTAACATGTCTGTTACAGTTTAACCGTCGAGCGACATAATAGTAGCAAAAAACAAAATTTAGTGATATAATAATAACAAAAAACAAAATTTAGTAGTATAATAATATCATTTTATAGTTCAGTAATATTTTCTATACAAAGGTTAAAGTTTAGTGGCATTTCGTGTAATTTACCCTAGTATAAAAGCAAACCGTGAAAACAATGTTTTACTTTTTACATTAATGTGTGATTACATATTAATATTTATCTTTTTAATTTTATTCTTTAAAATTTATATACGTATCGTATAGATAAATTGACCTAATATATATCTCCTAAAGATAACAACATTTGGGACCCCTCAACAGGTCTGTGAAAACAATAGCTTTTAAATGACTATCTTAATCATTTAAGCTTCGAATTTTATCGTACGTAAATAATACATATAGAGATTTCAACTGAGATTTAATAATGTTTTAACTTTTATAAAACAAATCCTTAATTGAATAACTTCTATCGTACAAATATTTTATTTTATCAAAATATTTTTTTTAAATTATATGTTCGATTTATTCACTTATTTCGATTCGATAAAAGAATTTGATTTTCATAATAAAATTAATTTATTCAATTATAGTTACATAAAAAGCGAAACGACCCCTACCACCATTAGGGACGAAAATAAATTTTTAATAAAAATGTATAAAAAAAATTTTAAAAATTTTAAATTATATACGAATTTTAAATTTTGTGGTGAATACTGCACTTCAACCCCTGCCCATCCCTACCACCCCATCATTTTTGCCAATTTAAACACCTTCACAACATCAACAAATCCGCCGTTAAACCCTTCTAATTTCCTAATTCTTTCTTCTTCCACCATGGTTGTTCAATCACAGACATTAACCCATAGTTCTTCAATCAAAATATGCAACAAACCCGCCGCCGTTTTCACTTCAATCCCAGTGATAAACCTCGGAGATCCCGAATCGAAGGCTTTGATGGTGAAAGCCTGTGAAGAGTTCGGGTTCTTCAAGGTGGTGAACCACCGTGTTCCAATGGAGTTTATTACCAGACTGGAGAGCGAAGCTCTCGGGTTCTTCAATCTGCCTCAGTCTGAAAAGGACAGAGCTGGTCCGCCCGACCCTTTTGGTTATGGCAGCAAGAGGATTGGAACCAATGGTGATGTTGGTTGGATTGAATACCTCCTCCTCAATACCAACCCTCAAGTCCTTTCTCTTAAAACTCTTACCGTTTTCCGACAAAACCCAGAAATTTTCCGGTAAAAATATATGGTCCATGTTTTTTTTAGAGTAACCCTTTTTGGTCAAATTATGGTTTTGGTCCCTCTAATTTTCTTTTGAGAATTCGGAGGAGAGGTAGGGATGCCCTCACAACTTTTTGGGTCTAATAGCATATTATTTCCTGAGTTTAAATACTAATCAATTCAGCATCAGTCTATTTAGTTTTGTTTTTATATACTTAATAGGTCCCTTATTTTTGAAGTTAAACGGTTTAATCTCTCCTAGCATTTGATTTTAGTTATACAAAAACAAGTAGGGACAGAGTCACGATTCTAACTCAAGGACAAAGTATAACTTTTTTCTAAAGTGGGATAATTTATGATTATCCAGTAAAATTTTTAATTTTTTACATAAATTAAAGATATTTTTTGGGGTGGGGCTACAGTCCCTTCCAATATAAAAATAACTTTATTCTTGAAAACAAGTATCTTATAACTCAATCGAAAGAATGTTGGTCTAATAGTTAAGTCTTTTACTTTCATAATTCAGTGCAAATAGTTAATACCGTTGATTATGATTATAAAAAAAATTCAATCAACATTTTAGTGAAAGTAGTTAACTATTTGAACCAAGACTAAATTATTATAAATTAAAGTGTAGATGTTAAATTTTAAATTTGAGAATAAAATAGGGACCAAAAATGAAATTTGCCCCAATACTTTTCTTTTAACTTTTTCTTATTATTTTGATGAAGCAGCTCAGCTGTAAACGACTACATCCAGGCAGTGAAAACAATGGCATATGAAGTACTGGAACTGATAGCCGATGGTCTGAAAATCACGCCGAGGGATGCTCTGAGCAAACTACTGAGAGACGAGAACAGTGACTCGTGTTTCAGGCTGAACCATTACCCGCCTTGTCCTGAGTCGGAGGCACTGAGTCTGAGTGGTATGAATTTGGTCGGGTTTGGGGAACATACCGACCCCCAGATAATATCTGTGTTGAGATCCAACAACACCTGTGGTTTGCAGATTTGTCTGAAAGATGGTACCTGGGTTCCAGTCCCATCTGATGAAACTTCCTTCTTTATCAATGTTGGTGATGCCTTGCAGGTACAATATATATCCACCACTCTTTTAAATATCTCTATTTTAAAATGGACCCGTACGTTGGATCGAGTGGCAAGAGAGTTTAATATCTTCTTAAATTCGGGTCTTATGAATAAAAAAACTAGTTTTGAGAAAGTTTCCGTCTTGTTTGGGAGATAGTCGGAGTCTAAAACGAATTGATTTAGTTTGTTGATTATTCTATACAGTGGTGGATCTTGAAAAAAAAAACATTTAGGTTGAAATTTTGCAAAAAAAAAATGAGGGGCTCAATGCATTTTGTTTTAAAGATGGGGTGTAATTAAAAGTTTAACGAGAATATTCGAAAATTTTGGATGACCTAAATAAAATATTCAAAATTATTTAGAGAAATTCTAAAAATTTTGAGTGGATTAATTAAAATATTTGAAAATTTTAAATGACTTGATGCAAATTTTCTAAATTTTTGGACTCTCATGATCATTCACCTCTGATTCAGTAGCGACATTTGAAGGGCGATATGTAAGTATATACCCCAACCATCAAATCTCTTGTAGACTTGTAATATGCCTTGACCTTGGAATTTTGATGTACCAAAAAAAGGAATAGTTAAATTCGAATCTTCTTATATTTTTTAGATTCAAATCTTACAAGTCACGATATGTTCAATTAATTTCAACCTATTGTCCGTGTCAATAACCTCCCTTTTATGTGTGTTTTATATACCACAAACTAAGAGAAACAATGTCCTTGTTAGTACTTAAACTTTAAATTCTAAAGAGACAACACAAAACACCAACCACTTATAGAATGTCGGTCCGACCGGGCTTAACCTAATTTGATGTTTTATTTATGAGACAGGTAATGACAAATGGGAGACTGAAAAGTGTGAAGCACAGGGTATTGGCAAACACACAGAAATCAAGGGTTTCAATGATCTATTTTGGAGGACCACCTCTAAGTCAAAAGATTGTGCCTTTAACTTCACTTATGGGAAAACAAGAAGAGAGCTTGTACAAGGAGTTCACATGGTGGGAATACAAGACCTCGGCTTACAAGTCAAGGTTGGCTGACTATAGGCTTGGTTTGTTCGAGAAAACCCCAACTACAAACTAATGATGTTCCAAAGTTGAAGATCCCCTAAAAAATGCAAAACTTTATTATCATGTCATGGTTAGATAATACAACTAATGTTGAATCTGAATTTCGGAAATAAAACTTAATCGAGTTTGAATTTTGACAATATAAATTCAGTTCGGTTACACTTTTGATTAGAATGAAAGGCTATGTTATGTTTTATTTGCGTTACCAATATGATTTTATTTGAAAAGTTATGGCATGTCCTTCATTGCTTTTCAAACTAGCTTTTGTAGCCAAAAATTCTTTTGAGACCAAAAATAATGTAAAATAAGTAGCTTTTTATGCCACAAGTGCTTTCAGCTTGGTTTGAAAAGTGATTTTTAAAAGTTGGAAAATTTAAATTTTAACTTTTTCAAAAAATATTTTTAAATAAAACTACTCATCTATCCCTGTTTGCATCATCAATCCTTTCATATTTTCAAAATGAATGTTTAAAAATAGATATTTTATCTACTTAAAAATACTTTTTGACAACAATATCAAACCTTCCTATTTTAAACAAAACAATTCAAAATTACTTTCCCACCACACTTTTCAACAGCAATAGCCTGGCCCTAGTATTTAAACTTGACTTTGAAAAATTATTTTATAATTTAGTATCCAAATTTGACCTAAAAATAAAAATCATCGACTAATCAATTCTGAAATATTACATAATTTCTTGCATTAAATTAATTTCTACAATATTAAATAAAACAATATTATAAAATCTTAAAAAATCAAATATCTAATTAAAAATATAAAAAGTCATTGAAATCTTATAAATATTTGGAAATTTTAATTAGAATAAATAAAATAATTATTAAATTAAAAGAAAAGGACTTTAGATAACAAATTGCCTAGTTGGTTTTTCTTTTTGATATTTTTATTACTAGTTTAAATGAAACAACTAACTACCCTGCAATCAATGCAAACTTTATAAATATGTCCTCATCTATCCAATTTTGGACATCTCAATAGTTGGAATTCGACTTCGTGAGTCAAGGGAGCTTCTTTTTGAACGATCTAATGACAGATGATCGGTATAGTTAATCAAATCACCTTGGCTTGAAAAAACGGTGTTTTAAGTTCTTGAATTTTTTTAAAAAAAATCAATTAAGTTTTTAAATTTTTTACACTCAATTAAGTCAATGAACCAATAAATTTAATTAATTAAGCCATCTGACTGATTTTGACCATCAATTTTTGACGATTTTTCTTGAGATATTATTGTCACGCGACTCACTACACTTCTGACATTTGACATTTACAGTTTTTTTTAGAAAAATATTTTTTTATAAATTTTTAGAACTTTTAAAGAGTTTTTTTAAATAAAATAAAATAAAAAATTATGGAAAGGTCAAGTGATAACACTGTAACACGGTACGTTGCACCAACTTGTCCAAAAAAATGTTAGATTTAACAGTCAACGTTGGTTAAAGGGGTGAATTGATGAAATTTTAGAGTATAAGGGCTTAATTGGGTGCAAAAAAATTCAGGGGCTTAATTGATTTTTTTCTTCAAAAATTTAAAGGCTTATGATACATACAATTAAAAATTCCATAATCTGTACATAAAATAATAAATCAATTATTAATATCGTATTTTAAAAAAATGATTATATAAATAAGTTCCAATTTCATAAACGGGCCAATATAATGGTATTAGGTAAAGTACTTAGAATTTATGTTCTTTTTTTAAACGACAAAAAGGGAAGGACAGGCTCGTAGAGTTGATTTCATTGTCATCCTTGAGTCTACCAGCACTTTCAAAATTGGTTCTTTCTTTTTGAAAAGTCATTCTCTATATATGGCGGGTCAAATTCTGAATTTCATTATCCTATTTTATGAAAATTGTTAAATTAGTCATCTATTTTAAATTCATTACAAATTGATCTTTGCATTTTATGAAAATTAAAATGTTAGTCCAATTGTTGTCAAAGTGATGAACTTGGATTACCGATTTTGTTTTTGTTAATCTGTTGCATATGAATTGTCGAACCGTTGATTTTTATTAATTTCGTACACAATATTTGTTGAATTGTTGATTCTCATGACAATGGTTTAACAATGTTACTTTATTGGACTAATTTTACAATTTTCATAAAAGTATGAAGATTAAATTTCAAAAAATTAACATATAAGGATTAAATTCTTGGTTTTTATAAAATAGAGGGATGAAATTTATAATTAAACCCCCTAGAAGACGTTGTCCCAATTGAAAAGTACATGAGATGAAGCAAAATCACTTTCATTAAGAGTTTGTATTGACCATCCAAGCACGCTCTCTTAACTTTACCATCACATTCAGTCAATCGAAATCGAGCTTATAATAAATCAAAAACTTTAATTTAAATTAAAGGGTAAACTACACAAATGGTCACTAAGCTAAGTAAGAATATTTTTTTGGCCTCTAAAGTTTCAAAAATTATAAAATAATTATTAAACTTATTGAACTATTACAAAATTGTCACTACACGTTATAAAATAGTGAAAAATCTCGAAAAGTTTCAATGTTCTTTTGTAATAGTTTGATAAAGTTCAGTGGCCAAAATTATTTCTATTTAATTTAGTAGCCATTTATATATCTTACTCTGAAACAAATTAAATTAAATTATAAATCAAAATTTGAACTTAAGCTTGAATTTGAAATTGAATTTTTGGGGTTAGATACTATAGTATATTCGTCTTTCTTTTCTTTTTCTTAAAAAATAAAAGAAAGGAAAAAGAAAGAAAGTTGTGTCTGTGGTTTCAACTTTCAATTGCATATTTAATGGCACAATCTCTTTTTCTTAAATTCCAAGGAATATTTGTTTAATATTCTCAAATTCTCAAGGTTTGGGTGAGAATATTGGTCCCAATTTATTATATTAATTCAGATGGAGACGGTTTATTAAATACCAAATTCATTTTTATATATTTAAGCGAATAAGATTTCTTGTTGTTCAAGTTTTCTTTATACTAAGTAATAAACTTTATATTTTCGAGTTGAGGGAATTTTCTCTTATTTGTCTCCGATTTTATTGTTTACGGTTTCCATGTAAAATATGTGTGTTTCATATTGTGGATAAATTATTTCATATCTAAAGTGAGGATTGAATCTTCGATCATTGGTTAAGGTAAAAAAGACCTTTATCGTTTTATCTGAGCTTACGATTAACGTATGATTATATTTTTAATTATTTAAGAATATCAATTTACTAAAAATGAGTGCTTGATATTTTTGTATTCATTATGGTTGTATATATCATTGATCTTTTTCCTTTAGACTTTCGGAAGTAAAAGCATTGATCTTACATTACCTTTTTATTGTCACGTTCATTCTTGCACAAATGCTCAAAATGCACATCTAAAGTATATCTTCCTTTTTCAATAAAATTTTGTTTTTGTTTTTTAATTAAGGAATGATGCTCATCTTGCCTCATCTTGTATGGGTTCGAATCTCGGTATTGGAATGTAATACCTCACTATTTAATAAAAAAATCCCCCTAAATCTAAATGGAGGAAAAGAGTAGATATAATAATAATAAAATATTCATACCCAAGGATCAACCTTGACAAATAAATCAACTGCAACCAGAAACATAACGAAATCAAACATCAGACTCAAACGAAAAAGCATCCATAATATCCTCAGGAGGATCCAGATCTTATTTTAGGAATTCATATTTGAATTTTATATTATATTATGAAAATCTTGCAAAGTTAATTCTAGGCATTTATTAATTAAATGTTATTTCATAGTATATATTTAAAAAAAAACTCCATTCAATGTGTGTTAGTTTAATTGGTACCAAAACTATTGAAGACACCTAGAGATTAAGAATTCAGATATACTTAAGCACGTAATATCTCCCTCATATAAGTATAATTAGTGGAAATGTATGTGTTAAATCTCACTAGATCACGTAATCGTTTTTAGAAAAGTTATTAATTAAATCAATCATTAACGAAATGTTGAATTATCTGTTCGATACATTTCGGATTCGAAAAATTGTCCACTTTCATCGTTAATGGAGGATATAGGCCATAATAATTTGTTGGCAAAGAGAGAAGAACATAAACTGCTGTTTGATTAGCATGCCATTGATGCATCATTTTCACCTTCCTGTTAAGAAATAATATATCGAAGATTTGTAGCATGTAGTAAACCATACCCATCATTTTCACCTTTTTATGTTAATGATTCTTTGTTTAGAATGATAGTCAATATCCTTCTAGAGGCAATATTCATATAAAATACTTTACTTAAGGTTTACATAATCAGAACTTCTACACTCGAAACTTAATAAGGGATCGTTTGGTTCACAGAATGTAAGATTATTATTAGAAATAAGATTACCTGAATGTTGCATTACTTAACACATTACTGGGAATATTGTATTATCTTGTTTGGCTTATTTGGCAGGAATCTTAGATTACAGTGTTTGGTTTAAGAAATATATGATAAGAAAAATGCACGTTTTATCAAACTAAGATATATTTTCTTTTTTAACAAGTTGAATTCTTAATATTAAAGTTAAAATATTTGCATAAAAGTTTATAGAAAATATAATTTTATATTATTTCTAATTTATATATTTTTTAATAAAATTTGTACGTAAAACTTAATATATATTTTTTTATTATTTTATATTTTTATTTCTTTAAAAATACAGAAACATACTTACACTAATATAATTATGTGTTTACTTTAGGTATCAAAATAATGAAAAATGTACATACTCCTTTTATTTATATTAGTGCCTTGTCACTTTACTCCACCCCTAGAATAATGCATTACTGTAGGCAATGCTTTTGAAATATTTCATTTATTTTAAGGGTATTGCGTTTCCTTCCGGTTCGAGGAGAAAGTAATAATATGAACCAAATATGGGTATGTGATTCCGAAAAAGATTATTTTTCTTAATAATAATCTTTTCCTTCGTCCAAACGCCACTTAAGAGATATCGTTTAAGTTTAAAATTCGAATTCTGACATCTGCAACTCTTTTATCATGAGACCGATACTTCTTTTGTGTATGCAGAATAAAAAAGGTTTCCCTTTTAGTTGAAAAAATAGTGTTTTCTTTTTTCTTTTCTTCAATCATGGAATTCGTAACAAAAATCTTCATGCATTGACAATGGCGGATGGTAATGAGTTAGAGGGGGCTAGCTTTACTCCAAAATTTTAAAAAATAACATTTGACTCTTTAATTTTTTTTAAAAAAATAATTTAATCTCTTTAAAATTTTAAAAAATTTCTCATTAAATTTTTTTCTTTGAATATTTCTAATTAAGTCCTTTTTAAACTCTTTAAGAGTTCTAGTTAAATCTCAAAATTTTAAAAAAAAAATTAATTTTGACTTTTAGAATTTTTGAAAAACTTAAGTAAACGTATCAAGTTATTTTGCCAAAATCCGACACTTTGTATTGATATGACTTAATTATAAGCGGAAACAAATCTACTTGCCTAAATTCAAAGTCATATTACAGATGTCAATTACTTCAACAATGTTATATATATGGAAAATACTTTAATACATAAGTAACGTTTACACAAGTCTTTCAATTTTAGGGTTTAGAGGTTTTGGTTAGGGTTTAAGGTATAGGGGTTTAGGTTGCATGGTGTAGAATTTATGATTTATGGTTAAAATTTAGAGTTTAGGGTTTATAGTTTAAGATTTAGGGGTTAGGGATAGGGATTTTGGTTTAGGTTTTATAGTTTAAATATGAAGAGTTGTGTAATTTTTTTGGGTAAACTTTACACAGTTTATGTATCAAACTATAACCAAAATCTAAAACCTAAATCCTAAACTATAAACTCTAATCTCTAAAATTTAACCTTAAACCCTAAATTATACACAATACAACCTAAACCCATAATCCCTAAACCCTAACCTAAACCCTATAATTAAAAGGCTTTTATAAGTTTGTGTATCAAAGTATTTTCATGTATATATATATATATATATATAATTAGCTTTGATGCATAAGCACGTGAATGGTTTAAATTCAACCGTCGAGTATGGTTGTATAGTTTTTCTTTTTCTTTTTAAATAGCTATTTCGATTGTTTCTTTGATAAGTACTTTCTCATAAACTATTATGTGTTCTTCATCATATTCTTTGTGATGCATGTACCTTTCCATGGTGTAGACAGCCCATTATATTAATGTTCTATCGTAGTGCTTTTGAAAAATGTCGTGAAAAGAAATTCATTAAATGGTCTCAATGATAAATGATGTCGTTATTTCTCTTAAATGACCTGAATTCGAACAATGTAGTCCGCAGATGTACGTGAGTTTATCTAAATTTGAACTCGTACTAAAGATAATACCTTGTAATTGAATTAAAATACTCAAAAATGTAAAATGCCAAGTTTAGACATGACTTAGGAAGTAAAAAAGTTGGATTGAATACATATTACACCCCCTGAACTTGTCCGGTTTTAGTACTTTGACCATTGAACTTGTAAATTTTAACACGGATAATACACCACCCACTTCCGTTAAAAATTGGGGAAAAGTACACAAACTCCCGGGGGTAGATGATGTATTATCCGTGTTAAAAATTTTCAAGTTCAGTTGCTTAAGTGATAAACAGATTTCTTCCATGGCCAAAGTAATAAAAGTATACAAGTTCAGGGGTGTAATATGCAGTTAACCCTAAAAATTAAATGGTATTTTAATTATTTTAATCAAAAAGTGAAAGCTAGCTTTTTATTTTTTTAAAAAACTGATTTGAAAAATACTTTTTTTATTTTAAAAACTCATTTTAATATTGTTCTTTATTTTAAAAAAATATCCTTAAAATAATAAAAGAATTTTTTTATCCTTTCAAAAAATCATAGTTTAATATATTTTAAATGCAATACAATATTTGATTCTGGTCTCATCTTTCTTCAACTTTAAGATAAGTATTTCCACATGAAACTTTATTAGTTAGTAGGAAGCAACTATTCAAACTTGAATGGCATCAAAATTTATATATTCACATGTACATATTATGAATGTGTGAATTCATATTATAACTTTAATATTCAACTTTGGAGGTTCATCTCACTTTTTGTAATAGAGTGAATCGAATAATTCGTTGATATATAAATTTATACAACGATAAATCTTTTGTATATAAAAATTTAAAATTTTATTTAAACGATCTAAATTTAATCTGAATTAAAAAATTGATGTCGATAATAAAAAAATAAAATCAAATGTGAATTGCCAACGTTCCTAGTGGGGCATCCCCCTACACCCCTAGTTTTGTGCCAAAAGCAAAAAAATCCCGTTGGCTTGGGCAGTTCATTATTGGTTGAGAGCAACCTTTCTCAAACGAATTGAAATCTTATGGAACGGTTCACACGTTGTGTCGTGAATAACAAAAGGTTCACAGCCGAAAATCTTTACTACAATATTTATTTTTTTGATATAATCATTAATATCCAATTTATTTATTAATTAATTAAAATTAAATGCAGCATATATTTATTATGAAAAAATATCATTTCAATTTATTTATTTTATTCATAATATCAAAATTCGAACATCTAACCTTACTTAAGAGATGCTATAAAACTTTATTAATCTTTAAAAAATAAATTACTATAAATAAATCAAAGAATATAACTATTTTGCATACTCTAGATTTATTGGATTGTCTCAAAATATAATATGAGATAATCTATATATATTTATATATATATGTGAAAACATGATGGAACGATAGGAGAGAAAGTTGCTTAACTTTAAAATTAGCAGGGTCTTACCAATAATCAATTGGTCTAGTCATATTGGACCTTTGCAAAGTTTGATCCGAATTAATCGGCCAATAAGTTGGATATCAACAAAAAAACTATCAGGATCCAAAAAATAATTAAATCATAAATATTAAGGAGTCATAACTTAATTTCATCAATTTTAAAACTAACATATCTTAAAAAGTAATTAAATCTAAGAATGTATAGTTAGTGGTTTGTATATGAAAAAGTAGAATTGGCCGTCGTTTTCATTGAAACTGAGTTCATTGAACTTCTACTTTGTGTATACATTTCTTTTTATAGCATCTCTCTTTTATTATTTTTAAAATATTTTTAATGTTTGTTTTACGATGCATGTTCAAAATTTATAATTATTCATTCTACGTTTAAATTGTAGTGCATTTTACCATTGCATCTAACGATATGTGCGTTGGGTGGTGAACCATAATGACCACCATGCCAAATAACACGACAATTTATTGTATAGCTTTTTCCAACAATGCCACTACATTTTACGGTGTTTGTTTTAGTTGTCTTTTCGATTTTTTTTACAGTGTCATCATTTTTTCTTTTATGACGAACCTGAAAATATCTATGTTGCCCCTTTTTTTATTTGAACGTCCTATGTTATTTATATCTCTTTCTCATTTCATGCAGTCAATGTTATTCGAACTCGAATTACAAATGATGAATAATCCAATGTATACTACTAAGACCAATCGTTAGATTCTTCTACCGTCTTTTTTTTACTACCCGTATTACGACTCGAGTCCAACACAATTATCGGGTAAATTTAGGTTCAATACAATTTAAGAATTTGATTCTATATCTAATGCATGATAAAAGAAAGAAAGGGGGGGGCACACTTTTGAGTTCTTTCTTTAACGGCTCAAATCTTGTTTCGTCAAAACAATGAAAGGTGCAATCCGACCGGACAAAGAAAAACAATGGGTTGAAATGAATTGGTACCGATGAATGTTGGTCAAAGGAGATTCATAAATTCAGCACATTGTTATAGGGTTGTTCTGGTCCTTGGAGGAATGCTTTGGGACCACATTTCCTTAGGTATCTATCAAAATATTTAAAATTAAATACAAAATAAGAAATTTAACGTCGATCAAATAAGATTTCTGCTTCGAATAACTAAATTTCGGAACTACTTTTTTTTCTTGTTTGAGGTTTATCTTGACTCGACTTCAAAATAAATGAGTGCAATGTGACAATCAATACAAGATCTTAAGAAAATCTGAAGTAAATTGTTTAAATTCCCCCTTGCAAGCCCTTCCTCTCCGGTGTCAAACATCATCGTTCACAATTTCGTACTATGGCTTTAACAAAAATAATTAGGGATGATAATTTCTCTGATTTTGATTGGCCTCGATTTGATAAGTTTTTTTAATCATATATCAAAGGCGAGAGTGGGTTTTTTTTTTATAAAATTATCGGGTTCGATCAAGTTTAGATGAAATCCGTTCCACCTTGATATATTTACTAAAAAAAATACTATTTTCTTATTTTATAATTTTTTTATATAATATTTTTTTATTTTTTTCAAGTAAGAACAAATTTAATAAAAAAAATTTATTAAAATTTTGAGGTTGGATCAAGATTAGAATCGGGTTGAGATTCTATGTTTTGAGTCAGGGTCTTGGAAACCAAAAACATGCCTCGCTCTGCCAAGTTATCATCCCTGAAAACAATTTACATAAAAATGACATGAGTATTTTAATATATTAATATTTAAGGTAAATTATACAAATAGTCCCTGTAATATAAAATACTCTTTAATTGAGTCACCCAAATAAATACAAAAGTACATTGAACATTTAAAAAATTAGAAATGCCACATTGAAAAATTTGATAAATTACATAGTATTAAACTCTCAATACAAACTCCTCAAGAATAGTTCCCTTCAAATAACAACTCAAAGAAATTGTTCAAATTTAAGAAGTCGGTGAAATGTGCAGCCAAAGAATTAGGCTTTTTTTTTTCAATTAGATATAGGTTTAGGCTTTTAGCTATTAGCCTTTATTTTGGGCCTTTTGTTAACGGGTTTAAGGTTATGTTTTAAGAGAATTGGGTTTTAATTCTTTTTTTTTTTTTGTAAATTGTAAATAAATATAATATATTTAAGAGAATTGAGCCCAAGTAAAAATCTCTACTCTTTTTTCTTTGTAGAGTAAAAAAAATATGTATTAGAGCATTATGATAATAAAGAATTCATCTTACATTGTCCTACAAGAATTTAGAAAAAGAAAACAAAAAAAAATATGTTGAAACACACCGAAAGTCAGGAAACCAAAATATAAATTTACTCATAGTTAAGTGACACGGATGTTAATTTTTCCAATAAAATAATATCTGTGTGAGATTTAACAACGTAGTGATATGATTGTTATAATCAATAATTGAGTGATTCAATTCTAATTTTAAAATACAATGATTCAATTGAAAACTTAATAATAATAGAATGACCTAGGTACCAAATTACATGAAGATAATAGGGAATTGATATTGCACCAAAGTACAAGAAATAAAAAAAAGTTTGACTCACAACCGCAAGTCGGGTGATTAAATGTAAATTTACTTATAATTGAGTGACAAAAATATAAATTTATAAAAATAAAATGATTTGTTTGAGATTTACAGTACACAGATCTAATTGTTATAATTAGGGGTGCTTATTGAATTGAGCAGCTCGCAAATAACTCGAAGTTGACTCGGTCAAAATTCGGTTAACGCTCAACTCGAGATTTTAGCGAGTCAAGTTGAACAAGGCCTAATTTGACTCGATAAGTTTGTGAGCAACTCGTTATTTATGTAATAAATTCTTTTATGATTTTTTGGTGGCTACCTTAAAAACTTATGTTTTAAGAAATTTAAATAATAATTGAAAATTCTAGAAGTTCAATGAATTGCTAGGTAATTTACACATAAAATTTTGGTTCTAAATTTCCAAAATATTTTGTAATTCTTGAGAATTAAAAATTTAATTTGTATTAATAAGAAATTAAAAATTATAATAACGAGTCTTTTTTTGTTTTATTAGAGCCTTTCCTTATTCTTTTATTATTATTTTATGTATAAAAGTAAAAAAAAAAATTCTAATTTTCACTTTTCATATAAAAAAATATTGAAAGTTAAAACCCCGAAATTTCTAAGACATTATCTTCTTTGTTGTTCATCGAAGATTGTTGAGAAACTAAAAAAAAGTCTCACACTTGAATATCGATTTCATCTCTAACTCTGTCACGACAGGTTCGTTCATTTATATCCTCAAACCTCACTTTTTCTGAATTACAATGTTTATATTAAGCTCTAATAGTATCACTGGATTTTACCTATATTAAAAAATAAGGTAAAAAATTTGGCGAGCTTAACGAGCAACAAGTTGAGTCGAGAAACAAAATTTTTTAACGAGCACGAGTCGAACAAAATTTTATCGAGCTTAATGAGCAACGAGTCGAGTCGAGCAACGAGATTTTTTAATGAGCACGAGTCGAGCACTACTCAACTCGCGATCGACTCGGTCGATAAATACCCCTAGTTACAATCAATTAATTGAGTGATTTAATTATTTTTAAAATATAGTTATCCAATTGAAAATCTAACAATAATTGAGTGAACTATGTTGTAATTTACGCACAAATAAATAAATAAAGGAGCTGGAATTTTTACGATGATGTCTTTCGATCGCTTCATGTCTCTCGTCATCATCCACTCCATCATGCTCTCTTAACAATTCTAATTCAAAACGCCGTTGCTTTCCTCTCCATTTCAGCAATGACGAAAGCCAAGTCTGAAGCCGTGGCTTGTTCTCTCGACCCAAAGAAAACCGGCCTTCACCACCTTCACAACAGCCAAGACGCTAACGCCGTCGTTTTCTACCCTTCATCTCTGCCCCTCAATGATGATCCCAAGTCCGCAGATGCTCGTTCTCCCGCCGCCGCTTATCTGTCGAGGAAAAAGGAAACCCCGCCTCAACCCGCCAAAAAGCTTGTCATCAAACTCGTTAAAGGTGTTTTCGTTTCTCTCTCGTTTTGTCTTTGTGAAATTTAAATTTCTGGGCATTTTTTAAGTTGCTTGTTATGGTTAATTTGAGTGTATGATCTTAGAAATTGAGTGGTTTTGGTTGTTGGGTCGTTTTTGGAAGGAGAGATTAGAGGATATTGAATTTAGAAACTGGTAAATGAAGCCAAGTACTTTCCATTACTTCCGAAATAGCTTTAAATTAAGGTTTCATGAAGATCAGCTAACTGGTTTTAAAAAGTGTTACCTTTTGCACTTCAATTATTGTTCTAGAGTAGGGACATTTTATTTTATGATAATTCGAAAGTGGTATTTTTTAGGAGGCACTCTTTCAGGCTAAACAAATTGAGGGTCCTTAGTTTCTCGTTTGTTTACATGGCTTCCGAACGAATTGCTTAAGGACATTCTACTTTTTTTTTTCCATTGTGATGTAGAATATTAATTAATGCAACTTCACTTGAAAAGCTCTGAACCTACGTTCTTTCACTTTGCATGGTTTTTTCGGTTTGGCCTTTTTTGTTTGTTTATCAAATGAAATGTAATTTGAATATTGTTCTGTAGCTTTTCGAAAAATTATTTGAATATTGTTTTGTAGGCATCTGTGATGCTTGCTTGCATAAGTATAATCAATTACTTCATCTTTCTAAACAGCTGAATATCGCTTTTAGTTAGTTGGTGATTGAACCTGTTATTAATAAGGTTATTTTCTCAGAGTAGTAATGTGTGATGAACTAAGGTTTACTTTTATATGCTTTTCCTCTAATTTCAAATCAGATTTTATCTCCAAAACTATGATACTTATGTATACAAATGTAGAGAACTAGAAGAGCAGCTCTAAAATGGAAAATGTGATTTGAACGAATAGTCAGAAAGGTAAGAGATTTCTGATAGCTTTAATTTCATGTGACATTTCTGTGTAGCAAAACCAACGCTGCCTACAAATTTTGAGGACGAGACGTGGGCAAAGCTGAAGTCAGCCATTAATGCTATATTTTTGAAGCAGCCAGATTCTTGTGACATGGAGAAGCTTTATCAGGTAAACCTCACATATTTCTTCATTTTCTCTATTTTGATTATCCATTTGCGTTTTGACTGATTTTATCTCTTGATAATTGTATGCGCTTCCCTTAGGCTGTTAATAATCTTTGCCTGCACAAGCTGGGAGGAAGCCTGTATCAACGGATTGAAAAAGAATGTGAAGAACATATATCTGCTGCACTAAGATCTTTGGTTGGGCAAAGCCCCGATCTGGTTGTTTTCTTATCACTCGTTGAGAAATGTTGGCAAGATCTTTGTGATCAAATGTTGATGATTCGTAGTATAGCCTTGTATCTAGACAGAACATATGTTAAACAAACCCCAACTGTATGTTCATTGTGGGACATGGGCTTGCATCTCTTCCGGAAACATCTTTCTCTGGCTTCTGAAGTTGAGCACAAAACTGTTATTGGTCTTTTAAGAATGATTGAGAGTGAGAGGTAATGCTAATGAATTTTAATTTGAAATATACAAAAAAATTATTCTCTTTTTTCCTTTTTGGGTTCAAAAGTATTAACCTCTGCAAAGCTGCATAATAGTTTTAGATGAATGTTTTAATGGATTGCGTGAGTATTGCGAAACTTATGGATGGAACTCTCCTTCTGTTGATGTAGTTGATGAAAAGGTATAATAATTTGAAAAAAGCTGTGCTGTTGGATGAAAGTAGACAAACTTTTACTATGGTTAACTTGTTTTGATGCCTTCAGACCAACCAACTTGATACCTCATAGAATTTTCTGTGCAAGTACAAGCGGAGAGGTAAAAAATTGAAAAAGTCAAGCTGCAACATGTTGAGTATTGGTCAACTTGAATTGGCTCGTACACTGTTGTCTAATGTTATTGTTCACTTGGCATCACATTATTGCCACCTGGCAAAAGGCTAGAGAGCAAGAGGTAGTAACATGGTTTCTATTGCAGAAAAATGTTTCTTGAAGGGGGTGATTAAGATGTCTGATCAATTGAACTATAGCCTACTTGTTCGTTATTTTTATTTTCTAGGTCATTTTAATTATCTAAACTTCTAAGAGTTTCCGTCCTCGTATTCCCCGTCTTGGTTCACGAATGATGTGACATGTTAAATTCTCATCAGAGAGTGTTCTGTTTTTGATCATGCAGATTAGGTGAAGCTGTTGACAGGACACTCCTTAACCATCTTTTGAAGATGTTTACTGCTTTAGGCATTTACTCAGGAAGCTTTGAGAAGCCATTCCTGGAACGAACATCTGAGTTTTATGCAGCTGAAGGAACAAAATACACGCAGCAATATGATGTTCCAGATTACCTGAAGCATGTTGAGGTGCTGTTCATATTTTATGTTCTCAATTAGCAATGACTAGGGCTCTGTAGTTTGAAGTGTACATGTTTCATCCTTATAAGAATGTTAATCTACCATATTATTCCATTTTTATTTGGAATATACATGGTTATCCCCTTACGAATTTTGGGTGGATTATCTTTGTTAAGATTTTAGTTGTATTCTTGCAGACCAGGCTACATGAAGAACATGAAAGATGCTTACTCTATCTGGATGCTGTTACAAGAAAGCCACTAATAGAAACAGTGGAAAGGAAACTTCTTGAACGCCATATTCATGCCATTCTTGATAAGGTATGACCATATGAATATGAATCTTCGGTTGTTTGTGCACTTTGTCTGCCTGCTTGGTTTTGTATCTTTCAGTAGTTACAATTTCTCTGATTTCTGTAGGGATTTACGATGCTTATGGATGGACACCGTATTGAGGACCTTCAGAGGATGTACTCACTGTTTTCAAGGGTCAAATCTCTTGAACCTCTCAAGCAGGCCATAAGTTTATATATTCGGAAAACTGGGCAGTTCATGGTCATGGATGAAGAGAAAGACAAGGACATGGTGCCTTCCTTGTTAGAATTCAAGGCTTCACTTGACTCAATTTGGGAAGAAAGCTTTTCCAAGAATGAGGCATTTTGCAACCACATTAGGGATTCATTTGAGCATCTAATTAACCTTCGTCAGGTTAGCATTTTTCTTTCATTTGCATTTAGAGGTTATTTTATTTTTAAACTGCATTCTCATTGTTAATTTTTAATTAGTTCAGCAACATTCCTACTTTAGATTACCGTATTTTTCACACTTGACTGATGGTTAAATTCTGTTTTTGTTTAATAGAACCGCCCTGCAGAGCTGATCGCTAAGTTTCTAGATGAAAAGCTTCGTGCCGGTAATAAGGGTACTTCTGAAGAGGAATTAGAGGGTACACTTGATAAAGTTTTAGTTTTATTCAGGTAGAGTTCACATTTTCACAATAAAAATCATTAATTTTACCTTTTACCTCTAATAACAGTTCTCTTTGTGTATTTTTTGCTTTTCTTGTCCTACAAATTAATGCTTGAGATATGAATGATGCTTTTTGTTGGTAATTAAGGGCAAGGACGTCTTTGAAGCATTCTATAAGAAGGATCTTGCAAAAAGGCTGCTGTTGGGAAAGAGTGCTTCTATTGATGCAGAGAAATCCATGATTTCTAAGGTCAGTGTGTTCTTATTTTGTATCAAATGACATGTTTTCTAGATCGTTTTAAATTGTTATGTTGTTATGATGCTGCAGCTGAAGACCGAGTGTGGCAGCCAGTTTACAAACAAACTTGAAGTAATGTTCAAGGTCCGCCTCTTTATCACTTTATAATAAAACAGTAAAGAGTATGCAATGAACTAATAATTATGTAACAAATTTATTGTGCCGTGAGGAAGAAGAGAAGGGAAAAGGATTCTAGATTTATCTTTCATTTCTTGGATTACCTTCTCATGTATTGGTCAGTGTAGGATCTGACAATCTACAAATTTTGTGGTGTGTGTAATGATGGAACTTATTTCTATGTGACTGGATTCTTACGCTTTGTATATGTTTATGGTGCAAACCATATTGTACTCTTAAAATTTGGTAGTAGGGTAAAAGAAATAGCATATTGAAAGGCATGCTTGAATTGAGTTTCCTTCCGGTTCGAGGAGAAAGTAATAATATGAGATTAATTTGAATCCAATTTTTTCGTAGATTAGAGCTTTAGCTTGTGTTAGTAATTAAATCACCTCATGTTCCATTATTGATCTTGCCTGGCAAATTTGGTGCAGGATATTGAACTATCGAAGGAGATAAATGAATCATTCAAGCAGTCATCCCAGGCCAGGACGAAGCTTCCATCTGGAATTGAGATGAGTGTCCATGTTTTAACAACTGGGTAAATCATATTTCATCATTATCTCAATTAAATCGTATCTGCATAATCACTTAGTTATCGTTTAGGTATTTAATTCTCTTTCACAGGTACTGGCCAACATATCTACATACAGTTCTTGGGCTTCCTCACGAGTTGAATGTCTATCAGGTTTGCTGCTGGTTTTAGGATGAAATGTTCCCTGTTATAGACACCGGGAAGTTTCCTTTATCATGAAATTATCTAATGCAATATTCTAGTTGGTGTAACAGGACATCTTTAAGGAGTTTTACTTAAGTAAGTACAGTGGGAGGCGCCTAATGTGGCAAAACTCGTTAGGTCATTGTGTGCTGAAAGCCGATTTTCCCAAAGGTAAAAAGGAGCTCACAGTTTCCCTATTTCAGGTTGGTGCCTTGGTGTCTCGTCGACCTTGTTTTCCTGTTATAATGTTTTGTACAAGCTGATATATTCTGACAGTTTTCTCGTTTTGTTGCCGTTTACCCTCTAGACTGTAGTTCTGATGTTGTTCAATGATGCCGAAAAGCTTAGCTTTCAAGACATGAAGGAGTCTACTGCCATAGAGGATAAGGAATTGAGAAGGACCTTGCAATCTCTTGCATGCGGGAAAATACGAGTCCTGCAAAAGGTATGCCATTACATTATTGCAGTTACCATTTTAATTTCGTGTTTGTGTCATCATCTCTTTTTTCTTTGTTCCATAGCCCATTTTCTTCTTTTTTTCCTTCTCGGTTTGAATTCATGTACTTCAGTCTCCGAAAGGGAGGGACGTGAGAGATGATGATTCATTCGTTTTCAATGACGGATTTTCTGCTCCTCTCTATCGTATTAAGGTACATCTATTTGCATTTTGTTATCTCGTTTCTATTCAACTCAATTCCCATATAGAGCGGTTTAATTACTGAACTTTCTTTTTTGGAATGCAGGTCAATGCAATCCAGATGAAAGAGACAGTGGAGGAGAAAACAAGCACTACTGAAAGAGTATTTCAAGACCGTCACTATCAGGTTCAGTTTGGCTTTGCTTCGCACCCGCATTTCCTCTCTTTCTATCTATCCACTAAAAAATGTAAAACAAAACGAATGAACAGATATATATCCCACACGAAAGAGCTTAACTAAAAATACGCTCCATTACTCAATTCATCACAGATCGATGCCGCTATTGTTCGGATAATGAAGATAAGGAAAGTGTTGAGCCACACTCTTTTGATAACTGAACTCTTCCAACAGGTAAGTGTATTCTTATTGTTTACATTGTGTATAAACCTGTCAACTTTAGCTCGAACCTGAAAAAAAAAGCCAGCCCCATTGATTCATTTGAAGAATGAAACTATTCTTCCATGTATGATGATTAGATCAAACAGATAACATGTTTTGTAAGTTGCAATTCGACATATATTGAGAATGTCTTCCGTTGTTGAACAGCTTAAGTTTCCAATAAAACCGGCCGATTTGAAGAGAAGAATCGAGTCTCTCATCTACAGGGAGTACCTGGAGCGAGACAAGACCAACCCACAAATATACAATTACTTGGCATAATTGTTACCTTTTCTTTCCCCCCATTTTTGTTGATGTTAGAAATCTCCATGTAAATGGCACTGCAAACTGTCTTCTCTGAAATCCCTTGTTAGATCCATGTACAGTAGCTTGTAGTAATCAAGATTGTAATTATAAAGCATATATTTAGCCTTTTATGGTTATATTGACCGTATATCATCGACATGGCATCATTTTACGTGTGAACGATTATAGTTTTGGCCTAAGACTTTTGGTATCGGATAGCCACATTGAGTCTAAACTATTCCAGTGTTTAAGTCGGATTAGAGTTCAAACCATCAGAAAACTCTTCCCATATTTGTTTCATGAGAAGGGCATCGAATTCTTTACCATTGTGATATAAAAAGTAATTAAAAACATAAAGTTACGTGAGAAGAAATTCGATCCATGAATGACAACAAGCCCCTGGGTCTGATTGTTTTAGGCTAAGTTTTTTGAGTTAGTCGAGTTTAGTAGGAAATGATGTGATGGAGATAGCCATGTTCTTATACCACATGTGTACGCCTTCTCATGCAATCTGAGGCTCTCTGATTCTATAATTTTATCAGAACAACAATATTTTACAGACTTCTTTATTAATGAAATTAGAAGATAAAACCTCTTTCGAAAGAAAATACAAAATAGTTTGAAAAATTTTAAAATCTTTAAAAAAGTGACATCCAAAAGTTCTAATTTCAACATTTGCCTAATCTTCCATGAATTTGAATTCGATGTCTAATGTTGTTTCACGTGTTTGCTCGGCTGGACCTTCCCGTGGTGTTATAGCCTATAGGGTCTAAAATGTATAGTGATGAAGTTGGATGGAGTAATATAATCGTGCAAAATTTGATATATATTCCAAAATGGTAAAAGTGAGGGAAAGGTAACATGTAATTAGATATAAATATCAAATATTATTAAAAAAACAAAAGATATTGAATAAATATCCTAATTCTTATGTGATTTAATTTCGAATCTGAATGACATAACAACATCAAATCAGTTAAGCGAGCATTATGATTATAGTAAGTTTCAGTGGCGGTTTTGGACATGCGTAATGTAAGAGAGACAAGAACAAACCATAAAGGTGACTATTGGGCGCCCCAAAAAGTTTTGAAAACTAACATTTAGTCCATATTTTATAAAAATTTTAATTTGGCTTCCTCAACTTTTTAGAAATTTTAATTATTTAAATATTTGAATAAAGTATAAAAAAAATTAAATTCCTTAAAGTTTCAAATTTAAAAAAAAAATCAGTTAAACCCCCAATTTTATTGAATATTTTAAATTAAACCTTTTAAAAATTTTAAAAATTTTAGTTTAGATCTCCAAAAATTTTAAAAACTTCTATTCGGTCCCCTCAAACTATTTTAATCGAAGGTGATTTCGAGATTTCCGGTTTCATCGTCACCTAGAGATATATGCTTGGTATAATCTTTAACTCTTCTCGGTTCACTTCGTAACAAATTGAGTTTCTTTCTTTAATTATACTTTGCCTTTTTAATTTTACCGACTTCTTCACTTCGTAGATGGCAAGGCTGAAAGAGCGAAGGGTATATATAAAACAATATTTATTGTAGTGTAATTCAAGTGCTTCGTAAGGACAATGAAGGCTTCAGCCAAGCACGATGACAACAAAAGTACTATGGTCAGTGACGGAATCAGAATTTTCATAGCGATGTCTTTTTCTGATACTTCTCATCGCTAAATAAAAACGATTGCTTTTCGAAAGATTTTTGAAAGGTGTTTGTGACTCTTTTGGATATAAAATATTTATTCCGTGGGGTTTTTAAAAGAAACCGTATTAAAAAATGGAGTCGCCACCGGCCACTTAGGTAGGCCGGACACCATAAAACCAGAGATTCAAAAAGATTGGGTTCGGGAGTCGGTTATGGATGGGGAAGGATTAGCACCCCACACCGCCCAAAAATTGGTACTTTAATAATTACCGCTTTATTAATATTGGATTTTCCGGATTAGAGTGACGATTATTTTAAAATTCGGTCATAATTGCGAATTAATTTTAAGGGTCCCATTATCCGAGAGTAAACGCCCAACCACTATCACTACGCCTGATACTGGCCCCGTTTACGCTTGGATAAAAGGACACCGCATTAACAATTTATATATCATATGCAATCTTAGTGGCAAAAATATAAAACATGGCAAAATATTTAAATGCAATAAATATTGACATAACATAATACTAATCTAACATAAATGATATACTAGACTAAAACATGCATATATACATATTAATCTAACTCATAAATAAAAACATATCTAGCATAAACAAAATACTAATATTCATAAATATTAATCTAACATAAAAACAAATTCAACATAAAATACTATTCTAAAACATACATACATAAATATTAATCTGACTCATAAATAAAAACATATCTAACATAAATAAAATATTAATATAAAACACAAATTTAAAACATATTAAATATTAATCTAAAACATAAACATACAAAATAAAAAATAAGACTAAAATTTTAAGATAACTAATACTTCATTAAATTATAAAAATTACAACACTAATAAAAAAGGAAAGAAAATATACCTAACTAGGAGCTCGAACGGCGAATCCCGACTGAACCCCACCGAGATCTACCGCGACCCCTCCAAAAATATTAACTAGATCGGACCTAAAATAGGACCCCGATCGAACCGGTTAGGACCGAGGATATTACCCCGGTCCTGGGCTAGCCGAATTGGCCTGCCCTTGCCGATTCCAATTGTTGCAATTGCAAGAGCAATTGCAATTGCAATTGCCATTTTTTCTCTTCAATTGGCGTGATTGCAATTCAATTTTCCTTCCCCATTCTTGCTGCCAATTGCTTCTATTTATAGGGGTGAGGAGGGTGACGTGGAGCTTTGTGCTCCACTCCCCTCCCCCTTTTTATTATTATTATTTTTTTTGTTTTTTTTATATATATAATTTTAGTATTATAATAACACTAATAACACTAAAACCCGGTCAAAAATGAGTGATTACAGTTGCCCCTCTTTGCTTGTTCTTGTGAAACGACGACAAAGCAAAGATCAAAAACACTCATTTTTATCAGACTTCCCTGTTTGTAGCCTTAGAAAAACGATTTTTTTTGGACATTTCCGCTCTTCCTTGACTGAATCTTCAGGCTCGTAAGTTCTTCCTATATAGAGCTTCGTCACCTTCCGATCTTGGAGCTACAGGCTCTTTCGACATAGAACCCTTCGCTCTCATTTTTATCAGACTTCCCTGTTTGTAGCTTTGGAAAAACGAATTCTTTTGGACATCTCCGCTCTTCCTTGGCTGAATCTTCAGGCTCGTAAGTTCTTCCTATATAGAGCTTCGTCACCTTCCGATCTTGGAGCTACAGGCTCTTTTGACATAGAACCCTTCGCTCTCATTTTTATCGACTTCCTGTTTGTAGCTTTGGAAGAACGAATTCTTTTGGACATCTCCGCTCTTCCTTGGTTGAATCTTCAGGCTCGTAAGTTTTTCCTATATAGAGCTTCGTCACCTTCCGATCTTGGAGCTACAGTGCTCTTTCGACATAGAACCCTTCGCTCGACATCCCGAATTATGAGTCATTTCTTTCACTTTGAGACAATAAAGCTTGGAGTCCTTCCTATATAGAACTCTTTGCTTTCAACGCTGGTTTCTCCTATATAAAACCTTTCGCGCCACTGATGGATTCTTCTGACTGGGAGTTCCTCCTATATAGAACTGCTAGTCTTCAAATCTCGAGCCGCAATCCTTCCTATATAGAACTTTTTATGCTCGAAGTCTCGTGAGCTGCAGGTTCTTCCTATATAGAACCTTTCACTCTAAGACAATGAAGTTCGGAGCCTTTCCTATATAAGACTCTTCGCTTTCGACACAACAGGTTTCCTATATAACCCTGTGTCATAGGTGAATTGCTTTGATTGAGAGTTCTTCCTATATAGAACTGCTAGTCTTCACCTTGGAGCTGTCAGTCCTTCCTATATAGAACTTTTCATTTTGAGACGGTGCAACTTGGAGTCCTTCCTATATAGAACTCTTCGCCTTCAACGCTGGTTTCTCCTATATAAAACCTTCTGCGTCACTAATGGATTCTTCCGACTGGGAGTTCCTCCTATATAGAACTGCTAGTCTTCAAACCCTGAAGTTGTCAGTCCTTCCTATATAGAACTTTCCATTTTGAGACGGTGCAGCTTGGAGTCCTTCCTATATAGAACTCTTCGCCTTCAACGCTGATTTCTCCTATATAAAACCTTCTGCGTCGCTGATGGATTCTTCCGACTGGGAGTTCCTCCTATATAGAACTGCTAGTCTTCAAACCCCGAGCCGCCAATCCTTCCTATATAGAACTTTTGGCGTCTGAAATCTCGAGCTACAGTGTTCTTCCTATATAGAACCTTTCACCCTAAGACATTGAAGCTCGGAGCCCTTCCTATATAGAACTCTTTCGCTTTCGACACAACAGATTTCCTATATAATCTTGTGTGCCATGGGTGAATTCCTTCGATCGGGAGTTCTTCCTATATAGAATCATGAGTCTTCACACCTGAGCTGTCAGTCCTTCCTATATAGAACTTTCAGCTTCAAGCCTCGGAGCGGAGGATTCTTCCTATATAGAACCTCTCTCTGAGCTTGAAAACATGTGCCTTTTGTATGTAAAAACATTGTCTTCTCATTTGGGATTCACACCACGATGGCCATCAATGTCTCTTCAGATTCGGGGATTCACACTGAAAATGGCTACTAATCTTTCAATTTTAGGGACTTACGCCAAGGTGACTCACAAAACTTCTTCAAATTTAGGGACTCACGCCAAAAAATGGCTGCGATCTTTCTTCAAATTTTAGGGACTAATGCCAAAATGGCTGCCAAAACTTTCTTCAATCTTTAGGGACTCACGCCGAAAATGGTCTGCCAAAACTTCTTCAAATTTAGGGACTCACGCCAAAAATGGCCACCGAAACTTCTTCAGATTTTAGGGACTCACGCCAAGGTGGTCAAAAAACTTCTTCAAATTTAGGGACTCACGCCAAAATGGCCACCGATCTTTCTTCAAATTTTAGGGACTAATGCCGAAAATGGTCACTAAAAACTTCTTCAATCTTTAGGGACTCACGCCAAAATGGTCACCAAAACTTTTCCACTTCTTAATGTTCTTTGATAATTCTTCAGTACTGTCCAAAATAAGCGAAATTGACATGCCCCTATCTATATGATGCATGCAATGTAATGGTTTCTTTCTTTTCTTTTTTTTTTGTTCTAAAGTCTTACACCAAAAGGTCGCTCCTCGATTTCTTCATCTCTCTCGCTCAGATGCTCTTAAATCCTTTTGTGCGGAAGGCTTTCTTGTCTTTAGGGTTATCACCCGTCTTCATAAATGATCTTCTGGTTCTTATATCATTCTTATAAGAACCTTTGTCATCTTCTTGGCTTGGCGTTGCCCCATTCAACCACGGGCTCCACTGCTTTGAATTTTCTGGCCCATCCTATAGAGCCTTGATCTATTTCTAGTCACCAGGGTGAGCAAAGATGCTTCCATCCCTTGAACTCTTCCTTGATTTTCTCGCAGCATTTCGATGGGAACTAACTTTCGGTCCCTATGCTTTAAATCTAATCATCATTCATTTTTAAAGTAAAGTAAAAGGCAATTTACCTGTGTATATTTCAAAAAAAATAATGATTGTTTGAAAAGATAACAGTCATTTCGAAAATCACAACTTGGACATTTTGAAAACATTGTTTGGAACAAATGGTAAACATCATAACTTTGGGAGAAAATGTCAAACCTTTTTAAAACATGTTTGCCCCCAAATATCAAACACCATAGCGCATCTGTTTCAAGTTGCCAGAGACCAACTCTAATGAAGCGCATATTTAGAAGATCTTGACCATTGTGGAGATATATGCCAATGTATAGTTTCTTCTGGTCTAATAGGCTTTTGAGAGGAACAACCCTACCTAGTTTCTACCCCGTTTAAGGTGGCTCTCTTAATCTCACTATCTCACCATGCCCCATCCTTCCCTCATTTAGGTGTCGATCAAGCACTTCGAAGTTTGACGTTCCTTGAAGAAAAGTTAACCCTTATAGGCGGAATGAAATTTGAAGACATTCTCATTCAACTTGGATATTTATGGATGACCAGAATGGTCTTTGGGGCTTGTAATGTAGGCCTTTGGTTTATGGTTAAGTGAAACAGTATTTCTGTACTTGTGTAACTTGGATATGCCCATTATTCCTTTTTTTATCACTCTAGACTGCCCGTTTTTGGGTTTTCACCCTAGAGTTCATTTCCTTTCTTTTTATTGTATGATGTCTTGCATTCTGGCTATATACTGATGTTCGTTTTCTGTTCAATAATGCTTGATCCTTCAATACTCCTCGAAACTGAGATTTCTTGAAGGAAGGACTATGAATACATTTCTGGGAATTCTTGTGATTGACACGCCCAGATGAAATGTTATCCTTTTTTTTAACTTTTCCTCTTGGATCGCTCTAGATTGCCCATTTTTGGGTTTTCACCCTAGAGGTCACTTCCTTCTTTTGTACCTTCGGATCAATGCATTTTGGCTGGATATCGATGCCAGCATGCTCAGGCAGACTACTCTTTTTCTTCATTTTCAGGATCACTCTAGACTGTCCATTTTTGGGTTTTCACCCTAGAGGTCATTTCCTTTTTCAAAATTGGCAATCTTCGGGCCGACTTTTCTTGACTTGTCTTCAATTCGAGCTTCTATACTAATTTTCAAAACTTATGTTTACTTGAAATGTGGATTCCTTCTGTCTCTTGCTCATAATTGAAGTCTCGTTCTTGTATTGTTTGATCTGTGTGTGAAACATTGACTGTATTCTTCTTTTTTTTCTTTTTCTTTCCTTTTTCCTTTTTTTCTTATTCGAGTCTATGAACGTATCCTTGAATCAACATGGATCTATACTGGGTATTGATGCGATCTTCCGCTCGGAGTTAATTGCCTCTCTGCAGCTCTTCTGATATTTACTCGATCTGGATTGCTTCGGCCTTCTGATTACCATTTATCTCCTTTTTGGTTTTTCATTTGGACATATCCATGTTTTCAACCACTTTCTTTTTATGATTTTCTGATCTTCGTACCCAATCTGTATGGTCTCATCTGTGTCTTCTGGTAAAGTAAAAGAACACCATTCGTTGACATATTCACAAATGTCCTGAGAATGCCTTAAGGGGGTAGAGGTTTAGGGTCAACTTTCGTTTCAAGGATCTTAAACGACAAGCGCCTGAGAAGATAAATTCTTAAAATGGGAACTGCCCATTGTCTAAACACTCGCTTTTGTTCCTCTGTTGGCCTAAGTAAACTAGCAGATACTCACATTTACAATATCTCCACAACATTCAATCTCTTCTAAATATATGCAACTTAGAGTTGATCTTTGGGTTTGAAGCAAATGTACTGTTGCATTCAAAATTCGAGGACCTGGTATAGAAATGATATATACATATGTCCATTAAAAAATGTGTGTATATGCATATGGGAAAACTACCCCATAAAAATGAAATGTTTAAAGAATCAAGAATGTAAAAAATGCTTTTCCAAATGTGATTTTTTAATTCTAATAAACAATGATTTTTTTGTTGATAATTTTTTTGTGGAATGATGAGAAAACCGTAGGGACCTTTGGATTATCTCCAGGGTACTGACTCATTATGCCCCTTCTAAGGTAGTGTAGGCTTGCCTCTTCTCTTGTTTTTCCACCGCTGGATCAATTCTCTCGTCATGACTCCCTCATCGACCAGCTTCTTGATTTTTTTAACGACCCCAAATTTCTTAGTGTCATGCCCCATCGCCTCAATGTTTTGAAAGTGGTACCCATTTATCTCTTTGTTTCCTTCTGCTCCTAGGCAGGTATGGTCTTTAAACTTAGGTCTCTGAGAGTGCATGTTCGATTCTCTCCGACATCATGAAAGTCCTCAAAGCTGGTATTTATTTTTCCGAGCACCTTATCAAAGAAGAAATAAGAAAGATGGCATGGAATTCACTTTCCTCTTCATCTACGGGAGGCTGCACTTGGGTCGCTAAACATATACACCTCAAAGCACATTCCTTGAAGCTTTCATCAGGTTTCATCTTCGTACCACGAGATACCGACGACTTAGTCTTTGGGTCCAAAGCATATCATATTACGTAGGGTCTTGGTAGACTGTCGGGTAAGTAGTGGATCGGTAATTTTTCAATGTAGCCCCCATCTTTTTGCGAGAATATGGTCACACGAATTTTGGGGCAAATGAAATCTTTGGAATCCGAGGAACGACCAAATCGGGGCTCAAACAGAGTTTTCTTGTATTAAAGGCATCAAACTTCTTGTTTTCTCTTTTTTCCTCGAGCCCATCTTTTAACTGCTCTAATTGTTATTTGGATTACCCCCCAAAAATTTTATGCAAGGTGTAAAATATGTCATGATTGTACAATGTAATGCAATGCAATGCATGAATGCAAATGCGGTGTTGATTCTTGAACAGTCCTTAAAAGACTTTCAATCAATAGAAAAATGTATGGTTGCAAGAAACTAATAATGAATTACAGTGTGCTTAGTTTCCTTCGAGATCTTAACTGGGAAGCAAAACCTGTGCTCCACGTCTCGACGTCATCTTCAGGATGATGGATGACTTCGTCTTCTCTTCTTATTCTATGATCTCGTGACGTCATGATCTTTATTTTTTGTGGCTTCTAAAAATAACATCAACAAGTACAGGCATAATGCATATAAGATCTTTTCTGGGTGCAAACGAATAATACGTCTAAACAGAGATGGATTCTATCACTCCTAAGGGAGTACTTTAAAAAAATTTGGGTTTAAATTAAAATTCTCAAAGATCATTTGGTTTAAAAATTTCCCCATTTTTATTATCAAAAATTTTAACTTACTTAAAAATGAAACTTTTAGGTTTCTTTTTGTTATTATTATTATTCTGAAAGTTTTATGAGAGAAGAAGTTTTAAAGCAAAATAATAATATTTTCAATTTTTTCTTGAGTTAAATTAAAATATGAGAATTTTAAAAATGGTCAAATGTGAAGTTTTAAAATTGGGGTTTTCATGTCTGATCAATCTTCATACGTCGCGCGTGCCTTATTGTCGCATCGCCTTCTTCTTCGCGATTGGTCTTTGCTCGGCCTAACTTGATACTCGTAATATTATCGCTCCGGCAAAGCGCACTTTTTTCTATTTTGAAAGCCTTTTAATGAACTGTTCTTGAATCAACACCATGTCATGATATGCAACATGAATGCAAATAAAGGCGTTGATTCCGCTGGTAATCACCCTTTCGAACGACTTTCATGAGAATTAAAGGGTCCAGATTACAAAAAAGATCCATATTACAAAAGGAGTCCCTATTACAAAAAGAGTCTATTACAAAGTCTTAATTACAAAATAAAGTTCTACACATAATCCCTAGCTCTACCTCCTAGCTCCTCGACAGCTCTGAGCAACTTGATAAACCTTAGTGTTTCTTCCATGTCCGGGGTTACGAAAGGTCAGAGAGTCGCGGCTTCGGTAGCTAAGTCATTCACACACCTTGTAGCTCGTTGTATGTCCACCATCAGGGTCTCGTGTGTATACTTTGGTACTACACGCTTGTTCGACAAATTGTTACGTCGGATCTGTTGAGTAATCTCTGACCGATGTCACGCGACTGGATCGATGCCATCCTTCCTAAGACACCTTTTTTCCATGATGAAAGATTTTCTAATCGGGCAAACCACTTGAATCAACGCCTCTATGTAATGTGGATGCAATGATAATGCAACAAAAATATGTGTAAAAATAAAATAAAACACAAAAAGAAATGAGTTAGTACCGGATAAAAATAATAAATACATAAATAAAAGGACAAATTAAATAAGGTAAATAAACAAAACGACCCTATTTATCTAGTCCAAAACACCTAAGGTTATCCGCATGGCTCTAACAGGGTGGGTTTCTATATTCTCTACATGCAGTGTTGGTGCTAGGAGGTACCCGAATTGTCCTTGCTGTCCCCTACTAAGGGTAGCAAGGCCCCCGATCATCACCCATTATAGGCTCCTTTCAACTGGGTTCAATTCGGGGGACCCATTCGCTATGCCCGCATCTGAAGGAACGATATCCTTACGAAAGCATAAGGTACTCGAGCCCCGAAGGTACTTGTTAGGCCCATACGGGAGAACGATATCTCCACGAAAGCATTAGCGTTTTCCCCCCACTTAAAAAGACGGGTTTATATGCCATATTTTAAATGCGTTAAAATAAACGCGCAATTATGATCGAATGTTAATTTAATAGTCATTTTAATTCGGAACTTCCAATATTAGTAAAGCGGTAATTATTTTAAAAGCTTGACTCTCATTTGTTTTTTGAAAAACAAAAAATTGTCCCCAGCGGAGTCGCCATCTGTAGCGATGTCTTTTTCTGATACTTCTCATCGCTAAATAAAAACGATTGCTTTTCGAAGGATTTTTGAAAGGTGTTTGTGACTCTTTTGGATATAAAATATTTATTCCGTGGGGTTTTTAAAGAAACCGTATTAAAAATGGAGTCGCCACCGGCCACTTAGGTAGGCCGGACACCATAAAACCAGAGATTCAAAAAGATTGGGTTCAGGAGTCGGTTACGGATGGGGAAGGATTAGCACCCCCACACCGCCCAAAAATTGGTACTTTAATAATTACCGCTTTATTAATATTGGATTTTCCGGATTAGAGTGACGATTATTTTAAAATTCGGTCATAATTGCGAATTAATTTTAAGGGTCCCATTATCCGAGAGTAAACGCCAACCACTATCACTACGCCGATCTCGCCCCGTTTACGCTTCGGATAAAAGGACACCGCATTAACAATTTATATATCATATGCAATCTTAGTGGCAAAAATATAAAACATGGCAAAATATTTAAATGCAATAAATATTGACACATAACATAATACTAATCTAACATAAATGATATACTAGACTAAAACATGCATATATACATATTAATCTAACTCATAAATAAAAACATATCTAGCATAAACAAAATACTAATATTCATAAATATTAATCTAACATAAAAACAAATTCAACATAAAATACTATTCTAAAACATACATACATAAATATTAATCTGACTCATAAATAAAAACATATCTAACATAAATAAAATATTAATATAAAACACAAATTTAAAACATATTAAATATTAATCTAAAACATAAACATACAAAATAAAAAATAAGACTAAAATTTTAAGATAACTAATACTTCATTAAATTATAAAAATTACAACACTAATAAAAAAGGAAAGAAAATATACCTAACTAGGAGCTCGAACGGCGAATCCCGACTGAACCCCACCGAGATCTACCGCGACCCCTCCAAAAATATTAACTAGATCGAACCTAAAATAGAACCCCGATCGAACCGGTTAGGACCGAGGATATTACCCGGTCCTGGGCTAGCCGAATTGGCCTGCCCTTGCCGATTCCAATTGTTGCAATTGCAATTGCCATTTTTTCTCTTCAATTGGCGTGATTGCAATTCAATTTTCCTTCCCCATTCTTGCTGCCAATTGCTTCTATTTATAGGGGTGAGGAGGGTGACGTGGAGCTTTGTGCTCCACTCCCTTTTTATTATTATTATATTATTTTTTTTGCTTTTTTTTTTGCTTTTTTATATATATAATTTTAGTATTATAATAACACTAATAACACTAAAACCCGGTCAAAAATGAGTGATTACAATAATAAAGTCAGAGTGAAGAATGAGCATAGAGAATTTTTATACCACTATAATAAATATTGTTGACTTTATACTCTAACAAATTAAATGAGTCAACTTTAACATTTTTTATGAAAAATTCTTATACAATTCTAATATTTCCATATTGTAGGTATTTTTAGTGGGGTCAATTGCACCCTAATATTTTCATATAGCTCCGTCCATACAGGGGCGGAACCTCTATGGGGCTAGATGGGGTCATGCCCCTCAAAATTTTGAAAATATTCAAAATTTGCCCTTAATTTTTTAAAATTAAATTTTGCTCCTTCAAGATTTTTAAAAATTCATATTAAGCTTCAAAAGCTTGAATATTTTCAATTAAATTCTCTCTTAAAATTATTAAAAAATATGATTAAATATCTCAAAATTATTAAAAATTTAATTAAACCCTCAAAATTTTTAAAAAGTTTCATTTAAGCCTCTAAATTAAAAAATATATTTTGGCCCCAAACTCTTACTCTAAATTCCGCAATTGAGTCCATACGTGCGGTGCATTGGACTCTCGAATACAAAAAGCGGCACGACGGCCAGCTTCAGCTCTTTGTCGAAGTTGTCGTCGACATAGGTGCTTATTTAATCAAAGAAAATTGATCAACCGTTATGGAATGAAAATCCCCCGTTGAATCGTGTGCTACTATTATAAGTAGTGATCTAAAGAATAAAAATGACAGCTTTGTGATGTGTTTTAATTTGAATAAGTGTATGTTAAGGTTTAATGTGCTGTAAGAGCGGGAGCACGCAGCAATTAATGCTTATGTATGTATCCAATAAAATAGAATGGCGTTCTAGGCTTCGTGTGTTTCGAGTTTTTTAAAAAGGTGAGTTTGTTAATGCTTATGTATGTCTTATATCTCATACAACATGTGTTTATTTTCTCATATAATTTATCGGGACAAAGATAACATTTTACAAATTTCTTCATGAGCAAAGTCGGAAAATAAAACCTTTTATAAGAAACAATAAAAAATATTTCAAAAACCCTTTTAAAAAAAGTTGAACCAGCCGTTTAATTCGATTGATTTATGAAGTTATGTGTAAGAAGTAACATCCAACCTAAATGATCTTAAGACGAAGATAAGTGTTATTTTAAACTCTTTAAATATTTTAAGCTTACTTGTGTTAAAGAAAAAAAATCCTAAACTTTAGGTTTATTTGTGGGTCTGAATTGGGCTATGCTTAAGCTATGGTTGGGCAATGTATCGACCGACTTTAAAAAGGTTATAGGCATTGTCAAAAAAAATGAAAAGAAAAACCTCACAATTTAGACAATTTCCTGTTAAAAACAATTTGATTTTTTATTTGGAATAGTTCAACTGTTAACGTTACAAATAGAATAAATTGAGTTAAGAAGGTTAAATAATCTATATAGCTTGTGTGGGGCGTGCAATGGGCGATAGTTGGGCTCTCCTTTTCGCTATTACATGATGAGTTCTATGGAAGAACCACTGCCATGTTATTTTCAACAATGGCAGGGAGTTAGTTAGGGACGTGGATGGTTATTGCCGCGGCATGTGGGCTGAGTTATGCGAGGCTAGAAGCAGTAGGGTGGCGTTGTTGTGCAGCCGAGAGTGAGATGGCAGCGTTCGATGTAAGATTGGGTGAAAGTAAAAGTCGATGGTGCGATGGGGATCCTAGGAATATGGCTGCAATTGGAGTTGTAATCCGTGACCATGAGGGTGCATGGCGGTTTGGCTTTGCGAGAAGCTTAGGGTCGTGCACGTCACTTGTTGCGGAGCTCTGGGCAGCTCATGACGGTCTAGACCAGGCTTGAAGATTGGGTTATCGGCAAGTTATTTTAGTGATGGATAATTTGACGGTGGCGCAAATTTTGAAAGGCACATTGAGGGCGTTATCAGACAATGCTCTTGTGGCGAGGACGAAGGAAATTTTCCGAAAGGAATGGAGGGTAAGGATATGTCATGTCAGGCGAGATGCGAATTTGGTTACGAATGGTTTGGCTCGTGGTATGGCGGTGGGGGAGTTCTTTTTTGAGCATACGCCATCAAATGTCATTCAGTTGGTTGTTACTAATCAGGATTTATCCTGTTAGGAGATTGTTAGGTGTGTGATTTTGTCATTGTATATGACGCTTGCTCTATTATAACTATTACCACGAGTACTTTTTTCCTCCATTTAGACTTAGGAAAATTTTTAACGAGACTTGTGATATTAGTCCTTATCCAATAAAAAAAATAAAAGAATGAAGACTCGGAGTATCGTAGTAAGCAACAGAATTAGCAAAGAAAATTGAACGAAATAGCTTGAGTGAAGGGTTGGTACTTTTTCTATCCAAATTGATACTTAAATTTGTCATTTTATTATAATGTGTACCTGAATATGACATGGCATTTCATCGATCGATGAAGTGGTGACACCGACAAAATGCCACATCATCGCATGTTAAAATTGTCAAATTCAATTACCAAATTAGACAACAACAAAAAAGACATCACATTGAGGGGGGAGACATTCAGGAACAAATTGTATCTAAAAAACATAGGTACCACATTAGAAAAAAAAAGTGACAAATTCGGGTACCAAATTGTTTAGTTAAGCCTTGGTTTAACAAGCATACACCATGAGAGCTGATTTTTATAAACCAAAACCTACGAAGTTCAGTAAAATTCAAGGATTGAAACCTATCAATAATCTAAGTAATTCGTTTGTAAACATATACTCCGAAACTCACTCAGATAAACAGAATTGAAAAGGCAAACCATGTGAAGATGTTTAGCTCGAAGGCAAAATTAAAAATGTTCCAAGATAACCATGACCTTCTGTTGCTTGGGGAGTAACGGAGCTATCGCTTTTTTCTTCCACCCTTCCCGGACTTGGAAGATCCTGCAGTACTTGATGTCGACGGAGCTTCCTGCTTCTTAGTCCTCCCCGGATGTCTAGGTACCAACTCCGCAACTTGGAGCATCAGCTGTTTCCCTGCAACCAGACAAATTATGGAGCTATGGGTCTTCGATAGAGGATTTCTGTTTTTTAGGTTCCCCGCATAATTCATTCCAGCACTATTCTTTTCTTCTTTTCATTTCATTTGACGAAAAAATGAGACAAAGGTAACACTTATCCCTTCATAATCTAATTTCACAAAATCGAAGATTGAAAGTGCTTTTACACTATCAAATAACTCACAACATGTTTCTACATAAAATGTGGCATTTTTTTTCATAGAATTCAATTATTTATTCTCAAACTCAAAACTGGCAGTAGAATTGTTTTAAAAACTACACTTACTTGTAGGAATGGCTGGATTGGATAAAGTCCCATCCTCCTTTTTCAACTGGACCCTCACTCTCCCTCTTTGCATGAAATCGCGAGGATATGCCTTGTCAAGCTGTACAAATCATCTCTAATGCGGTTAGATAACAAATAGAAAGAACTGGTTTGTTCAAACAGCTGATAGAGTAAAAATTCGAAGAAAAGTGCAACAAGAGAGAGATATAAGTCATTTGGCATATATCTTCCAACGCCCCAAGTTCCTAGATGTTAGGCAAATGATTATTGCCATAGGATGCCAAAATCATTTAGCTAATAAATAGCTCTAAAGGTAGCGGGCCACTGAAGTTTGAGGAGCAACCTTCTTGTCAGGTAAATCGATGGCTGGGGAAACAAAGTATACAGGAGACATGGACAATAACAGTGAGTGATAAATTTCCTACTAAAGATAGATTTCGGAAACAGGGAACAAGCTAAGGTAGAAATTAACAATGTATAAGATAAAACACTGCATGTGTAGACTCAGCACTCTTGGATGGACCCTTGAATGATGAAAAGAGCAGTGCACGAAAAACCCAAAAACCATGCTTGTGGCAGTCAAAAACCATAAGTGTTTTAAATCCTCAAAAAGGCAAAAAATAAAGGTGGTGACAGCCGTCGGTTAATTTTGATTCACCCTCCATAATAACTGTTAGAACAAATGGATAACAGTAAGTCCTAAATGTCCATTTATGGGTAGATTTCCGGAACGGGGCAAAAGGAAGCAATGATAGAAAGCAAAAAGGGTAAGAGAGCTCTTCGTTTATTTCGACTGTCACAGAAGAAAAAACGTATAATTGTTGCTATGCAGAACAGATTTTGATCATTGCTAGTTACTTGAAACCCGGGTTCTAATCAGGCAAAAAGTTCATATTAGATTCAGTATACTTTTCCCCACATTTCCACAACGGCATCACAAATAATACAAGAACAAACCTCGATGGCATTCGGGACTTTGAGATGGTTGCAGCAATCAGCGATTTCAACACAAGTGGGATTTTCACATGCTTTAGCCAGGCTGATTCGCCTTCCCTCGGCCACTGTTTTCTTCGAATTAATATAAACAGGATAGAAAACCACCCATTTCTTTATGTTGGGGACTTCCCCATTCATCTTCTCTTATCTGAATCCAACAACATATCATACAATTCAGCAAAAAATTACAAAGTATTTCAGAACTCAATTTGCTATTCAATAACTCTTGATAAACGTGTTAATGCCAGTAACATTGTAAATAAAACATTTATAAAAAGAGAAAATGCTCGAAACGATAAACAGATGAAATTAAACAAAAAAAATCTAAATCTACACGAGGAAAACAACAATGATAGAGACATAGAGGCAATAAACCCTAACAATTACAATCCCAAAAGCCCAATATATATTACGCAAAATCTCAACAAACAACCGAAATCCATAATGTTTTAACATTGAAAATAAGATTGAACAAAAATATCTGATCAATTACTTGTTTTCTTCTCCATTAAATTAATTGATCCAAAATCAAAACTAGTAACCCATTTTTCATCAAAATCAGTAAGGATGTATCGAAACTTCTCTTTATAACCTAAAGTTACCTATTCCGGTGACTGTTGATCGGCAGTAGAGTCGGATCTGGCTTCGAAATCTTGGGTTCCTCGTTTCTTTAAGCCTCCAGTTAAATGCAAAAGCATTTTGTGAACACGTGCGAGCGTGCTTAGACTTGGTATTTTCTTTGGTAAACTACACACATGGTCACCTAATAGTTAGAGTGCTTTTAATTTGGTCACCAAACTTTCAAAACTTATATAATAATTATCAAATTTTTAGTTGACTTTTATTATAGTCTTTTCCGTTTATTTTTCTTTAAAAAACTGCTGACATAACACGTTAATTTTTATTTTTTTTAATAAAATAACAGTTCAAGTACACTATTTATTATTTAATTTTCTTTTCACTCTTATTTTTTATCACTAAATTTTAAATATTTTTAATTTAATAACTCAACTTTTAAAATATTCTTATTTTGATCACCCTCGAATGACATTACTTTTATCACGAGAGAGAAGAAATGTTGATCCTTATTTTTAGTTTATTTTTTTGTTGAGAAGTGTTATGAGAAAAAAAAATGAAAAAATGAAGAATAGAAATAATTTTTTGTTATTCAAATTTTACGTTGTTGTATAATACAATACAACTCAATTTTTTATTAGTAAATCGGGTCTTGAATTATAGTTTTAAATTTTTAAGTTAGTGAATAAATTAAGAAGAATGAGTAAACTACTCAAGTGACTGCCGAACTAGACACCTTGTGAATCAAACCATTAAACTTTTAGATTGGTCTTATTTTAACCACTACCATTAAGAAACTAATGGAGAGATAATGTGGCCGTTAACAAAAATTTGTAAAATTATAATTTAATCTCTATTATTTACCTATTATATCAATTTAGTCCTAATTTTAATTTAATTAAATAAAATTAACCAACTAACCATTAAACTTTTCCTCCACTTTCTCGAGCTCCAAACAGGTCAGAGCAACAAAGAAACATCTTTTCTTAATCTCACCAAACTCAGTTTTATTCAGTTTCCCTATGAAATTCAAGCTATAGTTTGAAAGTTGGCCATGAATTTTAAGTTCTTAAACTTCGTTGATCCATGTAAAAGTAGTTCTTTTCGATAAATTCATATAAAAAGCAGATTTTCATGAATTGGGTTGAGCTTGTTTTCATGGATTTTCTGGTCAAAATCTATTGTTGAAGAAAACATCAGGGAGAGATTTATTTATTTCATATGATTCAAGTTTGGGGTTTTTATTTCCTTTTTTTTGGGGGCTATGATTTGAATTCCATTGATTGGATTTCTGAGACACAAATTCAAATCTTTGAGCATTATGAGACCGTTGCAAGTGTTTATGGGTCTTTCTGGAGTTAGTGGAACATCTTTAGTAGGATTTTGAAAATGGAACAAAGAAACCCTAATTTAGTTCAAATTTTCGGGTTAAAAAGGAAGGTTTATGTGTTCTGAACTTTGTGGTCAAAATAGTATGGCTATCGGGTTTTAGCAGGGGACAATGAAATCTACGAATCAGCATTCCCGGATCGATCTCATTGAGTTGAAAACTCGGTTGATGAAGAGACTCGGGCCCGAGAGATCGAAACAATATTTCCATTATTTGAATAAACTGTTGAGCTTAAAGCTAAGCAAGGTTGAGTTCAACAAGGTTTGTTTTTGGATTCTCGGGAGAGAGAATGCTAGACTACACAATCTCTTGATCCGATCAATATTGAAAAATGCTTGTAATGCAAAAGTCCCTCCACCGCGGGTGACTAGTCATTGTCGTCCGCAAAATGGGGATGTTCTATTGTCACCTAGAAATGCCAGGTCCCGAGTATTGGCTAGGATCAATGCCACAGTTGATTCTGCTTCTCATGAACCGATAATAACTGATGAGATTGTTGTATCGGAGAATGGGGATCTGACTTCTCGTGATACATGGAAGCCAGTGCAGTGTCATCAGAAAGTCTTGGACAAAACAGATAATCAAAGGGATGTGCTGCTTGCTGACCCTAAGAAATTACCTTCAACGAAGGGATCCGTTTATGGTTTTCTTTCTGAAGATAGCAGAGATCAGACAGAGGTATCAGCTGTCGAAGATGGAAAGGTGTCATGTTTTAGAAGTTCATTGCAAGCACCATTCGGGATCCCATTATTCTCTTGTACTATTTCCGAGGCCAGGAGGGTGTTGCCTTCTTCAAAGAGTGCTAGATATGCCAAGTCATATGATTATGGTCGATTGCTCGACTCTGAGACACTAAGGGAGCGGATGCAACAAATCGCTGCATTGGAGGGCCTCGAAGGCGTGTCAATGGACTGTGCTGATATATTGAATAATGGATTGGATGTCTACCTAAAGAGGTTAATTACGATGGGTGTAGAGCTAGTAGGAACCATGCATGGATGTAAACCGAGCAAAAATAACAGAGTCAAGCACCATTCTTACAGGAAGCTTGTAAACGGCTTCCGCATGTCAGCAAGTCACCATAATCAGATACAAAATAACAGTTCGGATTTGGAAGGGATTGATGAGAAAAGATCCTACAAACCAATTTCTTTGTTGGATTTCAAGGTCGCAATGGAATTGAACCCACAAAGGCTCGGAGAAGACTGGCCAGCCGTCCTCGAGAAGATATGCATGCATTCATTTGAAGATTAACATTTCAGGAACTTGCGAACCTGCCAAATGGAGAAATAAGCTTCGATCGGTATCAATAATGCATTGGATACTCTTTCATTGCCTTATTGATCCAGTTTCTGCCTGTCGAATAAACTATGCAGTATGCCCCCCTGGAAGATGAATCCGAAGTCGGAAAATTATCATCCGTAACACCATAAGCAGCGGCGAGTTGGCAACTAACCAAAAGGTATAATTAGAAAAACCGAATTCGCATTTGGTTGCCTTGTTGTATCTTTAGCCTTTTAGGTAATGTTATTACAACAGTTTTGCAGGAATAATATGGGCATGGTAGCTGTATTTTAAATGCTCAGATTAGTTAAACTTCAAATTTTTTATCAGATGTATTCATCTTGCTTTCCGTTCTTCATCTTAGATAATGAGTTCGGAAGATTCGATTTCGAAAATATCGATAAACCCGAAATGGGATATCTCAAACTATAAACAAAACTGAGTTGATAATTTAGTTGTAAAATATAATTGTTAGGGTTGAGATAAAGATTTTGAAATAACAAATTATAAAATGTTTTTGGACTTAATTTAATATTGTAAAAATTATCCAAAGTCATAATAATTTAAAAAATATGTTTGAAATGTTTTTGAAGAGTTTTGATTTAAACAAATATTTTCAAAGGCTTTTAAAAGTCAAAAACTGGCTTTCAGTACCGGTACTCTATCCTCGGTACCGATACAAAGTGGCTCGTACCAGTAGGATCATGATCAGTACCTATAGACTTTGTTTTGGAAAAATTCCAATAAGCACTTTTCATACCGTTACTGGCCCTCAATGTGGTATGCAAGGGCAAGTACCGTTACCGTGGTTTCGAGTACTGTTACTCTGGTATTGAGTACCGATACATTATGTTTATTGTGTCTAACGACTCTTTCTATTTAAGAAAAGTATCGATACCGAGACTCGAGTGCCGATATCCTGCATTAGAAGAACATTTAATGATAAAAATTAATTCCCAACTACTCTAATCAACCTCAACGGCTAATAACGATCATGAAGGCATTAGAATGTTTAAAATGACTATTCAAGCATCTGTGAAAGTTAGAGAAACATATTGTCAACATTCTTTGTATAGAAAAAATTATTTTCGAGCTAAATTGTCGTATTCTTTGTAGAATACACATGTTGAGCCAAAATATTAATATTGTTCAAGTGTTAGGATTTAGGTGTGAGCTTAAGTGTGCAAACAATTAGTTTTGTGAGATTTTTTATAGTTTGCTTATTTGTATTTCCTCTTTAAGGAGAGAGTTGCTCAAAGCTTTGGAGTATAAGTTTTGAAGTTTGTAAATGTTACTCTTGATCATTAAAAAATAAAGACAAATTAATAAATTTATGAAAATCTTTATTAGAGAGCTAAAGTAGTAGAGGTAGAATTAGTTTAAAAATATAATTATTATAAATCTTTGTGTCTAAAATTTTATTTTTTTGTACTTTCACTAAATTTTTTTAAGTAAATTTATTCCTCTTTGATGATTCGGTTGAAAATATTTGAACCTCAACAGTTGAGTTCTTACGAAGGAAAAGTCATGCACTACTACCCCCTCTGCAAAAACGCATACAAGTATAATGGGAGCCAACCTGCCCCAGTTAATGGGAAATTTTATTGTTTAGTCCTTTTTTAAGATTAAACTTTTAATTTAAGTCAATTAACTAAATGAAAATACTACCGTTGACCTCTCCTAAAAAGTAAAATTTAAGTCATTTTAAAATTGACTTAATTCATGATTTCCTCTCAAAATATACACTTTTCTCCCTTTGTATTCTAAATTGTTTTCCTCAGTTTATACTTAAACTATCGTTATGTTTTTAAAATAATTTTTTAATTTAGAGAAAAATACACAATATTAAATTATGAAAAGTGATTGTTTTGGTCACTAACCTTTCAGAAAGTTACAGAATAATTAAATTTATTAAATTGTTATAAAAGGATCATTGAAATTATCAAACTGTACAAAAATAGTCATTAAATTAATCAAACTTTTACACTATTTTATAACATCTAACAATTATTTTGTCGCAATACAAAAAATTTAATGACCATTTTATAATTTTTAAAATGTCAGTGACCAAAATGGTCGTTTTTTTATAGTTTTAGGAATTATGATTTTAGTTTAGGGTTTAAGGTTTAGGGTTTAGGTTGTAGGGTTTAGAATTTAAGATTAATGTTTAGAATTTAGTGTATAGAGTTTAAGGTTTAGTTTTTTAAAGTTAAGGATTAAAAATGTACGATTTGAGTGTTTATAATATAAATACACAAACTTATATAAAATTAATTTTACACATACAGCATGTCAAATTATTTCTCAGCTGCACTTGTATATATACCCTATGTATATATACCCAGAAAATGATTAATTTGTTTCAGTATTTCTCAGCTGCACTTGTCTTTCAGCTCAAGAAAAGTAGAAGAAAGCTAAGAGATTCAAAAAAAAAAAATCAATGGCACCCGAACCAGAAGATGAGATCAAGGACGAGAAAAACCCTAGACCTCTTGACGAAGATGATATCGCGCTACTCAAAACCTATGTAAATTTTAACTCTTTTCTTTTCCCTTTTATGAATCTTCAATTTCAGATCTGTTTCAGCTACGGAAATTTGCTCCCTTTTCTTCTATTCTTCTTCTTTAATTTTAGTGTGTTATTTGTTGTGTGTAGAGATGTGCTATTGACATTAACTACCGATATTTGGGGTTTATGAAGTAAAATCTATGATTATCTGTTTCAGCTGCGGGATTTTGCTTTTTATTCTTTAATTTTAGTGTATTATCTGTTTTTTTAGAGGTTCTTTTTACATTGACCCCCTCCCATTTTCTATGGTTTATGAAGTAAAGTCTATTATTGAACACTTGATGATAAAATTTGACGAAGTAAAATCTATTATTATCTGTTTCAGCTATGGAATTTTGCTTTTCATTCTTTAATTTTAGTTTATTCCTGTTGTTTTTGAGATGTGCTCTCGACATCAACCCCCAATTCTAGGGTCTACTATTATCTGTTTCAACTATTGCAGTTTGCTTGTCATTCTTTAATTTTAGCGTATTATCTGTTGTTTTTGAGATGTACTCTTTAACATTAACCGGCAGTTTTTAGGGTTTATGAAGAAAAATCTGTTACTGAAGACTTGATAATTTAACTTTTTGATGTGTTTGTTTAGCTGTATGGTTATGTGGGCAAATACATGAGAAATTTCCTCGTTTGATTGTCAGGGTTTAGGGCCTTATTCAACGAGCATTAAGAAAGTTGAAAAGGAGATCACGGAAATGGCGAAGAAAGTAAATGATTTATGCGGTATACGATTTCCCCCTTTTCAACTTCTTATGTTATTATGTAGTATTGAGCTGTATATTTTTGTAAATTTTGTTGTTATAAGTGGGGTACCAAATAAAGAGTTAAGAGATAGAATCACTCTTGTTTACAACATTTAGAACGTGATGTGATATTCATATGGCATATTTGTTTGTTAGCAAATGAAAAATTTGTGCAGCCGGTTTTGGTCGATGAACCAGATGTAAGCTTTTCAGAGGAACAAACCTGATGTCTGTACATGCCATAATTCGCGGTATCTGACCAATCTTGACTAGGAAAAGCTTTCATTTTGCATACATTTTTAAGCATTAATTTGTTTCTGCAACCATGAGAGAACGATCTATCTTCCTATTGCTGTGTCTTGTTCTTGATTACCAGCTACCAACATAGCATCATATGAATATGTTGGATGGATATGGTTGTCATACTGAAGTGTTGAGTTATATTAATGATATTTTTTTTCTAGTCACTTGTATAAATTTCAAACTTCACATTACTATTAATTTGTCACAGTTCACTAATTTGTTGCTAAATAGGTCTATTCTTAATGTCTTCTTGTTTTTCCTGGTGGTAAACCTTGCTAAATAGGCATCGAGGAATCTGATACTGGGTTAGCTGCTCCTAGCCAATGGGATCTTGTCTCCGATAAGCAAATGATGCAGGAGGAGCAACCGCTCCAGGTATTTACTAAAATGGTTCGAAGATCTTTTTTTTTCATATTGCTTTTTAGAGTCATTAAGTATTGACTATATTTTTCATCCAGGTCACAAGATGCACGAAAATAATTAATCCGAATACAGAAGATGCCAAATATGTTATCAATGTGAAGCAAATAGCCAAGGTATGTATATTTACATTCTCTGAGTCTAATGTTTGTCCATCTGGATGGTTAAGCGCATACTTTTGTAGTTAAAATAGTTTTTTTGTAAGAATAGACACTGAAATTTTTTGTATGATATGCATATGGTTTCTAACTGCAGTTTGTTGTTGGCTTGGGTGACAAAGTTTCCGCCACTGACATTGAAGAAGGCATGCGTGTGGGGTAAGTTTTCACTTTCTTTAACACACACACACGCACATATATATATATATATATATATCCCCTTCACTTTCCTATGATTTGTCTGGAGTTTTATATCCTGAAAATAGTTTATTTCTCCCATTGCAGTTGTATTGATGCCTTTGTTTGTAACCTTAGTTTTTTTCTAGGTAGACATACTTGCAAAACCTGAATATAATTGTTGCCTTTGCAGGGTCGATCGCAACAAATATCAGATACAAATTCCCTTGCCTCCAAAAATTGACCCAAGTGTGACCATGATGACCGTGGAGGAGAAGCCAGATGCCACATATAATGACGTTGGTGGATGTAAGGAGCAAATTGAAAAGATGCGGGAAGTATTAGAGACTTGACGTACCTACGTATTACACCATTTTCATTTAATATGTTCCTGCACACAGAAAACCTGAAAGCCTTTCTTGTATTATTTGTGCTTTTTAATGAGTTAGTATTAGAGACTTGACGTCCATGAATTGATGACTTTTGTTCACTTAGGTTGTGGAACTACCAATGCTTCATCCTGAGAAATTTGTCAAGCTCGGGATCGATCCTCCTAAGGGTGTTCTTTGCTATGGTCCTCCTGGAACTGGTAAAACACTTCTTGCAAGAGCTGTTGCAAACAGAACTGATGCTTGCTTCATTCGTGTTATTGGAAGCGAGCTTGTTCAAAAGTATGTTGGTGAAGGAGCTAGGATGGTTCGAGAACTATTTCAGGTTATAACCTGCTATATTTAGTCGCTTAAATTCTCTTAAAATTATGTTATGCTTATTTTTGTTTCGACATTGTTGAATAACCACAGATGGCTCGATCAAAGAAAGCATGCATTGTATTCTTTGATGAAGTTGATGCCATTGGAGGTGCACGTTTCGATGACGGTGTGGGTGGAGACAATGAGGTTCAGTGAACCATGCTTGAAATTGTTAACCAGCTTGATGGCTTTGATGCTCGTGGAAACATCAAAGTTCTAATGGCAACAAACAGGTCAAAACTCTTTATATTAGTTATATTCAACGAATAATTGCATTGCCTTTTGTTTCTTCAAGCCATCCCGACCCAAATTTAGTGTCCATGGAAGATTTTTCTTTTGGTTTAATTCCATAAGATATTCGAATGTACACAGGAGATGCTTACGCCAATTGTGCATATTTCAGGCCAGACACACTAGACCCTGCATTATTACGTCCCGGACGACTGGATCGTAAAGTTGAGTTTGGTCTTCCCGATTTAGAGAGCCGGACACAGATATTCAAAATTCATACAAGAACGATGAATTGTGAGCGCGATATTAGATTTGAGCTCTTGGCCCGACTTTGCCCTAATTCCACTGGTAGAATCTTCTTCCAAAGCTAATCTTGTTCCGAATAAAGTTTCACGTGTAAGAGTGATTTTGACATTTTATGATATTCATTGGCAGGAGCTGATATAAGAAGCGTATGCACCGAGGCCGGAATGTACGCAATTCGAGCTCGAAGAAAAACGGTGACGGAAAAAGATTTCCTCGATGCAGTAAATAAAGTCATCAAAGGATACCAAAAGTTCAGTGCAACACCAAAATACATGGTTTACAATTAACCCAGACTTTGGCGAGAATTTTCATTTGCACTCTCAAACTCCTAAGACATGCATTTGTTTCTATCAGTGTATTTGAATTATGTATTTTCAGTGCTGGTTTTGAAATTTGTTTTAACGGAGATTTCTTATTTTTAATGAAGTCGAAGAATTTAATAGTCGAATTGCAAGTTTGTTGAATGTATTTTTAAAGTGTTTTATTTTTCCAAACTAACATTCAATCGAGAATACCATCGATATCATTGTATGTATAATGGTTAAAATTGTTTTATATTGTACAAAATATATAGTCAGAATTCGAATCCTAGACCTGTCTTTTGGGTTGTTCACAAATAACAAAATTTCTAGGGCTAAAAGAAAATATAATTGCATTTAATGACAAATTGATAACAAAAGCAAGAAATGTGAAAATTACACCAAATCTCTCCACTTTAAAACATCATTCTTGTTCAACCTAAACTTGTTGCATATATCTGAAATGGCCTTTTCATTAACACTACCATTTTCATCATGTCCACTCTGAACGAGCTCCTCCAACTCCTTTGACGGCTCCAAAACCTATCAAGAAAATTATAACCCGAGTTATCACCGGAATCTATATTTGCCTTACTCCGCTAGACGATCAATCGAAAAGAAAAACTAAGATTAGGATCTTGGGTGTTTGTGATATAATTATGAAGCCTTGGAAATGACAAATGTACCTTCATCTTTGTATTTCATGCTGCTTTGTTAAAAATGGTTGAGAAATTAAAAACCGAAAAATAAAACACACGAAGGAGAAGATAAGAGCATGAAACAGGAAATGGAAACCTCGGAAGAATATTGTTTAACTCGGGAAGAATCCGTGACTAATTGAAGAAGCTTCTCGCTTCCCTGCAACATGAACACAGACAAAGAAACGGCGAGCGCGTAGTTTTACTTCATACCAACGGATTATATTAATTGGAACTTGGAAGGCTAAAAAACAGGTATTACAATCGAGGCTGACACCGAAAACTAAGGTACCAACACTACAGAACTCCAAATTACGTATTGCTTACCAACAAATACTTAGAACGAGGCATTTTAGTTCCTTTTTTCCTAGTTCACCTAGATATGGAACTGGATCTTCTACCGCTCTTGAAGCAAAATATATATATATATATATATATATATATATATATATATATATATATATGCTGAGCTTATACGAGATGTGAAAATCAATATAGAGAATCAAAACACTTTCTATACATGTTTATAGAAGGTGAACGAAAGCAGTGGCAAGGAACCACGAGAGGTAGTGTTGTGAATATCTAAACAAGTTTAAAGCAGGTTATGGTTGCATATCTGACTCAAATTAGGCACTACATTACTCGGACTCATCTTTGAGGGATGAATATGCTCGTATCTGGAAATGCATCAAGTGCAGGTATTGGATACAGTTAATTCGAGAAAAACAAAGTTGGAATAACATGAGTCAGGCAGCTAAAGTTGATCTGTGATATGATGGCTGACATGGATTGTTCTGAACTGTTCGACTCAAATACTAGACGCAATAACAAATCCCACGACTACGGTCTGTTTTAAACCACCCGAAAGTATCCGAAAGTATCTTTAGGAACAGTAAACCCCCACCAGGAGAGCTTGCCAATGTGAATATGTACGAAACAGGACCCAAAAGAACGGGATGTTAGGCAGAGGTAGAACCTGGTGAGCAAGAAGATTTAAGTAAGAATGTGAGATAAAATCGAAATGACAAAAAAAAGTTCAAAATTGTTAAACCGTAAATGATGGAGCAACAGAAATAAACACATACGTACAGCAAGTGCAGTAGTCAGTGGAAGCAACGTAACTGAACCATAGTATTTCCTGTGTATAACAGTACCCCTAAAAATCAACAAACACTTTGATTAGAAATAATATCGCGAACTCAGACACGAATGTCAGAAAAAATAGTTCTAAGTTTTCAATGTATTTGGAAGGTCGTTTAAGGGGCATATCCTCATACCCATGCTTGAAAATGTGTCAGACTCAGACATGAGTATTTCAAGAAAAGCAAAGAGTCGGAGCTACATAGCTTGTAGGAACTCATACAATATACAAAAAACATATAAACGTAATTAAAACAACATGAAATCTCCAAAACCCCTTTTTTCATTGGATTGTTGGAGATTAAAATGTCAAGACATTGATAAACCATCCATCGAGGCAAAAACTGTACAGAGATTGTAGACGTCCATATTCATCAGGATTCAAGCAGAAGGGAACTGCCAATAACCCAGAAGTGGTGCATCCGGAAAGCCTTATGACCTTTTGCCGCTAGTCTCATGTTCATTTTGAAAAATATAGAAACCTATAAAACAACCAAGGTTTGTCCACTACATTTTCATGTATTCTAATCTCTTCCATACCAGTAAAGCACGTAGAAAGAAGAGTAGAACAATTACCTCAAGGCTATATGTCGTAATCTTCGCCGCACAAGCCGTGCATTTAAACTGCAAAGTGTTAGAAGTATTAGGAACAAACCAGCAATTATCCAAAGTGCCAGAGACTAGAAAAGAAAAATCCGGTATTCTCAATTACAAGTGTATTTAATGTTAGTTTCTCCATTGAAGAATCAAAATTCGAACCAGATTTCAACACAGAGACGAAACATAGAAGGATACCTACCATTGCTCATTTTTCAAACATGGCAAAAAATTAATTTAAATAAAAATTGTAGAAATTTGAGAACAAACAAAAGAAAAGACACTATCATCTAAATCATGGCAATGTAGTCTATAAAAATGCCATTCACATTGTTTTACAAAAAAAAAAGTTTGCTATATATACGAGATGTTATATGGCCGGAGATCATGTGCAACATGTTATGCCTAAGTGCTCCGGTCATTCATTTTCTTAAAGTACTCATGTCCGGCACATTTTCGAACAAGTAAATGGAGATCATAACTACATTTGATAACAATTGAAAAAAAGAGAAAGTAAATAACCTGGAGGGGTATGCAATCCGAACATTAGTAACCTCTTTGGTTATAGATTTCAACAAAATCTCAGATGGCTTAACTCGAGCTAAAAGCTGTAACCCAAACCTAAAAATATCAAAACCAAAACACAATCAGCATAAACTAAGGCCAAAAAAACCCAATAATTTAAACCAATCATATTTTATTTTCAACTAATACCCATGGAGCTTGTTCTTGAAACTGCCCTCAGGTGCTTTTTCCAGACCAACCCACTATTCATCTATGTTAAAAAAACAAAAACAACAAAGGATTCAAATTTCAAAGCATATTCAAATGCACATTGAAAATTGAAGGGACCATGAAAATGAAAGACATATATATCATAAAGAAGGGGTGAAAAACCTTATCTGAAATGAAATCAACAAGAAGCTCAGCATTGGCATTGAGTGGCTTGTAATTGGATGAAATCTTCTTCCAAAGGTCTTTGACAGTGGAAGGAGTGTTAGTAGAGGTGAATTGTGATGCAGATTGATCAATGGATCTGCTAAAACACCAGATTTTGCCTCTAATTGGGAACACCACCAATCTTGCCCTCATAATGTATGATAAAATGTCAAAGAAAAGAAAAGAAGAAAGAATTTGTTATGGTGGTGGGTAAAAGACTGAAAGAGTGTTGTTTTTTGGGTATCGATTCTTTTCTGGTACAAAAGGGTATTACTAATCAATGGAATCAAAGGGATCTGTATATCCCAAAATTAAGAACAAGAAACAAAAAGAAAAATATATATTTTTTACAAAGAATTCAACACTTTTACAACGAAAAAGAAAATGGGTTCTATTTGTAAGTAAAATCAAAGCATTTAGTTATGCACAAAAATGAAGAAGAAAGGCAATTACTTTTTATTTATTTTTTGTTTTAAAGCAGAAAAGCAAATACTCTTGAAGCTTGTTTGTTTGAAAGGTTCAATGTATGACAAATTTGTTAGAGATAATGTGGGATATTGTCTAGGACCGGGAAAAAATGAGATAATTGAAAAAATGAATTTTATTAATTTTAGGCTTAATAGACAATTTGATCCTTAAAGTATAGTTCGATTCTCATTTTAGCTCTTAAAGTTTTTTAGGTCAAATATTGTCCTTAAAGTTTTGTTCTGTCCATAATTTTTGGCCCCTCCATCTAATGGTATTTGAAAAAAGGATTTATATTTAATATACAGACAGTAAAAATAAAAATTTCCGCAAGTATTTTAGTTTTAGTGATTATAGTTGGAATTTAGGGTTTAGAGGTTTTAGGTTTAGGTTTTCGAGTTTAGAGTTTAGGGTATAAGGTCATAATTCAGGGTTTAGAAATTACGGTTTAGATTTTAAGGTAATATAATTAGGGATTTAAATTTTAACCTATGAACTTTAAAATTTAACAACAACTCATCAATTCAAAGCTTCTAAACTTAAATTCCTAACTTCTGAACCCTAAACATTAAAAAATTAAAACGTTAGTAAAAACTTTTATTTTCAACGTACATGTATAGAATAATTACCCTTAAAAAAGTATGTGATCTTTTTCAAACAGTCATACCGACTACAAGCCATCCCACTATAATAATTAATTGTTGGTCATTTATTTATGGGTAAACTACATAAATGGTCACTGAACTTTTAAGGCAGATTCATTTTGGTTACCGTACTTTTAAAATATTCAATAAGGTCACCCAACTTTTAGTTTGATTTCAGTATAGTTACTGAACTTTTAAGGTGGATTCATTTTGGTCACCATACTTTTAAAATATTCGATAAGGTCATCCAACTTTTAGTTCAATTTCAATATAGTCATTGAACCTTTAGCTCGCTTTCAATATGGTCCCTCTCGTTACCTTCCGTCAAGTTTTTGTTTTTCCTTAATAAAAAAGGGTAAACTACACCAATCATCACTCAAAATTCTTCGCACTCCTATTTTGGTCACTAGAGTTAAAAAAATTAATTTAATAGCTTAACTTTCGAATCGTTCATATTCTGGTCACTCTCAAATGACATGGTTATACAAATAGAAAAAATTGATTAATCCTTAAAAAAATTCGGGTAATGGTTTTTTTACTTATTAAATTTACCATATTACCATATTTTATATTTTAATAAGCAAAGTAAAAAATTATTACTCGAATCAAATATTTTAATTAACCGGTCAATCGATTATCCGATTTAATTGGTACAATATAAGATTGAGAATTGAAAATTTTGACTTTAGCAATTAACCAAAATAATTTTTAAGGATTAATTGAACCCGATTTCAGTACAAATTTTTAAAATAAATTATTTCGATTCGATTAAGGTTCACAGTTTTAAGCAAAATTGATTAACTGATCTGATCTAGTATATATAATATTTCTAAATTTTATGCATTACAATATCTTATAGTCTAATTATTTTGATAACCTTCTGATTTTTTTTAAAGTTTTGGCTCTGGGTAGAATTAATAGGTGTGAACTTTCAATTTTTTACTTTCTAGTTGTTTTTACACTTTTATCACAACCGAAATGTTATTAAATTTATCATATTATCATATTTGATATTTTAATAAACAAAGTAAAAAATTATTTCCAGAATCAAATATTTCAGTTAACTAGTTAATCGTTTATCTAATTTAATTAATACAATATAAGATCAAGAATTGAATAATTTAAATTTACCAATTAACCAAAATAAATCTTTTAATGATTAATCAGATTTTTCTATTTGTATAAATATGTCATTTGAGAGAGGCCAAAATATGAACAATTCGAAAGTTAAGTTATTAAATTGAAATTTTTTTAACTCTAGTGACCAAAATAGGAGTGAGAAGAATGTTGATTGATGATTGGTGTAGTTTACCCATTTTTTATTAAGGAAAACTAAAAGTAACATATCTTTTAACCTAAGGTAACAAGAGAGACCATATTGAAAGTGAACTAAAAGTTCGGTGACTATAATGAAATTGAACTAAAAATTTGGTGACCTTATCGAATATTTTAAAAGTATGGTGACCAAACTGAATCTGCCTAAAAGTTAGGTGACTATATTGAACTCGAACTAAAAGTTGGGTGACCTTATCGAATATTTTAAAAGTATGGTGACCAAAATAAATCATCCCTAAAAGTTGGTGACCATTTATGTAGTTTACCCTAAAATCCCCTAATTAATTATCATTCCTAAGCACACAAATAACCCAGAATCTCCCTCTGTTAATCCTTTCACTTTCGTTAAATTTTCCCGGGAAAGTGACGCTTGTCGCACAAAAAGGAAAGGGAAAAAGTTATTAAATGTGGCGATCTGCTTCTGTCATTCTCGACAGACAGCAAGAACAAAACGACACCGTTCCACCAAATCCCGAATCGCTCTTGCTCTCGTCTCCACCTTCTTCAATGGCAGATTCCCTCCAAAACCCTAAACCCATCGTTTCCGCTTATTACCAAACCCGCGCCGCCCACCACGCCGTCGTAACGAGCGATTGGCTTGCCCAGGCTCAGGCTGCCGTCAGCATCCAAACCAACGACGACGAATCGTCGGGAAGTGACGGGAGAATCGCCCCAGTGACTGGAGGAGAAGGAGCCAATAAGGCGTTTAGCGTTATTGATGAGTTCAATAGCTGGAGGAAGCAGCCGGATTTGGCGGAGGCCGTGGCGGCCATCTGCGCCCTCGCGGCGGTTATTAGGGCTAGCCAAGCTACCACCATGATGGAGCTTGAAATTGAGCTTAAAAAGGCTTCTGATTCGCTCAAAGTGAGTCCTTTATTTGAAGATTGGTTTCTAAGTTAGTTATTTTTCATTGTTTAGATAATGACTGATAAATTATACTGTCAAACTTAGTTGAATACTAAAATTTAGTGTAACTTTGCTCGTTTAAACAATTTAAGTTTATTTCATTTATCATACATTTCGAAGTTTATAGAATCATATGTGTGTATTCCAGTTCTATGTTACTGGGTTTCGGGAGTAAGCGTCGGACATCGGCAGGCAAAATTTTCCAAGGTTTTCACGTACTCGGGGTGAGGGTCTTTTGAGAATCCCATTTCCATCCTCATGTCCAAGAATTCGTTTACATATGTACTTTAGGAAAAATGAAGAATAGGATTATCAAAGTTTAATCTACCCGCTTGAATTGTATACAATCTAAGACATATGAGAGTTTCAATGAGGATGTCTATGTAATTATGTATAAAAGCTGGCTGACAATTTTCATTCATCATTGTTATGTAAAGGCAGAATATGTGCTTTTTTCTAGTTTTCTATGCCTAATGTATACCGTATTGCTATGTAGGACACAACACCGATTAAAAGCTAATCCTGTATGCTTGTAAAGGCCTAAATAATATACTGCATTGTCTTTTTCTTTTTCAAGTTTGTTCCTGACTTTCCCATGGACATTATGAGTGGTCTTTGCACCTTAGTTACGGAAGTATATTATAAGTTGCTTAGGTTTTATTTATATGAAGCCATTCTCATTATTAGGTGTCTGGGATTTAGAACCATTGGCAATATGTTTTATGATGATTTTCAGCGAAAAGACTGACAATGTAACTCTCATAAATAATGGTGTCTGAAAGCGATCATTTTGTGTTACTTCTAGATGTTTAATATTTTGTTTAAGAGAAGTCGTATTGTAAACTTTTAAAGAATGACTTATTAGATGCTTGGCAAGATGATTAAATAGCGTTGGGGAAAGATTAGGTAGCGTAATAAATATACGAGGTGCTTTGCCCTCATCCGTTGCCAATGCGTGTTAGATTTACAAGTTATCTTTATGGTGTATGGTATACTTGAATGTGTATCAGATATACCTTCTTCTTTTTTTAATTTTACAACACAAAATCACGCTGTTCTATAGAGTTTGAACTTACCATGAGGCGCTAAAGTTCAATTCATCAGGTGTGAACTTGGTTAGAATTTAAACATATCTTTTTCAATTACTTTGGGTGAGGAATCCTGTTTTTTAGATGAGGAAATTAGAGGGTAACATACAGAAGTTATCCCAGTTCATGTTGAATCGTGCTTGGTTTTCATGTGACTAATTCTTGAGAAATTTGAATTGCTATCTGCCAACTTCTTCATTCAGTTTGAGGGTTTAATGCAGTCATTGTTATCACTGCTAACCTGATGTTTGCTTTCCAGGCATGGGACACAACTTCGATCTCTTTGACAGCAGGTTGTGATCTCTTCATGCGATATGTGACTCGAACATCAGCTTTAGAGTACGAGGACTTCAATTCAGCTAGGTCTCGGTTGATTGAACGTGCAGAGAAGTTTGGGGAAATATCTTGTAAGGTATTTCGGATTATCGTTGCTTTTTATTATTTCACTTCAGTTATACTCCCATCATTTCAGTCCTGAAGACAGCATTGCCAAACATTGCAGGCACGCAGGATTATTGCAATGCTATGTCAAGATTTCATATTCGATGGTTGTACCATTTTGGTACACGGATTCTCCAGAGTTGTCCTTGAAGTATTGAAGACAGCGGCACAAAACAAGAAACACTTTCGAGTTTTCTGCACAGGTTCGGCATTCTACGTACCTCAGGACTAAGTCAAATGTGCTGTTATCCAAGAAGGATTCGAGTCATCTTTTGCATATGTTTATGATGAGTTTATGACACCTTTTAACCATGCTTTCAATACAGAAGGAAGGCCCGACAGAACAGGGTTACGCTTATCTAACGAGCTGGCAAAGCTTGATGTCCCTGTAAAGCTTCTAATAGACTCCGCTGTGGCATATACGATGGACGAGGTGGACATGGTGCTTGTCGGGGCCGATGGAGTTGTTGAAAGCGGGGGTATCTTAAATATGATGGGAACGTATCAGATTGCATTGGTATCACATAGCATGAACAAACCCGTTTATGTTGCTGCCGAAAGCTACAAGGTGATCAAAGCTTCATTCTTTTTCTCAATTTTTCAAAAGCATCTGAACTAGGAAAATTATAGTATAGACACATAAGAAAGAATCCGTATCGAGAAGTTGGTCGGATGGTTTTTGATTAGCATATGATGTTTTTCTTTGCAGTTCGCCCGTCTTTATCCGTTGGACCAAAAGGATATGGGTCCTGCCTTACGAACCATTGATTTCGGGGTACCTATCCCATCCAAGGTCGAGGTCGAAAAATCTGCTCGAGATTACACTCCTCCTCAATATCTTACTCTACTCTTTACAGATTTGGGTGTTCTGACTCCTTCCGTCGTTAGCGATGAGCTTATTCAACTATATTTGTAGTGTCGATTCACAGACGAAGCTCGTCACTGCCTACGGCTTCGAAGTTAGAACTATATGGAGACGGCTTATATGGTCAGTGAGATTTGTGTTTCGATATACCTTTAAAGTTGTCATGACACGATTAGTTGACCCTCAGTTAATTGTCCAAAAAGTTTTTATTTGATAAAAATGGAAACTTTAAGGGTTAAATTGTTAAAAAGGTAACTTCAAGGGCATAATTGAAAACACTTAACAAACATAAGGGATTTTTTTACCACTGCCTATTTCTATATAAACTTTTATAACACTACTGATGATTATTTGTTGATTTGTATTTTAAATATGCTTTTCTACATAAATAATTTAATATATTATCAATTTGGTAATAAAAATTAATATTTTTGTTAGACGTTATATAATAAAAGTAATATTAGGTTGTAACAATCAGTCTTACCTAATATTTAGTCCACCAACCCACTTCTAAACGCCTATTAAGTCGTTCATTTCGGTTTCAACGCTACCAACCAAAACCAAAAGTAAAGGCTAAATTGTATTTTATTATGATATCTGGATTTTTTATTCAATTTAATCCCTGAATTTTTTTCATTGTTCTATTAAAAACATCAATGTAGAATTTTTTTTTGATAAATAACCACTAAATTTTTATTAAATTCATAGAAAAATCACAATTACAACGCATCCAAAAAGACTTACAACCAAAAAACAGAAAAAATAAAAAACTTCTATGGAGATAAGCATACCAACAAAATTTAGTAGCTTTTTAAATCTCATTGTCTCTGTCCAAACGAGACGTATAAAGAAAGAAGAATGAGTGGTGCGCGATCCAAACTGTCGTGCAAAAAGTACATTGATTTCATCGGCAAACAACCATCAACCGAGTGGGGATATAACTTCTAAGTGACCACCGACAAAAACATAAATCAGAAACTAGCGCCGATTGAATCTCTGTGTGAACAACAATCGATCGCTAGAGTATGCTAAAACATGCCACAAAGACAGATGAACCAAACCACAAAACAAAAACAAAAATATGTCACAAGGATAGAAAAAAAAAAGCGCGCTATAGAGACAGAGATTTTTATTAAAATAAAAATAACAAAACTAAAAGATTCGGTGGTCGACAACCAATACTAAAATTGATTGCCGACCACCTATCAAAGAAAATGATTGAAAGACAGTTTGGGGGAATCAAGAGCGGCTCACATCAATGTAGAATTTTAATAACCTATCACCTTATACATAATATATGCTAAATATAAGAAAGTTTATGCTTTTAAAAACTTGAAAAAACAATTAATTTTTATAATATTTTAAGATATATTTTGACACACAAGTTGTATAAAAAATCACACAACCTTTTATATTTAAATTATAAAATTTAAAACTTAAATCCCTAACACCCAAAATCCTAAACTCTAAATTCTAATCATAAATCATAAAATATACCCTTTACAATCTAAACCCTAACCTAAATCCCTAAATCTTAAAATTAAAAGGCTTGTATAAGTTTACGCAAGCTTATATATCAAAATATTTTTTATTTTAAAATGCAAAATTTTTATGAGTTCCCAAATATTATTGCAACAAAAACATTAACCGGATAACATATATCATTATTGAAAAGTTTAGAATTAATTAAATTTGATATACAGGCCGTGTAAAATTTAATTTATACGTGTCTTTTAGTTTTAGGGGTTATGATTTTAGTTTAGGGTTTAGGTTGTATAGTTTAGAATTTAAGGTTAGTGTTTAGAATTTAGGGTTTAGAGTGTGAAGTTTATTTTTTTAAGGTTAGGGTTAAAAATTTAAGATTTAAGTTTTTATAGTGAAAATACAAAAGAGTGTGTAAAATTAATTTTAATTTGATACTTTACTTATATGGAGAGAGAAGGGGGGGGGGGGGATAATTAGCTTTGACAGTCTTCCTGCATTTTTTTAGTTTTCATTTTACTCTCAAATTCTCTGAAAAATCTTGTAGATCGCTGACTCTGAATCAACCCCCCAATCATGTGTGGAGGTGCGATTATCTCCGATTTCATATCTCCATTGCAATCTCAACGGCTGACAGCGGATTATTTATGGCCCGATTTGAAAAAATCCGGGTTGAAAAAGCGTTCGGGTCAAAGGTACTCGAAGAAGAAGCCGGTGACCGATTTTGAAGCTGACTTTCAGGTATTTCAGGACGGAGAATCTGATGTCGATGGCTTCGATGATATTCTGTCTGATGTTAAACACTTTGCTTTCTCTTCTACCAAGAAACCATCTCCTGTTGTCTCTCATGGTAAATGGTAGTTGTAGAAATGGGTTCTTTTTTCTTTGTAAAATATATATTTTTTGTTAAAATTTGTTTCTTTTTTGTAAATTTTCCATTTCTTAGTATTAGATGAAAGCTTTGAAGGTTTAGTTTGGTTAGATTATTGGCTAATTTTGAGTGACATGGATTTTACTTTTCTATTTTTTTAATATTGATGGATAAATATTAGTCGAATTTCCCTTGCTTGTTTGATGATTGAACTAGGCCTTTTGACTACATTAATTAGCATTTTCAGTTTAATCTAATGCTATATGTTAGATCATGAAATCTAACCAATTCAAAGTTCCTATGTGATAATATGGAGCTTTGTATATAAGCACCTCTTTTAGGGCTTGAACGGATGTCGGATTCGAGTGGGTGTCGGATTCTAGGTATGTGTAGGAATATGTATTTAGATAATCATGCTTTTATATCTATGTTTGAATATGTATTAACACGCATTAGACATGGATAGTTTAGGGGAAATGGAGAATACGGATACCATAGGGTTAGCATATATGATCTGGTTTTTGTAATTTGTCTCCTGAGATCAGCATTTCCCCCTTGCAATTCTGGATGTTTCGGTTCTTTGGTATCCCGACTCTTCTTTTTTCTTGAAGTATCCGTGTAGGGTACTCGTGTATGATACATGGATATGGGGATATGGCTTCCAAGGATCTTCAAAATACATGAGAAACCTTAGAAAAATCTTCTTATGTAGAATGATCATGTTTCTTATGTCCTTTATGTTTGTGTGATTTTCTTGCACTTGAAGGTCCTAAATTGTATTGTCTTGTGAAAGTGATTTAATAGTTTATGGTATTTTCATTGGTTATGATATTTCTTTTCGGTTTTCCTTTTCTTGTTTTTTGATTATTGAAGGTTCGTGCTCTGTAAAATCTGTGGAGTTCGATGGTCAAGCTGAGAAATCTGCAAAAGGAAAGAGGAAGAACCAGTTTCGTGGAATTCGACAGCGCCCGTGGGGTAAATGGGCTGCTGAGATACGTGATCCGGTGAAAGGGATTCGGGTCTGGCTAGGAACATTCAATACTGCTGAGGAAGCGGCGAGAGCTTATGATGCCGAGGCACGTAAAATTCGGGGTAAGAAAGCAAAGTTGAACTTCCCAGATGAGACTTCGCGTACCTCTCCGAAGCCTGCAGTTAAGATGAATTCTCGGAAACCAGTTCCGAGGTCAAATTTGAGTTCTGTTAAACCGAATCTCAACCAGGATTTCAATTACTCGAACAAACCCGAGCAGGACTACCATGATTCAGTTGGTTTCGTGAAAGAGAAGCAACCAGTGGATCAGTTTGCATATGCAGACCATGTTCCTGCTGCCGTAGATGACGGGGTAGAACTCTTTGCTCAACCCGACAATACCTCTTTGTATTTTAACTCCGAACAGGGAAGTAATAACTTCGACGGTTCCGACCTTGGATGGTGCGATCACAGTGCAAAGACTCCCGAAATATCATCTGTTCTTGAAGCTTCTGTAGAGGTCAATGAGTTTTCTGGGGACGCAAACCCGACAAAGAAGCTGAAACTGAGTTCTAACAATGTTATGCCTACTGGAGGAGACGATTACAAAAAGAGTTTGTCCGACGAGGTATTGTCTATGGACACTCAGGTGAACTACTTTCAGACACCGTTTATCGACGGGAATTGGGATGTCTTGATCGACGACTTCCTTAACATGGATGCAACTCCGGATGGTGGAAACGAAATGGATTTTTGGAGCTTTGATGACTTCCCTTCGATGGATGGAGGTATTTTCTGAGTGAACTTTCCGTACTTATTAAATGTTTTAAATAAATAAGGCAATGTGCTAGCGAGTATTGACCCACTGGCAACTGTTTTGATTGTTTCTATTTTGATATCTCTAACATCGAATTTAAGTTTCGAGTGACTGATAGAACTTAGAACTGATCATGTGTGATTTATGATGAAATTTTGAACTCATATGAAGGTTTGACCTATGTGTTGCGTGTATTTTATAAAGTCGGTTTTCGTTGCGAAAATGTAATGATCACATGACAAATGATATTATAATTATTTTTGGGAAAATGTCATGCTAATTGTTCTTAAGATTAAATGCTTTTACAGAATTGATTGAACGCTTCAGTTATTTTTGGCATATAAACCAACTATGGACGCACTAAACAACTTGAGCATCGGCATAAAATTAAATTTAGTATAATAGGACCAAAACCATAATTTGACCGTTAAAGTAATATTGATGACAAGGACTACCTTTGAAATGAAATCTTAGTTAAGACCAGGTTTAACTATAAACTTTTGGGGGGGGGGGGGAAGAGCTCCCAATTGGAGTGTTCAAAATATTTAATTTAAAAGGCAAAACATTTGTCTAAATATTAAATGTATCATTCCCGGCCAGTAGGGGTAGGAGCAGTTACATCAATTGTAGAACCTGCAACCGGAGGTGGGGCAGTTGCGGTGTCCCAAACATCGGCATTAACTGCAACTGCACTCGGAAATTTGAACTAGGTTAGGGTTCAAGTTTCGGAATTAAGAGTTTCATTTGTCAAGATTTAAATCAATTAGTGCACGTTCCTTGATCACCCCAGTTAACAGCAGGAACACCGGAAATTGGTGCCTGAACTACATCGGTGGGCCATTGTTCGGTTGATAAACCATCCATCCCATAATCGGCAGACGGGAGTCCGTATTCGGGGGCTGCAATAGCTTTCCTCTTCATCATGCTCTTTAGCTTCCTCGGGCTCCCTGTAGAAAAACAGGTCCACCTACACTCAATGTCGAAGTATGAGAACCTGCAAGTACAGCTATATCGTAAAAGAACGTACCAACAACACGATAACGGTGTGTTCTCATTTTACCATTACGTCCCACTTTTGTCCGGGAGCCATCCTCTCTAAAAGCCAGAAAAGACAGCCGATGCTGTGTTTTCCTTTGTTATTAGCAGGAATACCAATGTCAACATATCGCATCGCCGAGTTGGTATCGCAGAAAGCAATAGCCGGAATGTTTCCAAGAGCAGCTCCTTGATAGGCTGCAAATGATATCACCATCAAGTCTGATCAACTTATTCTATAAAACATTATGAAACTTAACTCGACTCGGTTCAAGCATAAAGCATGAGTTACCTGGTGGTCGGTTCGATGATCCGTAAGGATAAGAAGCCGAGGCTCGCTGAAAGGTGTCTGGAGTTGGTTAGTGAAAGTACCGGGAGTGTGCCTTCCGGCAATTGCATGACATCCGGTGTACTGTGCAAACTTCAACACTGCTCTCTAACGGTAGTGCCTTGCGGACTGAACGATAATGTCTTGAGGGTTCTCGACAGCAACGATTACACGTGCGGCGAGCTGAAGCTTCTCCCAGGTCTTGCCAAGGTTAATGATATAGATTCCTACGGATATCAAAATTAAAATCATATCACCACCAAACATAAACATATATACATAATGTGACTACAACAAAACACTATTTCCACAGGCAACAAATTACTAGAAATTCTAAATATTAAAACCTATGTCTGCTCCGAAATACAACATGTACTCAGTATCGGACACTAATAGGGACGAAGGTACTAAGAGAACCAGAGGAGTCATGCCTCCAGTCTCTTGTCTAATGACAATTTTAGTAGTTAATAATTTAAATAATTTTAAAACAAAACTTTGACGCTTCCAAATTTTGGATTAAATGACTTTATCTTTTTTATTGTCTAATACAGGCTCTGTCTCTAAATACTAACACTCGAGTTTGAATAACAAAGATTTAAATACACATAAGCAAATAAAATGTACTACTATTTTACAAATTAAAAATTGAAAAACAAACCAGATCTCTACAAAAAACAATCCTTTAAGCTTCAGCAATTACATTCAATATGAATATATTACCGTCATTACGGCGTTTGAAGACATAACGTTCCATTTGGAAATCACAGTTCTTGGTTGAGATGAACCTCGGCAGCCAACATCATTTGAATGTCGGCTTCTTTAGGAGATAGATGCCTTGCGGCTGCCGAAGCTGTGGTGGCCGCCATACTCCGTTTACCTTTCAACTGCTAAACCCTAAAAAGGTATTGGGGTGTTGCAAATTGCAATTCTTGACGGCGGGGATGTTTGAGAAGAGATGAGAGTGAGGTTTTAAAGGAAACGTTTATCGTGGTTTGTCCCCAACAACAAATGTCAGATTAAGACTAATTAATTTATTAGTTCTAATTATTTTATATTTTAATTAATAATGAGCTAATTACATCACATGCTATTCAATTATAACTCTTATTTTAAGTTGATCGTAATTTTTAATATTTTAATTTTATCTTCAAATTATAACTCTCGTTATAATTATATATATATATATATTAAATATAATAACTCTCATTATATATTGGTCTCAAACTTTAGACACTCTAATTTCATCAATAAATTTTTAGTATATACTAATCATATCTCATATTAATAAAATCGTTATAAAAATTATTAATTGATATATATTATATAATAATATAATGTAATATAAATGCTATTATAATGGTAAACCTGAAACATTAAAGAATATATAGATGAATTTAAAATAAAAATCATGATTTAAAGATGCAATTGAAATATTTAAAAGTTTAAAGATATCATTTTTTTAAATATAAAATAATATTTATTTATACATATTTTTAATTATTGACAATATATATATTTTACAAATAAAATAATTAAATTTAAATATGAATAATATCCGCTTTTTATTGGAACCATGGGTTAAAAGATCTCAAATTTTGAAATAAACCCAAATTGTACAGGTGTGAAGTGTGCTAATGAGTAATGCCGCATATATAATCCAATCCGACCATAAGTATCCAATCGGATTATAGCTTGTGTCTTTTCTCAATAAAAAACAAAGATCTTTTGACTGTTGACGTTGACCAACAAAAGCTACTTACAATTTTGGCCAAAGAAAGGGTAGTTCCGGTACACCATCGGAAAATGAACGCTCCAAATAAACCGATGTTACCAAATATTAACGCCGGTGACGGAATCTCCAATTCCCACCAATCAAATCCTTCCACCCCACCCTCTCTTCTCCACGTGTCCCGCATTCAATGCCTCCTTCACCGACGCCGTCACTTCCCTTGCCGTCCACCGATAATTAAAAACAACAAAATAGACCGAAAATAAAAGGCGAAGAAAATCCCAATTTCCGTTACTCGTCGAAACCCTAATTTCCCCCCTTTTGTTTTGAAATTATCGATATTTTAGATCTCCAATGGAGGAAGGCGAAGAGATCCAATCGTACCCATCGGTTGCCGCTACCGGATCTTCATCGCCGTCGTCACCGTCACCTCCGTCCAATAGTCGTGTAACCGTGACGGTAGCAGCCGCGCCTCCTCCGAATTCGCCACCTCCGGAAGAGCCGGGTCAACATGAAAAGGCGATAGTGCTGGCGCTTCTGCCACCGCAGAAGCCGAAGAGCAACGGCGGAGGAAGGGAGGACTGCTGGAGCGAAGACGCCACGGGGTTTTTGATTGATGCGTGGGGAGAGAGGTATTTGGAGCTGAGCCGTGGGAACTTAAAGCAAAAGCATTGGAAAGAAGTGGCGGATGTTGTGAGTAGCAGAGATGATTATATGAAAACTCCAAAGACGGATATTCAGTGTAAGAATCGAATCGATACAGTTAAGAAGAAGTATAAGTCGGAGAAAGCTAAGGTTGCCGCCGGAGGCAGGCAAAGTAAGTGGGTGTTTTTTGAAAAATTGGATCAACTTATAGGACCCTCGGCGAAGATTCCTGCTAATACTGCTTCCCCTGGTGGTAGCGGTGGAAGTGCTGACTTTTTGTCTAAAGTACCGATGGGGATTCCGGTGGGATCCGGTCCAGTTTGAATCCATATCGAGTTTCTCAAGTTCAAGAAAGGCGACAACAGCAGCAACAACAAAAGCAACCAAGAATGGTTGCATTGAAGAATCAGAGGAAACAGGGTCCAATGGATATGGATTCCGAGGACGAGGAGGAGGATGACGATGTGGATTCGTTCGATAGTTTACCACCACCTCGGACAGGAAAAAGGTCAAGAAGGGCGGTTCACAGGGGTGCCAATTCAGGTGAAAAAAGAAGGAAATGGGGGAACTCGGTTAGGGAATTGATGCAGGCGATATTACGGTTCGGCGAAGCATACGAGCAAGCGGAGACCACGAAGCTTCAGCAAGTGGTGGAGATGGAGAAGCAGAGGATGAAATTCACCAAGGAGATGGAGCTGCAGAGAATGCAGTTTTTCATGAAGACTCAGCTGGAGATTTCACAGTTGAAGCAAGGGAAAAAAGGTGCTGGAATCTGCAACTCTGGTAATCATCATAGTAAAGTTAATAACAATAATAACAAAAACAATAATAGCAATAATAACAATAGTGATTGTAGTAATTGAGTTCAGTAGGGTTGGAATTTGATTAGTGGGTTAGATTTTCTGTGTTTATTTGTGTGTAATGAGTAAAGACACTAGATTTGTACTGGAATTGGTAGCTTTTCTTTGCAAGTGTAGTTATCATGTTTTTTCTTTGTTGTATTTGATTTATCACAATTGAACTTGGCAGTAATGTTAACATAGTGTGTGTACTTTGTATTGTGTTAGTGACTAGATGCTCAATTAGATTGTATCCAATGGAATTTCTCTTGAATTCATTGTGAATGTTATTGGATATTGTCAAATCAAAACTGTTGATTGTTACATTCTTTTGTATGTAAACTCAAGGTATCCTAAAGTCAGATTAGACTTGGGACTAATCCTTGTCCGGTGGTCGGAAACATTTCCGGGATTCAAAAACAACTACATAGCTTGTGTGTGTGGTGAGCCATAATTACAGGTCTATATACCCTCGGTTCCTAGAAACTTTGGGTATTGAAAGGCAATGAGAATGTGAGTACTTGCAAGGGATTATATAGGGGTGATGAGCAGACAGAGCCGAAGGAGAAACGATTGTAGCAATGCAAATGAAGAACATAAGGCAAGACATGGCAAATCATCAACAGTATATGGAAGAACTCAACTTCTAGGGCTAACCATCAAGAAGAGTTCTGGAATTAAAATTTGAACTTGTAAAACTGTCAACATCGACATATTCGAATCAGGAAATGTAATTCAACAGGCATGTCTCTTTAGCTGTTAAGCACAAATTCATACAGAAATCATTTGGTAAATAACTTCCCTATAGATTAGAAGAGTCGGTCAAATAAAAGCTTGTACCTAGGATTTTAGGACTCTCTAAAAGTCAGATTTAGACGACCTGGACGAAGATTTGTTTCCTCCAAGAGACTTCCAGGTGCAGTTTTTTGCTTAATTGCAGTCACGCCACGAAAGATGTGTCTAGACCTCCCGCCAAATACAAGCACTCCCCGGATTCGAGTTCAACTTGTGTCTAGACCTCCCGCCAAATACAAGCACTCCCCGGATTCGAGTTCAACCTTCTCTGCCTTATCGACTTCCCTTTCGTCACAATATAAAAATTCTGCTGCATCTCCAATAGAAAAGGATACCACAGGTAATCCCTTACGTAGGCATCCTGGACTTTCATCCTTATCCTGCGAACAACATGACCTGAGTTTTCAGTGGTATATGGATAAGATATAAGCCAAATATGGGTAAAATAACTTTAGTCACCTACGTTTACAAAAAAAATATCATTAATTGAACAGTACAAATTTTCAATCATCTATGTTTATAACTTTTTAAGGGTCAAATTGATAAAAGATTATAAACGTAGAGGACAAAAAGTTGGTCGTTTCTGTATTCAGGTCTACAGTTAACGGTGAAATTGAAGGGAAGTTAAGAGAGGGACCAAGATTTTCAAATAAAAAATAGTACAGTGACTCAAATTCACAAAAACATAGCACAAAGACCTTTGGCATTTAAACCAAAAAGTTGGATACTGGCCAGTACGATGTCATGTTAGATCAAGGGTGAAAAGAAGGGGTTAAAAGTTCGGACCTGATGAAGTCCCAGTCGACCACTTGCTGAGTAGAAATTAACAATGTAGATATTTGGTGACATCCATGGGAGAATGTCTTCTACGTGGCTAGCCTTAGTCTTTTGTTGTATAAGGGAATGTGAATATTTGATTGCCTTTTCAACCAACAGATAGAATTCGCGAGGAAGACCAGGGGGAACAACACTGTCGATTGGCTGAAGATCTCCGTAATTGCCCTTCTCTGGATCCCAGTTTTTACCAAGGCACGTCATTTTCAACTGCAACTTCGCTCCATCACGGTAGCCTGGTTGATAAAAAACTCCAGAACCCAAACCAAGAGCTCGGCAAGCTCTTACAATTTTGGCCTACTAGACATATACGAAGATGGAAAGTAAACTAAGTAATTAACTAAGATCAGAGTTCCTAATTCAATCACCCTTTCTAGCATGGCGAGAATTCATTTTAAATCGTATAAAAACACTGACAACATGGTCAAAACCTATATGACTTGGACATAAGTTTGTCTGATACATGTATGCGTCGGACAAAGGTATATTCAAAATTTTCGTTTTTTCCATGTAACGGAGGGTCCTTCAACAGCCATATTCTGACAACCATGTTCATATATGTATTGGACGCCAATACTAAATACGAGTATTTCAAGAATAATGAAGAGTGTATAGGTTAAAACACCTGAAACCAATGGATGTGGCACCATCGAACCTTCAAGGTTGCTGCAAGTTCCACCATGGTTATTATAACCACAAGAACCATTAAAATAAGACTATGTTATTTCGACTCTTCATTTTTTTAAAGCATCTGTGTCCGGCACATGAGTATACGGATCTGCAACCTCCAAGGATCCTTCAAACACATAGAAACTTGGAAAAACTGACAGACATATGCTTGTATCCGACACTTGGACCCGAGTCCGACTGTCCGAGCAAGATAGACATAAGACACTCAAATTCAAGTTCTAGACATATCAACAAGAAGGAAACATAAGTGGTTCATGGGTTAACTGGAGATAGAGCAATTATCAAGAGAATTCTTTAGAAGCACATATAACTAGAAGATTGAGATACAGCAATTAGAAAGCCTCACCTGATCAGTTATAGACAGATATTTCTTTAGAAGCACCATCCCAGGTCTCAATACATTTCCTATTTGGCCTTCAGCCGATCTTTTCATTCCGTTCCGCTTTTCTCTATTCTTTACCAGCAAAGATGGTTTGAGCATGACCGGAGTTCCGATTTTGGGCAAGCAAATATCAAAAGGCTCGATCACAGCTTGGCACTTAGCCTGACTCGAATCATCGATACCTGAACTATTTTGGGGACTCCTTTCACGGGATGGTTTGGGTGTCACGGGCTTGTCTACTGAATCAGAGATGTTAACCATGTTGGAGAGGTCATGATGCAGTAGAGCTGCACAACTCTCTGTCTCCTCAACTGATGAAAGTTCAATCTGGTCTCGTTCTACGCACAGGTCTGAGCCCGTAGAACCTGGGTAACGAGCAATGACAGGCAATCATCCTTAAGGACTGTATCCGGAGTGCCAAAGATTTCAGGAGTATCGTTTTGCCCTTGAAATCCGGTGCCAGCAAGCAATAACGTTTCCGGCCTGTATTCGTAAGCTGCGGCATTCCCATGCTTAGAGCACCTTGAACCACTCGGCGAGTTGTTCTGAAACCGTCTCCTTTGGCTTTGCGACATTCCATCATCCCGAGTATGATAAGACTTTTCACCAGAAACCCCAACCTGGAGATGGTGATCAAAATTATTTAAACCAAGGGGAAAAAACTTTTTCATTACTTATGACCTAATATCCATACATTAGCACCAGAAAATCTGCTAAGAAATTTTGACCATCCATGGAAATCAAAATTCGTGATTCAGTATTTAACAAAAAGGATTCCACAATCGGCAAACCTCATAACAAAACAAATATTAGCTCAACCTTATATAATTAATGGTACTTATATAAATTAAATTGAATATCAGCAAACAAAAATTCTTCAAATTTAGCAACCTAAGCGCCTTCAATTTTACTAAGAACTAAAACCCTTCAAGTAATTTATTTTAATTTTTTTAAAGAAAAAACGTAAAAATGAGTCATTAGTAAAGTTAGAGAAGAAACAGAGCTGTGACTGTGATTGGAATAACCTCCGCGAAGGGAGGACCGGCCACCGCGATGGGTTCGCCCGCTGTCTCGATTCATGTTCGCCGGCGAATCAAAGGGGAGGAGAGTTAAAGAATATTGGCGGGGAAATATATTTGGCAGGAATCTGAAAAGCTATACTACTATTTCTTAAGTCGTATTTAAATATGATTTTAAATCACAAACGAAGAGTCTTACGTACAATAAATAAAGGGTTAAACTATCCAATTAGTTCCTCCACTATTAATGCATCACTGTTTTGGTCAATCAACTATTAAAGTATTAATTTTGATCTCTAATATTATCATTTTTATTTTTTTACTCACTAACATTATCGTATATGGTTTGATATAATAACAAATTCAGTTGTTAAAAGTTACGCATTTTTTATAATTATTCTAATTTAAAATAATTTAATAAATTTAACTTTCTATATTTATAAATCCTATCAATTTATTCAAGTTAAGTTAATAATGTCCGCCGCTAAATCAATGAGAAGAAAACCGTCGAGAGCACATTTGAGGCAATTCAAGAACCAAATAGACTTGGATTTGTCATGATCTTTGTGGAATATATATAATCCATTTTTTTCAAAATCTATATAAAAAGAGGGTTTAGTAAATAAGATAACTATTAAATTTACCTAACTACTATTACAAAATGATCATTAAATCAATAGAATTGGTGCACTATTTTGTAACATCAAATTACCATCTTGTCAAAGTTAGATAAATTAATGATTGTATTGTAATTTTTGAAAATTCAGTGACCAAAACAATCATCTTTCATAATTTAATGACTATTATTGTACTTTACCCATAACAAATAATAATAAAGGGTACAAATGTAATGTTTGTAAATTCCCAATGACATATTGTAATCACTCATTTTTGACCGGGCTTTAGTGTTATTATAATAATAAAATTATTAATATAAAAAATCAAAAAAAAATAATAATAAAAAAAGGGAAGAAAATTGCGTGAAGCAGGGTGCTCCACGTCACCCTTAACCCATCCTTTTAGCCTATAAATAGGCACCCATTTGGAGAGCAATTCCACGCCCAAAATTGAAGAGAAATTGGCAATTGAATTGCCATCAATTCATAGGGGCATGGCCGGCCGCAAGGCTGGCCGGGGTTGGGGGTAGTGCCCTCAACCCCAGTTGGTTCAATCCAACATTCGATTGGGGTCTTATTTTAGGTTCGATCTAGTTAAATTTTTGGAAGGGTCGCGGTAGATCTCGGTGGGGTTCAGTCAGGGTTCCTTATTCAAGCTCCTAGTTAGGTATATTTTCTTCCCTTTTTTATTAGTGTTGTAATTTTTTATAATTTAATGAAGTATTAGTTATTTTAAAATTGTAGTCTTATTTTTTAGTTTGTATGTTTATGTTTTAGATTAGTATTTAATATGTTTTAAATGTGTGTTTTATATTAATATTTTATTTATGTTAGATATGTTTTTATTTATGAGTTAGATTAATATTTATGTATGTATGTTTTAGAATAGTATTTTATTGAATTTGTTTTTATTTATGTTAGATTAATATTTATGAATATTAGTATTTTATTTATGCTAGATATATTTTTATTTATGAGTTAGATTAATATATAAATGTATGTTTTAGTTTAGTATCTTATTTGTGTATGATTAGTATTATGTTATGTTAATATTTATTGCATTTAAATATTTTGCCATGTTTTGCTCATTAAGGTTGCATAATGATATATAAATTGTCAATGCGGTGCCCTTTTATCCGAACGTAAACGGGGCCAGTATCAGGCGTAGTGATAGTGGTTGGGCGTTTATTCTCGGATAACGGGGCCCTTAAGATTTATTCGCAATTATGACCGAATTTTAAACTAATTGTCACTTTAATCCGGAAAATCTAACATTAATAAAGCGGTAATTATTAAAGTACCAATTTTGGGCGGTGTGGGGGTGCTAATCCTTCCCCATCCGTAACCGACTCCTGAACCTAACAGTTTTTTAAATCTCTGGTTTTATGGTGTCCGGCCTACCTAAGTGGCTGGTGGCGACTCCAATTTTTAAATAAAATGCGGCTTTTAAAACCCCACGGAATAAATATTTTATATAAAAAAATCACAAACACTTCGAAAACTCGTCTTTTAGCGATAGAAAAAGGACATCGCTACAGATGGCGACTCTGCTGGGGACAATTTTTTGTTTTTTAAAAAAAACAAATGAAAGTCAAGCTTTTAAAATAATTACCGCTTTACTAATATTGGAAATTCCGGGTTAAAGTGACTTTTAAATTAACATTCGGTTATAATTGCGCGTTTATTTTAACGCATTTAAAATATGGCATATAAACCCGTTTTTTTTAGTGGGGGGAAAACGCTAATGCTTTCGTGGAGATATCGTTCTCCCGTATGGGCCTAGCAAGTACCTTCGGGGCTCGAGTACCTTATGCTTTCGTAAGGATATCGTTCCTTCGTACGGGCATAAGCGAATGGGTCCCCCTGAATTGAACCCGGTTGAAAGGAGCCTATAATGGGTGATGATCGGGGGCCTTGCTACTCTTAGTAGAGGACAGCAAGGACAATTCGGGTACCTTCTAGAACCAAGACTGCATGTAGAGAATACATAGAAACCTACCCATTTAGAGCCATGCGGATAACCTTAGGTTTTAGACGGGATAAATAGGGTTGTTTTGTGTGTTTATTCTGTTTAATTTTATCCTTTTATTTATATATTTATTATTTTTATCCGGTACTAACTCATTTTTTCGTGTTTTATTTTTATTTTTCACATATTTTTGTTGCATTATCATTGCATCCACATTACATAGAGGCGTTGATTCAAGTGGTTTGCTTGATTAGAAAATCTTTCATCATGGAAAAAAGGTTTCTTAGGAAGGATGGCATCGATCCAGTTGTATGACATTGGTCAAAGATTAATCAACAAATCCGAGGTAACGATTTGCTGAACAAGCGTGTAGTGCCAAAGTATACACACGAGACCCTGATGGTGGACATACAACGAGCTACAAGGTGTGTGAATGACTTAGCTACTGAAGCCGCGACTCTCTGACCTTTCGTAACCCCGGACATGGAAGAAGCACCAAGGTTTATCAAGTTGCTCAGAGCTGTCAAGGAGCTAGGAGGTAGAGCTAGGGATTATGTGTAGAACTTTATTTTGTAATTAAGACTTTGTAATAGACTATTTTTGTAATAGGGACTCCTTTTGTAATATGGATATTTTTTGTAATCTGGACCCTTTAATTCCCATGAAAGTCGTTCGAAAGGGTGATTACCAGCGGAATCAACGCCTTTATTTGCATTCATGTTGCATATCATGACATGGTGTTGATTCAAGAACAGTTCATTAAAAACCTTTCAAAATAGAAAAAGTCTGATTTGCCGGGAACGATAATATTACAGTATCAAGTTAGGCCGAGCAAAGACCAATCGCGAAAGAAAACGGTACGACAATAAGGCACGTGCGACGCAGAAGATTCAGTCAGGGCCGCAGAACCCCAATTTTAAATCTTCACATTTGACCATTTTTAAATTCTCAGATTTTAATTTAACTAAAACAAAAAAGAAAAAATTAAAAATATTATTATTTTGCTTTGAAACTTCTTCCCTCATAGAATTTTCAGAATAATAATAATTACAAGGAAAAAAAAAACCTAAAAGTTTCATTTTTTAAGTAAGTTAAAACTTTTTGATAATAAAAATGGGGAATTTTTAAATCTTAAAACTTTTTGATAATAAAAATGGGGAATTTTTAAATCAAATGATCCTTGAAAATTTTAATTTAAACCCTAAATTTTTTTTTAAGTACTCCCTTAGGACCGATAGAATCCAACCCTGTTTAGACGTATTATTCGTTTGCACCCAGAAAAGATCTTATCTGCATTATGCCTACACTTGTTGATGTCATTTTTAGAAGCCACAAAAATAAAGATCATGACGTCACGAGTCCATAGAATAGAATAAGAAGAGAAGACGAAGTCATCCATCATTCTGAAGACGACGTCGAGACGTGGAGCACAGGTTCTGCTTCCCGAAGTCAAGATCTCCAGAAGGAAGCTAACTGTCACCTGTAATTCATTATTAGTTTCTTGCAACCAGACATTTTTTTATTGATTGAAAGTCTTTTAAGGACTGTTCGAGAATCAACACTGCATTTGCATTCATGCATTGCATTGCATTACATTGTACAATCATGACATATTTTACATAACACTATCACTACCTTGCATAAAATTTTTTTGGGGGGGTAATCCAAAGAACAATTAGAGTTTTATCGTGAATAAAAGAATTGAACACACTCAAAAATCAAGATTCGAGCAGTTAAAAGATGGACTCGAAAGAAAAAGAGAGAAAAAGAAGTTTGATGCCATTAATGCAAGAAAGCTCTGTTTGAACCCTAATTTGGTCGTTCCTACGGATTTCAAAGACTTCATATTTGCGCATGATAACGGAACAAGATGCCTCAAGATTCGCGTGACCATATTCTGCAAAAAAGATGGAGGGTTGCATTGAAAAATTGCCGATCCACCACTTCCCCAACAGTTTAGCAGGACCTACTGTGATATGATATGCTTTGGACCTAGCACTAAGTCGTCGGTATCTCTAGGGTACGAAGATGAAACCTGATGAAAGCTTCAAGGAATGTGCTTTGAGGTATCTGTGTTTAGCGACCCAAGTGCAGCCTCCCGTAGATGAAGAGAAAATTGACTTCTATGCCACCTTTCATATTTCTTCTTTAATAAGATGCTCGAGAAAATGAAAGCCAGCTTTGAGGACTTCATGACAGTCGGAGAGAATCAAACATGCACTCCGGGACCTAAGTTTAAAGACCAGACCTGCCTAGGAGCAAAAAGAAACAGAGAGATAAATGTGTATCACTTTCAAAACATTGAGGCACTGGGCATGATACTAAGAAATTTGGGGTCGTTAAAAAATTAAGAAGCTGGTCGATAAGGGAGTCGTGACAAGATAGTCATCCAGCGATGGAAAAACAAGAGAAGAGGCAAGCCTACACTACCTTAGAAGGGGCAGAATGAGTTAGTACCCTAGAGATAATCCAAAGGGCCCTACGGTTTTCTCATCATTTCACAAAGAAATTCTCAGCAAAAAAAATCATTGTTTATTAGAATTAAAAATCACATTTCAATTTAGAAAATCATTTTTACATCCTTGATTCTTTAAACATTTCATTTTTATGGGGTAGTTTTCCCATATGCATATACACACATTTTTGAATGGACATATGTATATATCATTTCTATACTGTGTCCTCGAATTTTGAATGCAACAAAGACATTTGCTTCAAACCCAAAGATCAACTCTAAGTTGCATATATTTAGAAGAGATTGAATGTTGTGGTGATACTGTAAATGTGAGTATCTGCTAGTTTACTTAGGCCAACAGAGGAACAAAGGCGAGTGTTTAGACAATGGGCAGTTCCCATTTTAAGAATTTATCTTCTCAGGCGCTTGTCGTTTAAGATCCTTGAAACGAAAGTTGACCCTAAACCTCTACCCCCTGAAGGCATTCTCAGGACATTTGTGAATATGACAATGGATATTGTTCTTTTACTTTACCAGAAGACACAGATGAGACTATACAGATTGGATACGAAGATCAGAAAATCACCAGAAGAACGTGGTTGAAAACATGGATATGTCCAAACGAAAAACCAAAAAAAAAGATCAGAAGGCCCGAAGCAATCCAGATCGAGTAAATATCAGAAAAGCTGCAGAGAGGCAATTAACTCCGAGCGGAAGATCGCATCAATACCAGTATAGATCCGTGTTGATTCAAGGATACATTTATAGACTCGAATAAGAAAAAAAGGAAAAAGGAAAGAAAAAGAAAAAAAGAGAAGAATAATGTATATGCTTCACACACAGATCAAACAATACAAGAACGAGACTTCAACTATGTGCAAGAGACACAAGGAATCCACATTTCAAGTAAATATCAGTTTTGAAAATTAGTATAGAAGCTCGAATTGAAGCCAAGTCAAGACAAGTCGGCCCGAAGATTGCCAATTTTGAAAAAGGAAATGACCTCTAGGGTGAAAACCCAAAAATGGGCAGTCTAGAGTGATCCAAAAAAAAGAGAAGGAATAATGGGCATATCCAAGTTACACAAGTACAGAAATACTGTTTCACTTAACCATAAACCAAAGGCCTACATTACAAGCCTCAAAGACCATTATGGTCATCCATAGATATCCAAGTTGAATGAGAATGTCTTCAGATTTCATTCCGCCTATAAGGGTTAACTTTTCTTCAAGGAATGTCAAACTTCGAAGTGCTTGATCGACACCCAAATGAGGGAAGGATGGGGCATGGTGAGATAGTGAGATTAAGAAAGCCACCTTAAACGGGGTAGAAACTAGGTAGGGTTGTTCCTCTCAAAAGCCTATTAGACCAGAAGAAACTATACATTGGCATATATCTCCACAATGGTCAAGATCTTCTAAATATGCGCTTCATTAGAGTTGGTCTCTGGCAACTTGAAACAGATGCGCTATGGTGTTTGATATTTCGAGGGCAAACATGTTTTAAAAGGTTTGACATTTTCTCCCAACATTATGATGTTTACCATTTGTTCCAAACAATGTTTTCAAAATGTCCAAGTTGTGATTTTCAAAATGATTGTTATCTTTTCAAACAATCATTATTTTTTTGAAATATACACAAGTAAATTACCTTTTACTTTACTTTAAAAATGAATGATGATGAGATTTAAAGCATAGGGACAGAAAGTTAGTTCCCATCGAAATGCTGCGAGAAGATCAAGGAAGAGCTCAAGGGATTGAAGCATTTTTGCTCACCCTGGTGACTAGAAATAGATCAAGGCTCTATATGATAGGCCAGAAAATTCAAAGCAGTGGAGCCCGTGGTTGAATGGGGCAACGCCAAGCCAAGAAGAAGACAAGGGTTCTTATAAGAATAATATAAGAACCAGAAGATCATTTATGAAGCCGGGTGATAACTCTAAAGACAAGAAAGCCTTTCGCACAAAAGGTATAAAAGCATGTTCAAATGAGGATTTAAGAGCATACAATAAAGCAGTAGAGAGATGAAGAAATCTGAGGAGCGACCTTTCAGGGTGTAAGACTTTAGAACAAAAAAGCTAAAAAAGAGAGAGAAAAGAAAAGAAATAAACCATTACATTGCATGCATCATATAGATAGGGGCTTGTCAATTTTTGCTTATTTTGGACAGGTACCTAAAGAATTATCAAAGAACATTAAGAAGTGGATTTCATTGAAGAAGTTTTGGCGGCCATTTTCGGCGTGAGTCCCTAAATCTGAAGAAGTTTTGGCAGCCATTTTCGGCGTGAGTCCCTAAATTGAAGAAAGTTTTTGCGGCCATTTTCGGCGTGAGTCCCTAAATTGAAGAAAGTTTTGGTAGTCACCTTCGGCGTGAGTCCCTAAAGTTTGAAGAAAGTTTTGGCAGCCACCTTCGGCGTGAGTCCCTAAAGTTTGAAGAAAGTTTTGGCGGCTATTTTCAGCATTAGTCCCTAAAATTTGAAGAAAGATCGGCGGCCATTTTCGGCGTAAGTCCCTAAATTTGAAGAAGTTTTGGCGGCCATTTTCGGCGTAAGTCCATAAATTTGAAGAAGTTTTGGCGGCCATTTTCGGCGTGAGTCCCTAAATTTGAAGAAGTTTTGGCGGCCATTTTCGGCGTGAATCCCTAAATTTGAAGAAGTTTCGGCAGCCACCTTCGGCGTGAGTCCCTAAAATTGGAAGATTGGTAGCCATTTTCGGTGTGAATCCCCAAATCTGAAGATACATCGATGGCCATCGTGGTGTGAATCCCAAATGAGAAGACAATGTTTTCATATACAAAAGGCATATGTTTCCAAGCTCCAGAGAGAGGTTCTATATAGGAAGAATCCTCCGCTCTGAGGCTTCAGAAGCTGAAAGTTCTATATAGGAAGGACTGACAGCTATAGGGTGAAGACTAGCAGTTCTATATAGGAAGGAACTCCCAGTCGAAGGAATTCACCCATGACACACAAGATTATATAGGAAATCCTATTGTGTCGAAAGTGAAGAGTTCTATATAGGAAGGGCTCCGAGCTTCAATGTCTTAGGGTGAAAGGTTCTATATAGGAAGAACACAGTAGCTCTCGAGATTTCGAGCGCCAAAAGTTCTATATAGGAAGGATGGCGGCTCCAGGGGTTTGAAGACTAGCAGATTCTATATAGGAAGGACTCCCGATCGAAGAATTCACCCATGACACAAATATTATATAGGAAATCTGTTGTGTCGCGAAGAGTTCTATATAGGAAGGGCTCCGAGCTTCAATGTCTTAGGTGAAAGGTTCTATATAGGAAGAACACAGTAGCTTTGAGATTTCAGACGCCAAAAGTTCTATATAGGAAGGATTTGGCAGCTCGGGGTTTGAAGACTAGCGATTCTATATAGGAGGAACTCCCGATCGGAAGAATCCATCAGCGAGAAGGGTTTTATATAGGAGAAACCAGCGTTGAAGGTGAAGAGTTCTATATAGGAAGGACTCCAAGCTGCACCGTCTCAAAATGAAAAGTTCTATATAGGAAGGACCGACAACTCCGGGGTTTGAAGACTAGCAGTTCTATATAGGAGGAACTCCCGGTCGGAAGAATCCATCGATGTACGAAAGGTTTTATATAGGAGAAACCAGCGTTAAAGCGAAGAGTTCTATATAGGAAGGACTCCAAGCTGCACCGCTCTCGAATGAAAGGTTCTATATAGGAGGGACTCATAACTTGAGGCTTCAGAGTGAAGGGTTCTATGTCGAAAGAGCCTATAACTCCAAGATCGGAAGGTGACGAAGCTCTATATAGGAAGAACTTACGAGCCTGAAGATTCAACTAAGGAAGAGCGGATAGTTCCAGAAGAACAAGTGATTCCGAAGCCAAAGACAAGAAAGTAGGTAAAAAATGAGTGCTTTTGATCTTTGCTTTGTCCTCGTTTCACAAGAACAAGCAAAGAGGGGCAACTGTAATCACTCATTTTTGACCGGGTTTTAGTGTTATTAGTGCTATTATAATAATAAAATTATTAATATAAAAAATCAAAAAATAATAATAATAATAAAAAAGGGGAAGAAAATTGCGTGGAGCAGGGTGCTCCACGTCACCCTTAATCCATCCTTTTAGCCTATAAATAGGCACCCCATTTGGAGAGCAATTCCACGCCCAAAATTGAAGAAAAATTGGCAATTGAATTGCCATCAATTCATAGGCCGGGGTTGGGGGCAGTGCCCTCAACCCCAGTTGGTTCAATCCAACATTCGATCGGGGTCTTATTTTAGGTTCGATCTAGTTAAATTTTTGGAGGGATCGCGGTAGATCTCGGTGGGGTTCAGTCAGGGTTCCTTATTCAAGCTCCTAGTTAGGTATATTTTCTTCCCTTTTTTATTAGTGTTGTAATTTTTTATAATTTAATGAACTATTAGTTATTTTAAAATTGTAGTCTTATTTTTTAGTTTGTATGTTTATGTTTTAGATTAGTATTTAATATGTTTTAAATGTGTGTTTTATATTAATATTTTATTTATGTTAGATATGTTTTTATTTATGAGTTAGATTAATATTTATGTATGTATGTTTTAGAATAGTATTTTATTGAATTTGTTTTTATCTATGTTAGATTAATATTTATGAATATTATTATTTTATTTATGCTAGATATATTTTTATTTATGAGTTAGATTAATATATAAATGTATGTTTTAGTTTAGTATCTTATTTGTGTATGATTAGTATTATGTTATGTTAATATTTATTGCATTTAAATATTTTGCCATATTTTGCTCATTAAGGTTGCATAATGATATATAAATTGTCAATGCGGTGCCCTTTTATCCGAACGTAAACGGGGCCAATATCAGGCGTAGTGATAGTGGTTGGGCGTTTATTCTCGGATAACGGGGCCCTTAAGATTTATTCGCAATTATGACCGAATTTTAAACTAATTGTCACTTTAATCCGGAAAATCTAACATTAATAAAGCGGTAATTATTAAAGTACCAATTTTGGGCGGTGTGGGGGTGCTAATCCTTCCCCATCCGTAACCGACTCCCGAACCTAACAGTTTTTTAAATCTCTGGTTTTATGGTGTCCGGCCTACCTAAGTGGCCGGTGGCGACTCTAATTTTTAAATAAAATGCGGCTTTTAAAACCCCACGAAATAAATATTTTATATAAAAAAATCACAAACACTTCCAAAACTCGTTTTTTAGCGATAGAAAAAGGACATCGCTACACATGTGTCTTCCAATGCTTAACACTTTATAATAATAGAAATCTATCCAAAAATCCTTTATCCAAAGCAATGTCGTCGATAATCCGTTGCTCTTGCTTCCTTTCTCCCCCATCTTTCTCTAAACCCCAATTTCCAGGTTAGTGCTTAGCTTCTTGTTCATTCTATTTATTGTTGTAATGTGAGCTTTGGGGTTCTTTTACTTTCCTTTATGTTTCATTTTCCTTGAAAAAAAATGAATTTTTGATGCAAAATTGGAAACAAATTTGGAGCCTTGACATGGGTTTTTGAAGAATGATTTGGAACTAATACAATGCTACATGCAATGTAAGCTCTCTTTTTTTTTTTAGTTTAGCTATAGGCCATGTTTAATGTGTTTTTTATTCATTAAGAAATTTGATTTTTTATGCAAAATTGGAAATGAATTCAAGTTCTTGAACTGGGTATTTGAAGAATGATTAAATAACAGAGTATAAACTATCATGATTCTTCAATTTAATTTTCTGGGGTTCTTTCAATTTAGCTATATGTCATGTTTCATGTGTTTTATCTCCGGATAAAGATGAATTTTTTATGCTGTATTGGAAGTAAATTTTAGGTCTTGAAATTGATAGTTTGAGGACTGAAATAGAAGGCTTTAAAGTTTGTGTGCCAATTTAGAATTGGGCTCATAGTTTGGGGACCTCGTATACAATTAACTCTAAATTTTAGGTGTTGGAATTGGTATTTGAAGAAAAGATATTGAATTTGAATTAATGGTGGAGTAAGCTATCATGAATGCTTATCTTTGGGAGGTTAATTTGATGTTTGAAAACAGGGAAGGTGACATCTTTTATGTGTAAAGTGGAAAACTTTGGACCATCCTTTAAAGATATTAATGAGCCTGTTGAGATTCGTCATCTATTGCGAGAAGTGGATAAACGGCCCTTGCTCCGTTGCCAAAAGTTGGATGGAAAGCGGATCTTTGGTCGTCTTTCGTCACATTATGATGAACTTTTACAACATTTAGCTGCTCTTGAGGTATGATGGTGAGTCCTCGGAGCAGCTTTTTAATCTCTATTATTCAGTTCTGATCATGGTATCAAAGTTCTAGCTAGTTAGTTTCTGGTCAATATGCATGATTTCCTTATGGTCAATGTTTGTTGTTGAATGCTGCAAAGTATAGAATTTGATTTGAACTTCGGCAGTTTATGATGTATGAAGTCATTTCATAAAAATTAACACGTTTTTCTCTACTTTTTGTTGAACTTTTCTAATTGATTGATGCTGGGGCAGGGAGATTTACGGATAAGAGTTCCGGCAACTGCATTCCTTGCTGCCAACGTCTTGATATTTACTGCTCCTTTCAAAGCCCTAGCGGAAACATGTGAAGCCGATAACTCCTTTTTCAACATGCCTTAACTGCTATTAGTAGCCCTTATTGGTGCCACAGTGGGAGGTATCTTTGTAATTTTTTATCGTCTTTGCTTCTCGTTGATGATACAACTTCGAATGCTTTGCAAATGGCATACAAACACGATCCTGCATTTGGTATTTGATCGTTGAAACCATCTTTGATTTACTTGAAAAAAATTGTTACACAGTAAGTACACGTAGGAGATATTCTAAATGGCTGGCATCCACAAAAATTTCACTGAAAACCATGCTGCTTGAATTATTATTTCCCTGACAATCCGCAACTTATACCTCAGGATTGCTTGCCCGGCAGAGGAGAGGGGAACTGCAGCGAGTGAATGAGCAGCTGCGCCAGATCAATGCTGCTCTAAGAAGGCAGGCGAAGATAGAGTCATATGCTCCCACTCTGAGTTATGCTCCTGCTGTCTGTAGAATATCAGAAGAGGACGTAATTGTTGACCCAAGAAAGGAAGAGTTGATTTCTCGATTGAAGAGTGGGAAGAACTTTTTAAGGAATCAAGATCATGAGAAGGCTTTTCTAGAGTTTCAGGCCGCCTTGGAGCTTGCTCGAAGTCTAAAAGATCCTATAGAGGAGAAGAAGGCTGCCCGGGGTTTAGGTATATCTCTCTCCGTTTACCCCTATATCCGATAATGAAAAAAAAATCCCAAATGCATACAGCTGTATGTAATATCCATCGAAGTCTAGACATGTTAGTTTGGTTTATTCAGGTGCATCATTGCAAAGGCAAGGCAAATACCGAGAAGCCATTAAGTACCATTCGATGGTTTTAGCAATCTCGGAGCGAGAAGGAGAGGACTCGGGTAACACAGAAGCTTATGGAGCGATCGCCGATTGTTACACCGAGCTCGGGGAACTTGAGAAAGCAGGTACATTCTATGACAAATATATTGCTAGGTTAGAAACCGACTGATGAAGGCTGCTGCATATCCAATAGCTCTGCCTAATGTAATTCTAAATAGTTTTAGAATTTAACACTGGTTTTTGTTGGATCATGTGCTTTACTTCATTAATTTTTGTTAAGCTCTTAGTATAATTCATTTTAAAAAGTATATATATATATATATTAATTCAAAAACCAAACTCAAGTTAAGATAGTTTACAGCTTATTTAGGGTAAAAAAGAGGGGGGGGGGGAGAAACATGTGTCATATTCTCCACAGTTTTAAAGCCATTCAATTTAGTCCCTGCAACCTTTTTGGTAAACTATAGGATCCCAAAAAGTCATCGACAGCTGCAGAAATGGTCCTAATTTTAGAAAGTCTCCTAGCTCTCCAAATATTTTCTTAGTCGACTCTTCTTTACTTGCGATTTAACTTTTTAAAAATCTTCCAAATACATGAAAAAAAGCCTTTATGAAGAATTGAACAAAATCCGAATCTACGTATATTTTTTCTAGACGATGCGTGTTGAACGGTTTTGATAATTACTCAATCTGCCTCATCCGCATTCGAGAAAGTCGAGTTGAACTAAAATTTTTTGAGTTTGAACAGTCATTTTATAATTTAAATTTTATTTAAAAAAAATTTAAATCAAATTTATAAAATTTAAATCAAATCGAGTTGTTTCATTTCTATTCAATTTAACATGGGAATTGATTCACTAGTTATTAAAAATTTTAAGTTATTCAATTTTTATTTTATAATTTAAAATTATTTTTAAAAAAATTCAAGTCTGAGTTATACGTCAAGTATTTTATGCACCAAGTCAAGTCGAATAATTTAATTTTTTCAAGTCGAATTTTGCATACCCTACTATCTGTTATGCATGAAATTACTATTTTACCCCATAGATATACAAGTAATAAAAGACAATATAAAACTGTGCACAATAGAATAAACCTTGTATATATATATTGGGACAGCAACCAAATGAAATATATATGAGAAAAAAACATTAAAAAAGCTTCATAATAGCCATTTTGAACTCGAAATAATATCAGGAAAATACATAGGATTGACACAATCAGGCAAACATATAAAAAGGCAGGTTGCAATGCAATCTCGCTGCTAATAAAAGAGGGAGGGAAAAGGCACATGAAAAAGCCTCCTAAATGGGTTTTTTTCTTCCTTAGAACTCAAATAAAACCTCCAAATGCGTGGGAATTAAAGGATATAATAAATCACCACACAAACTCTGATTTTCGATCACTGATAGTACATTAGCTGCTGGGCAGCCGCGACGTTCTGGAATCCGCCGTCATATATGGCCTGGCTTGCTCCGGCAGCACCGACTCCCATCGCTGCTTGCTTGAGAGCATGCTGTCCCTGAGGGTGCATTAGGGCGTTAACACCGCCCATTTTAGTCATGGCAAGTTGTCGCTCGTAAGCTAAAAGGTCTGAAAGCCCGCGTAAAGGCGCAGCAGCAGGAGGAGGAAGTGGATTTGAAGCTGTCCCGGGTGGTGTAGGTTTACTTCCCCACGAGCACTGCATAAAACAAATTAATGATGCCGAACATTTATCAGATTCTGCCCCACGAGGATTTTTTCACGTATTTGGAGGATCATTAAAAGTCGTATCCACATAACGTGCCAAACAGCCGTCAATTGCTTGTTTTAGTATACTCAATGATCCTCCTCCGAACATAAAAATTATGCAAAGAACTCCTAAAACATCCTCCCCAAACACTTCAAGTAGGGGAGTCAAATTTCGAGTAAAAGAAGAAAATAAACCTTAATTTGCTTGCCACATAAAAATGATTGAGCATTCCCCAGTTGAATAGCCAAAGCTGCCTCAGCATTTGTACTGTATCTCACAAAGCCAAAGCCTTTATCACGCTGGACTCGAACCTCCTCAATCACCCCAGCACCAAGTGCATGGAAGTGATAGTGGAGTTCAACTTGGGTGACCTGCAGGAACAAAAAATAATTGGATTTATTCGAGAACTTAACATGTTCCTTTACAGTAAAAAGTAAACACAAGGCCAACTCTTGCAAGCACTCAAAACTACATTAGAAGATGGGAGTTCTCAAGGTCCATATTAGTTCCTTGCCTCAGGAGCAAGATTGCCAACGTAAACAGTAGAGTATTGAGGATTATTCTCAGGAGCCTCGTTGTTGGTTGTTGTCTCTTTACCATCCTCTGCATCCAAAGCTATGAGATGTAAGTTTATTTCACATTTGGCACAAATTTGAAGACCCATAAAAAGGTAGAATAAAAGTAATAAAATAACGGTGGCAGCTTTGAGGTTTACATTGAACGAAACAATAATAATGCGAATGTTTTGAAAGCTGCAATAAATGCACCTGAAGAGCCATTGGTTAGTTCTACGACACTTTTGGCATCAGAGCTCTGCTTGTCATTGCTGGTACCAACACCCTTTGTTGCCCAGTTACAACGAATCTGTCGGCTGCCAAGCCACTTTCCTATAAAAGTAAATCAAGGAACATATGAATTTTAATACAATATCAACTAAAAGAAATCTATGCAATTGGTAGTCTGTTTAATAAAATAGTGCTAACTACTTCTTCCAGCTCAGCCACAAGAATCTAATGAATTGATACTATAAACATGGTGCAATTAATGACAAAAGACAGGAAACTTTTTGGGTAACTGTTTCAGCTACCTATTAAGAATACTTCAAAGCATGAAAGAAATGAAATCAAATTTTGACGCGAAAATTCACAGCTTTATTGATAAGTTTAAGCAGTGGTTAATGAAGATAAAACATGTATTGCGTAAAAAGCATTAATCTTACCACTTAAGTCATTAATTGCACTTTGTGCATCCTGAACAGATAAAAGAAGTCGATATCAATAGATGAAACAACATTATATTGGAAGGGAAACACAAAGAGCCAACAGAAGCTTAACCAAGAAACATTACCTGCTGGTTGCGAAAGGAAACAAACCCAAATCCTCTTGAACGCCCAGTTTTCTGATCCCACATGACCCGTGCATCCCTGAAATCAGTAAAGGCATCAGTTTTGTTTTCATAGATCACTCTTAAAGCAACGAGAAAAACATTATTCAAGGTTTACTAACAAATGAATTTGCACTTTCCAGATAATTTACGCATTTAGCTTTAATAAGTCACAGCACATGCATATTTACAGGTAGTCAGGTATCAAGATCAAAGGAAACGATGCTTACGAACAACTGGGATAGACAGAAAAGCAGGCAAACAACATTGCATCAGTGACCTCAGGACTGAGATCTCCAACAAAAATGTTGAAGTGACCTGCACCAATTATGATAGTATCAAAAAGTATATTAAAAAAATTCTAACTCATCATGAATATTTCAGAGAAAAATCTTGCAAACAAAAACATGCACAAACCTGATGTATCCTCCCTCTGACCACTAGCATATGCCCAATTGACCTTGATAGGCTGTCCAAATCTGCAGATTACATGACATGAGGTAAAAGACACTCAAATAAAGAGGGAAAAAATTAGAAGTTCAACACTCACAAATGCCTTCCATTTAGAGATAATATAGCAAGAGCAGCTGATCTGCGATCGAAGTAGTGGATAAATCCGTATGATGACTGCTTAATAAGAGTGAGAAAACAAAAGGCATGTCAATCATATGGCAACCAATAGGCTAAAGGAAAAGGGAGAAAGACTAGTAAAGAAAGTTAACCATAGAACACTTAGAGCATCCTCACAGCATACGGGGAAGAAAAGAGGATACTAGTTTGAAAACAATACCCTTTCCTTTCTGACAAGCTTGCAACCTTCAACAGGACCAGTACTTGCAAAAACCTCTTGGAGTAGTGGTTCAGTCACTTGCGTATGGATGTTTCCAACATACCTGCAGTTTCTCAAAATAAAAACTAGAAGTTTAAAAAGAAAAGAAACAAAAAAATAAGACTATAAGAAACTTCCTGAGTTGTTAGAAAGAGAACAGAACATAAAAGCTATTACATTCCCAAAACTATTCAATCATCAAGTGAAGAGATAACAGCTCAGAATTTAGCATTAAGGGTAGCAATACCATTTTCAATCACCAGATTCACGAAGGAAAGTGTATACAATCTATATGGTTATAAGCATAAAAGTGACTGGGAAGTTACTAAATTAAGATGGGGAAACAACAGGCACACAAAATGCAAAAGAACAAGAAGGAAATTGGAAGAAAAAAAATCTAGGCAAACACTCACACACTGCGGCAAGTACTTGGATCAAAACCAGGAGGCAGATTTCCACTTGGGATTGGTTCTATCTGCAAAATAAAAATGTGAAAAAAAGGGAATAGAGAAGGGGAAACAAAGAAATGATGTAAAAAAAAGTCCCTTCCCGCTCAACCGAATTCTAAAGCATTTCAAATCAAAGAAGGAAGATGAATTTTTGAAGGTATCCAACACTTAACCTATAAAAAAAACAAGATGCTAACTACAACCATCAGAAACAAGACGAAACTTCTCTAACCTCAATGAAAAACACTTTCAACTTGAAGTCAAAAACTACTATATCTGCTTGCTTTCACGATGATCCCTCTCCCCTTAGGTTTTCAGTGACAACCAGACCAAAATATTCTGCCTAATCTGGACAAACATACTTTAGCAGAATTGCAGTGTCTTCCCTAAATGTATCTTTGAGAGAATGTAAATGAATTAAAAGTACCCTGTACTTTATAAATTTGCTTCATGCAGTTAACCAAAAGAGTCCCGAAATGAAATTCAGGAACCATGTTTTACGTTCTAAAAGAGGGAAATAAATAAATAGAGTGCACATGTTTTGCAAACATGAGATAAAGATATAGTACATACAAGCATGAACGTATAGAAGATTGGCTGTGCAAGAGAGCTAGTATAGGGGACTAAAACACATTCAATCATTTCTCAACATTTGCGAAACAAGAAGATTCGGATCACACGTTAAACAAAACCAAAATGGTAAAAACGCCAGCAAATGGAAATGAAAACACCTATTAGCTTGCCAATGGCAACTTAAATAAGAGAAATAACATCGGAGTTTCATGCAACAATGAAAAAACTAAAATAATTAAGAAGCAGAGCAACCTCTCAACAAATTTCAAACCAAAAACAATGAGTCACACTTTACAAAATACAAATACTTACTCATTTCCAAAACAAAATGCAAAAAGCAACAACTTTCCGATCAATAAAGCATGCCAGAGCGCTGAAAGCAACGTAACAGAAACAAAATCCACTTAATTCAAGCAAAACCCCATGGAAAAAGCTTATATTTCAAAAGCTAAATCATCGCCACATAAATTCCGAAACTAACCCTAGCTCCACCAGTCAATTACAAACAATAAACAAAAACACGAGCTCGAAGACAAAAAAGCAAAATCCGACAAATCATTCCTAAAAATTGGATCAAAGACCGCCTAGATGAACAAAAATAATAAAAGAGATAATCGATTAAAATAGTGTAGAAAACCTGTGGAGGAGCTAAGATGCCTGGGTGATAGAGAGACTGTTGTTGGAGGAGAGCTTGCTGCATCAAGGCTTGTTGCTGTTGCTTCAGCCTCTGGTGCTGCATTTTTCTTTTTCCTTTTCAAGGCGATTTTCTAGGGAAAACTAATCGGGTTGTTTGGTTTCCGAGAAAAGTACCCCTTATTTTTTCCCCTTTTCTGCCTTCGCTAGGGTTCAATTGTGAAGCGAGAGAAAATAATAAAACTATGAAAGAAAATAGATAAAAGAGACCTTAAGTAGGCATTTGTTACTTGTGATCTAATCAAAGTTATTTATTACTAATTTGGGAATTTTTAGCAATGATAGAATAATATTAGACTTTTTTACAATAATATCACTATTCCAATAAATTATTTATAAAATAACATTTCATTAAAATAACTTATAAAAATAACAATACAAATTGTCACATAAGAAAAAAGTGTGTTTAATAAAAAACGCATTTTTAAATATCAATATTAATACGTGTTTTTCTTTATAAAATTCTCAATTTGACTCGTTGATTATATTATGATATATTAAATCTGGTCTCGAGTTCCAAATTTTATTCAAAACAATTTTTAACTCAATATTATTTTTTTAACTAAATTTGTTTTTTTTTTCAATTATAAATATAACACTAACTCAATTTAAGTCTTGATTTATTCATGTCTAAGTCTCAAGTATTTTTTTAATTAAAAGTTTATTAGTTTACATATTAACTAAAATATTAATCCAAACTCACATAGTATATCTTTATAAATTCTACTTTGATCATATTTGAAATTAAATGAATGAAATCAAATGATATGAATATTAATGTTTTATTTACGATCATACCATTCACTCGTGTTTTATTGACTTTTTTAAGAAATGGCATGTTACAACAATTGATTCATAAAAGAAATTACCAGCGAGAGTCCTCAACTATTTTCGAGTGACGAATGAAACTTATAATTGAACATATTTACAAATCCAACTATTTTAAATTATGATGGTCAGACTGATATTTATGTGGATCTAGAGAAAAATTTTAGTCCAAAAGATGAATCTGAACAAAAGAAATATGCTCATATACGATATTTAATATTAGTCATTTTGAAAAATATACGCACATCGTATAAAACAAACTAATCGAACCTGAGTCTTGTAAGAATAACAATATTTCAATTTATATTACAATCCTTCAACGAAGTTTATAATTTTTTTGATTATATAGAGGGGATAAAAGTGAGCTATCCCAAGCTTTGACACGAGATAAAAGTGTGGCTGAAGTGGTCGGAGTCATCACCCATCAAAAAAGGTGCCGAAAATGAGATTGAGAAAGTTTAGGGGTCAAATTAATATTTTGTTTAAAGTTTAGAGGTCAAATTAGAAATTAACCCTTTTAACTAACATGTCATATCATCAAACTAACGGGTGTTAACGGCACAATGAGCAAAATAAAACAAATTTAAAACGTACGTGGCAAGAATATTATTTTTTTCAAAATAGGTGACCAAAATAAAATACAACCCAAACAAAAAAGACCTCCGGTAAAGTTTACCCATAAATAATTCCATTAAATATTCAAATACACTATGCATTGAATTTAATAATAATAACAATAAATTTCAAAAAGCAATGCATGTAATTGATTTATTATCTTTAACCTAATATGTTACCAACAAAATCCGAATAATAGATATCTGAATTTAAAATCATTTTTATTAAAATAAATAAAATCCGGATAATGAACGTTTAAGGTGTAATGTATGCATAAGATTGTATGGTTAAAATTTTAGATTTTATTTTGTAAAGTTTGTGCAATTTTTCTACGTAGCATGAGTAAAAAACTACTCTAATAATAATGTAAAATATTTTAAATCGGCTATCGTATGTCCGTATCCGATACACATTCGGACAGTTGTATAACGATAAAATCCGTAAAATAAATGGTAAAAACTTAAGGAAAAAGTAAATATATCCTTATCAAACTGACAAAAAGAAAACAATCCCATAGCATTCAGTGAAAGAAAATAACCCTAAAAGATCAAATATCACCGAATCAAGCACTCTTTGACAGCCCTTTTTGTTTTTGCTAAGCCTCTTTGAGAGCCTAACAGTTTATGCATAAAATACCAATGAAGGATCAAGTAATCCAGGGCCAAGCCTCTATATGTGACTCGAGGACGATAAGCTTAGAATAAGCTCGCTTTATAGACTACATTAATAAATTCACTTACAACATAAACCACAGATAAGAAGCGATACATTAGATGGTCAAACGGTGCGGTAATTCTTAAAAGGTTCAACGTCTTCGATACTTACTTACAGCTTTTGTTTTTCTCGAGCTTCAGTTGCTATAAGCTGCAAAAGAGGCAGTTGAAAATATTGCAGTTAAATTAGAATGAATTAGGGAATGAAAGCATATATCAAATAAATATCAAAACAAAGACAAGATCTTAAGGAACATAGTACGACATATGGGGCAAGTCATACCCCGTCCTTGTGTGTGACAAGGGTACTTTAAGAAAAATGAAGAGTCAAAGAAATATGGAACCTAGTAGCCGCAAAAGATTAAGAAAGATAATTCGTATTTTATGATTTAAGTGACATTATATATATAATCACCAAGATTATTAAACCGAAAAATGGCTGAAACTAAATAAAGGGTCGATATAAGTAATAATAAAGTTGGGGATAATAAGTGGAAGACACATATCAATGAGATTTAAGGAAAAATGTTTCAGTAGAAAACAAGAGTTAAATGATAAGAGGATCGTTGGAATATAATCTCTATCCGGCTCATCAGAATAAAGGATGACATTAAATCGACAAGTAATGATTACTTGATGCAAGTTGGCATGGCTGCTCGGCAATGAAAAAGATTTATATTTCATATTTGAAAATGGCACTACAAGTCAGGCTTCTTTTTTTTTCCCCTCGGATTATAACCCTATGATGTGTAGAATAACTATCCACACGGATTCTATAAGCAAAAGATACAGCATAGACAAGTAGACAATTAAGCTATATGTTGCTTCTATCATTTATTTTTCATGAAATATCCATGTCCAACACATTTCCGAACATGGGTACGAGGATATGACCTTCCAAACACGGAGGATAAACGATGAAAAAAAACTAAATATATCCACGTCAGAGACATACCTATATGGTTATATCCTACCCTCACACACAAGTTTGAGTAACATAGCAATAAAGTAATACCTATCTGGGGAGTGACAAGAGACGAGAGACACTAAATCATTAGTGAAAGTGCATAATGTTGCTGACCTACAGTTGATCCATAAACAAGGAATTTGGATCCGAATTATGAAGGACAGCTTCTTTTCGTCAATATCGTGTTATTTGCTGCAGCATTTGTGAACCAGCTGCTTGTGAAACCAACTGCTCAGAAATTGGAGAAGGTCTCATTAAATGGTTTGCACCAACTGGGTTGCCAACCCCTTGTCTCATCATCTCTTTAGGATTATTTGCATTTGTTTCGGGCTGTGACGATTCCATCAATGCCTGTATCTAATCAAGAAATTTTCAAAAAAACAAAAGTTTCAACACTTTAGGAGAGTAAGATAAAAGTTATACATTAGTACTGAAAATTTCAGTCACCATATCAAGACGCTTCTTGTGGAGGTCACTCGATAACTGCATGTTTTAGAAACAGGATTCAAATTCGTCAGTTGTAATCTTTCTTATTTTGCAAACAATCAAAGATTTCCATATAAAACATAAGGTGTTTATGCTAATAACATCAGAAGAAATGCTAGAGAGGACAGCTCAAGAAGGTTTGATTTAATAGCAAAGTTAAATGTAAAATCGAAAGATAATAACGAGAAAATATTTACATGCACTAAAACCAAGATTCTAAGACGTATTTTGCACTGATATCTCAAAAAAGATAAAGGGAAATCCTTACGGGTCTTGTTTGGTTCCGCACTTCGCTTGAAAATCCTGGAATAGTCAAACGCCAGTTTTTCTCTGTACATAATCCCAAGTACAGCATCCATTAAAGCTTCACTTAAAACTAAAGAATAAACTCTAAAAGGTTGCCATATGTAGACAGCATATAAAAACATTCTGCAATCCCACACTATTGACACAGTATAAGTACTACATAATTTAACATAAGATACACAACATAGTATGTTTTAAATGTTTTCTGACAGCCAGGGTATATATGCAGCAATTACAGGTCCATACCCGGAAGACTGATCTAGAATCTAAGAAGAGTCAATTACAGGATTCAAGAGCCACACAAGCTTGGAGCTTTGGTCTTAGATCGTGAGACTAGCAACAGAATTTATTTAGTTCTGTTGTATCCTTACGTTAACATTTAATCTTCCAAAGAAATGCAAAATCGTAAAATCACAAACCTAAGTGTAGCAAGATATCCTTGGACTCTAAAGTTGAAGATTTCCGATGTTTCGCCAAATTGCATGCAAATGTAGTCACCTGAGAACATGGCAAACGATATAAGCTTTAAACCAAGAAGACTAGTTAGGAACTAATTGATGGAGAAGTTCAATTTTTATAACAATCAAAACACTCTTTTCCCTCTCAAAAACGTGCTTATAAATATTAAATACCTTTGAGCCAAAATATTAAATTTCTCTTCAGTCTAAGCACAAAATATTACAGGAAGAATGTCATATAGTTCTTTGAAAATATTTGACATAGAGATCCTAATTCTAACCATACTTATATTATATATTTGTAACAGCTCAGCCTTTAAGGTTATTTATATTATGATGTGTGGTTGATTACCACCAGAAACTAAAAATATAAGAGTGTCACAACCATGTACCCACAACCCCAATGCAGAAAGGCAACATCAACATGGTAAAGCCTTTAAATAAGATGCATTCTAGTTTAGCAGAGCCTTACAGAGTCTATGAAATCATCAGCAATCTCCAGAAGTAGATCTTCAACTTCTGGTTCCAGCTTTCCTTGCGAATCTACCTGAACGTAGCAAAAAAATGAAAGCCACAACTAAGGAAGGAAGCAAATGATCAGAAGCTAACACAAAAGAACGAGCAAGAGAAAATAAAAAAGGAGGAAAAACCTGTGAAACTAGATCCTGTATCTTTCTTTTTCCGAGAAGTTGATTGGTTGCTTCAGTTCCTTGGCTTGAGCTTCCCCCAGGCGTTGTTGTACCGGATGCAGTTGCATTGGGCTGTGAGCCTGTCAAACTGAGAGTTTTCTGGCCTGCAGGTCCCGGCATCCTTGGAGACTGCTGCTGTTGCTGTTGTTGCTGATGCAATGGTGACTGTTGTGGTTGTAATTGTTGTTGAGGCTGTTGTTGTAGCTGCTGCATTTGAGGTTGCCCCATTTGTGACTGTTGTTGTACTAGCTGAGACAATTGTGGCGTATTCAAGCCCATTGAATTTTGCAACTGAGGGGAAGAAAAAGCGAGTTGCTGTTGCAAGAGGACTTGTGACTGCCTCTGCAGGCGGAAGTAAGGTGACCCTGAACCAGATATAGACGGCATTTGCTTCAACAACTGTTGCTGCAAGAGAGAGTTCTGCATCATACTCGGTTGTCCATTCTGAGCCAGCCCTGATAACTGAGGGTTTATATATGCCTGAGAAGATGTTCTTTGTAAGCTTTGAACCTGTAGTTTACAGAGAGAATGAGATCATGCACACAATTTAGTTTGAAAACAAACATTAAAACCACATGATAAAATCTCTTATATATTGCCTACCCCATAAAATTTCCATCGAAAGTGGCAATGGCATAACAAGGCAGGTTGAGAAATAAAATTAAAATAAAGGGATAACATAACATATTCGGTTTTAGTTAACTTTATTAATGGGCCTAAAAAGCATTTTGGGTAAACCTTGCATCTATTCCCTACTATAATCAAAGGAAATTAGGCCAGTCCCAAAAATTATTGTCAGTGTGATATTGAAGGAGATAAATGATTTCCATTTCACTTCTTAGGTATTAATCCTATACAGTAACATATTACAGAAAATATGTGCAACCTAAAGCTGCAAATTTCCTGTTATAAAAATACAAAATTAAAAATCTTCTTCGTCTAGTCTGAGTGGTAAATTATGTTCACCAAAAACTAAAGAGCAATATGAAGGAAAAAATGTACTACTTCAAACCTAACATCAGCAGATTGGTGTCTCAAAAATTGCATCATAGCTTAAAGAGTCCATTAAAACATGTGGTAACTTCTATATTAGTGCAAATTGAACTTCCCTACACATAGATAAATTGGATAACTTGCACCTACCGGTGAAAATGAATTCACAGATTGAAATTTTATAACAGAAAAAAATGGGGGGGTGGGGGACAGCATGGGGAAGTGTTCAATACATCATTGTAAGACGAGGAAAAAATACCTGAGGTGATGTGAGTTGTGTCTGTTGTGATAACTGCTGCCTCATCTGTCCCTGATTCATTTGCTGTTGAACATAAAGAGCACTGTTAGCCCTTAGTTGCGAGCTCAAATTCATCATCCCCATTGCTTGCATCCCATGCAAAGATTGCCCAGTTGTGTTTACTGGATGAAACTGAGATCCTTGCACCAAGCCAGCTTTCTGCCTCGGCTACATAAAAAACCTCATATGTTTTAAGAAAAGAAAAAAAAAACATTTCTAAAATATGAAATTACTCAGGAGAGGTATCTATCAAAACCTAGATAGTAATTTGATCTGAAATAATCAGCTTATTAATACCAATAAGAAAATAATTACAATGTATCTAAAATGGAACTAGGTATATTTCAAGAAATCATTATAATCTTACAACTTTAGATGAAAACTAGAGCACAAGCTAAATTGCTTTGTAGCAAGAAAGTATATCAGAAAAGAAATACACTGTTTACTACCACTAAAGTGCTGAAGGCGAAGAAACAACGCAATTGTTACTTTCAAAAAGCAAGAAATGCAAAGCACTAATTATATTCAACTTTGAGACACACACCGACAAAAACCATCATCTATGTAACAGTTATCTTTTGGAAATAAAAGAAACATCGGCAATCATCGATAATTCCTACTTTAGCTAACAGAAAGATCTCAAGGGCAAATGCAACTCAGTTAAATCACTTACTACAACGTGCACAGGAAAGACTTGCATCCAAAAATGTAAAAGATAGTATTTGGAAACTTGGGTTTTGAAAGATGGATTTAGATTTCAAAATTAGTAAAGTTCTGTGGTAAAACATGAATAAATATAACATACACGATTATTTCTCAAATTCATCGATGTCAGAATCAACAATCGATTTGTTGGATGCCTATTAAGTAATGTAACTGAAGTTCCTGTAGATATTTGGAAAACTAAAATTCATGTTTCCATACCAAAGCAAATTATACCCAAATTCATGTACAATGTATGCATATATTTCTCAAAGTTTATGTACCAAATTAAATTCAGATCTTCAAATTCATGTTCCAAACATAACAAAAAAGTATTTACAAAAAGAAAAAAAAAATCATCAAATGAACCAATAATTTAGCATCAACAGCTCATGCAACTCATAGCAAAACTACAACCCAAAGTTGCAATCACATAATCTTAAACTACTTCCTCACTTTCAAAGCTAAAAATATTCATACTAAAACAACGCCTTTAAAAGCTAAAAAAATGAATTTCCCCCTTTAAAAGGCATAAAGAAATATTCATACCGAAGCTAAAAGCTGAGACTGCAAGTTAAACTGAGCGGCAGCTGCAGCAGCTGCACCATTGAGCATAGGCAAATGGCCACTTTGCCCCATCAAAGCTGACCTAGATAAATTGGGATTAGCCATTTGCTGATTCTGTTGTTGATTTGCTTGAATCGAAGCTGACCCACCAAAATTCATTTGCCCATACAACCCAGCTTGTTGTCTTAAAACGCTGCCATATTGAGACTGCTGCTGCTGGCTTTGTTGTTGTTGTTGTTGGAGTTGATTAATGCGCGAAATCGACGGCGATCTTTGAAGGGTCTGCTGCATTTGGAAATTGGATAAACCCCCAACATTCTGTTGCGTTTGTTGCTGTAAAATTTGCTGCTGCTGATTCTGTTGTTGTTGTTGGGTAAGATTTGGGATAGGCGACGACGAAATTTGCGAGATTTGCTGCTGCTGTAAATTTTGCAGTGAGGGATCAATCGATGGAGAAGGGTTGTTGTTGCTTTGAGGAAGAATTGAGGAATTCGTTGCTGTTGGTGTTGTTGTCGGAGATGGCGCGGTCGGCATCGGCGTTGGGTTAGTATTTGTCGCCGCCGTCGACGAAGGTGGCGTCGGAACGGATGATGAAGGGTCCATCATCATGGGATTTTGGGATTGGAGGTGTTTTGGATATGATGTTGAAGTAGTTTCAGCCGTGGCCTTTTTTGTTTGTTTCTCTTTGGGGAGCTCGGAATTTGTTAATCCATGGTGAAATTATAATTTTGATTTTTTTTTTGCCTTTTCTGTTTTAGAGGAATCTAATATTTAAGACATATGTTTTATAATCTTTAGACTATAATTTTTTAAGGATTGAGATTTATTAGATTTAAAATTTGAAGTTTTGGGAAATTTATTAATTTTTTAAAGAGGTAATTGATCGGGTAGTCAAAGATTATTTATATTATCTTATTTTATGTAAGTTTAAAAGTTGAAATCCAATATTTATATATCTTTTAATTTTAGGAATTAGAGATTTATAATGTGGTTTAGGGTTTATGTTGTAGGATGTAAAATTTAAGGTTTACGGTTAAAATTTAGAATTTATAATTTAGGGTTTAAGATTTAGGTGATTAGAGCTAGAGATTTAAATTTTATAATTTATAGCTTAAATGTTAAGTGCTGTGTAATTTTTTTACACAACTTATATATTAAAATATAGTCATTAAAAAATTTTAATTTTACCAGAGGCTTCTAAACCCTTATTCTAATCGAACTTAAGCACTTATATTCAAGTTTTATTATATACATCGATACCTAAAATTATTTTAACCTAGACCTGTTTGATTTGTGCTTTGTATGTATTTGAGTAGATTACATTCATTGAGTTCGATAGTAAATAAATTATTTTACCCTACTGTTTTTTATCATTCTAATTGAAGTATAATATAACATTTACATTTGTGTTGAACCCAACAAGTGTTCCAATGAAAAAAATTGATAATCTTTATCTTAAAAGACACAAATTCAAATTGCTCTGTCTACAAAGTGTATACACATTATTAAAGGGTTATATTTTAAATCAGGATAAATTAAATTACTCTATTCAAATCACCTAAATAAAACACGCCGCTCTTTATTATTGAAATCATTCCTTAAATTCATATTAATATAATAATTTAAAATTTTGATTTCTAGGTTATATAGAATAACTTTGGGCATTCATAAATTGTTCCCAATAGTTACAAAATAAAAATATTTTTTCATAATTATTTAATTTAAATAATAAGCCCATTCAGTTCAATTAAGAAATGAATATCATATAAATAGATACTCCCTCAGTCCCATTTAATATGTCATTTTTGTGTTTTGAAATTATTTCACTTAAAATGTCTCATTGAAAAAATCAACAACTTTTACTAGGTATATTTCTCTTTATACATTTTTTTAGTTTCCAACAAAATAAATTTTAACTTTTTAAGGATAAAATTGTCGTTTCAATTATTTTACGTTATATTTCTTACATAAATTTTTCTTTTTAAAATTACATAAAAAGTAAACAAAAGACATATGAAGTGAGACGGAGGGAATATATAATATTCAAAACTTACACCAATAATCAAAGACGAAGAGGAAAAAATTATAGAACTCAATGAACTGAACTTAGAAAGGGGAAATGTTTGGATGCGTGAGGACTGCCTCATAGATGGAGGTAGGAGCTCTGCCAATGGCGACAATGGAGAAGCCGCCGTCGTGTTTCTCAACTTTCACTAAGTTGGAGTCGCCCATTTTTTCTGCTACAACAGCCCAAACACCCGCATGCTTAAATTTCCAGTGGTCGACTCCACGAACTTCAGAATAAGCCTGCAATTCATGAACCGGAAATCGGTAATTTAAGCGTCGGATGATATGTTTAAGCCATGAAATTACAGACCCTTACCTTTTTAGACTGCATCATTGTATTCGTCCACGCTTGCATCCAGTCGCGATCCTGACCGTCCTTGTTTTTGTAAACGACGGCTCCGGCGGATTCATCTCCGACGTGCAGGAACACACCCCACTGCCCATTCCCGATGAGTGGTGGGTAAGGGTGGAACCGACATGGCCGCTCCAGTCTTGGTAAGTTACCAGCGTCAAGGTATCGCCGGTGGCGTTATAAACCAGGCATATCGTAGTTCGTTTATAGTGGACCGCATTGGCCGTGAGTTTCTCGACTTGTTGACGGACCAGAACATCTTTGTCCTCCGAATGTTTCAGCGTCAGAGCCACACGAGCTTTGTCTTGCAGGCTTATTTCCTTGCCCTGGAACTCCGGCATGGCCCTTAGGGACCATTGTACTGAGTATCGATCTACCTTCTTTGTTTGATTGCATATTATTGAGAGTTATTTAGAGAAAAGTAATTAGCTTAGGTTTAGGGTTCATGACTCACAATTTAAGGGGGCTTGAGTGTTTAGGGTTATTGAAACTAAAACTTAAAATCTTTGGATTATTTATCACTAGGGACTGAACACAATTAAGAGTAGTAATTTAGTTACTCAATTTAAAATTTGTGACAAATAAATTATTCTATGGTTGAATTAAAATATTAATATAATAGTAATTTTAGTCTTAAAAATTTATACATTCTATCAATATAGTTATAATTAAAAATAATAATTTAAAAATTTTAATTTTCCGTATTTAAAAAATTCGATGTTGCATCTTTTGGACACACCTTATGATCACATATCGCTCTCCATACTATTGTTTATCAGCTTAATAATCGACATATGTGATAATTCAACAAATATAATCACATCACTAATAGAAAGCTGACATACTAATATAACATCTCTATTATGATCTCAATTTTACTTGTTAGTAGACATTGTCACTCCACTAATGGATTTCTGTAAATATGATGATTTGTTTTATTGAATTATTTTAAATTATAACAAAATTAATAAAATATATATATTTTGAGAACTAAAATTACTATTATATCAGATTATCTGTTTTAATTTAACGGCAGAGTGACATGTGATGTATTTTACCCTTAATATTTTTATTTAAATTTAATACTAAAAATATATTTTAAATTAATATTAAATTTTCCATCTAAAACAAGTCTAAAGACCTAATGAGCTTAAATAAAAGATTCTAAATTTTTTCGAATCAGCCCATAATATTTCTTGTTCTTGCCCGATATGGTCCTCACTGTTTGCATTTTGACAAAAAGAGTTACTCCATTGAATAATTTTTTCCACATTAGTCCTGAAAATTGTTATTTTTTCAGTATGAGCCTCAGTTTAGATTCAATTTTTAGTTGAAGACATGTCATTCTAAGATTGCATCACACTATCAACTATCAACCGAAAATTAACTTGATCACACGCAAATCTAAAAAATATAAAAAAAAAGATTATAAAAATATTTTTAAAAAATATTTAGGTGATGATGTGGCACAATCTTAAAGTAGCACACCATTCCCTGAAAATTAAATCGAAATTTAGGGATAGAAAAGTTGCTAAGGACAAATTTTTAGGGACCAAATTTGACTAGTTATCTCTTTATACTTTTATAAAAGAAGTAGCAGAGGAAAGTGGGAAGACTGTTTAATAGATGGATTTTTATTCTATATATTGATGGTGAAAAAATAATTTTTATAAACGTCGGGTTTATATGATTTAATGGTTAGGGCTTAAGAATATGATTTAGTGTTTGTAGTTCGATTTTAAAGTTCAAAATTTAGGAGTTTGGATTTAGGCCCACTACAAAGAACACGTAACAATTTAGAATTTCGTTTGTGAAAAAAATTCACAGATACACAAAATAATTACTATTAAAAGATGGGAAAACTGCAAAAATAGTACCCATCTATCCTCGCGTTAATGTTTTGGTACCCAACTATTATTTTTGACAAAATGGTACTTCTTCCGTTTCACTTAATATGTCTTTTGTTGACTTTTCAAGCAGTTTTAGAAAGAAAAAATTGTGTAAGAAATATGATGTAAAATAATTGAAACGACAATTTTATCTTTGAAAAGTTAAAATTTGTTTTGTTGGGAAACTAAAAAAAAGGTATAAAGGGAAATATGCCTAGTAAAAGTTGTTGATTTTTTTCAATGAGACATTTTAAGTGGGACAATTTCAAAACACAAAAGGGACATATTGAGTGGGACAAAGGGAGTATCTAACATTACATTTTTGTTTTGTTTTGGTACCTTCACTGTTTAAAATTAACAGAAATGACAACGTAGCTTGGGTTAATAACAATTTTAGTCCAAAACTTAAACAATCTATCAATTTAGTCTAAAATTTTATCAATTTGAACATTATTTTAATTTTTGGATTAAAATTGTAAATTTCTCATTTTCTTCTTCTTCCATTTGAACACTTTTTCGGGTTTTGGGTTTAAAAAAATGCTAAAGACAATAAAAACTTTAAGATTTGGGGATCAATGAGGGGCTATTGCGGGGTCTATTGGAGGACCCAAACTCCACGATCGGGATACTGACAAAAATACAAGGGGTAAAAAAAGGATGAGACAAAATGGGATCAAAGCTTTGCAAAATCTCTCTCGGCGAGAATATATATAAGTATTTTGGACTAAATTGATAATATATATAAGTGTTTTAGATGAAAATTGTGATTATACCAAGCCACATCATCATATTCTCCGTTAGTTTTTAACGGTCGAGTACCAAAACAGAACAAAAATAAAATGTTATATACCTTTTTACTAAAAATAATAGCTGAGTACTAAAACAATAATGTGTGAATATGTGTGTACTATTAATGTAGTTTTCCCTTAAAAGATTTGGATTATTGGTAAGAGAGAGGGGACTATAGAATGACAAATAGCCAATAGGAGAATAGGATCTACGTTGTTAACATAAACCAGGGTATAGACAATATTTACCATTTTCCAATCATAAAAATAATTTTTTCAATTCAACGTGTATATGTATATTCGTCTTCGTTTCTACCCTTTCTCTTAGAAAAAAACCCTTTGTTTTTTGGAACTCCCCTTTCTCTCGATTGATCACCGTTGAGAGCTCTCCCCCTCGCCGCTTGTCTTTCGAGCTTCGATCTCTCTCTCTCTCCCCCTTTTTTAAACCCTAATTCGTTAACCGTAACTCACTGATTCCCAATCCCCTCCTCCATCCTAACTCGGATTGCCCACCGCTTTCATCTGCCCATATTATCGATCAATCAAGTTTTTTAAGGTAAGGATCGCTTCTCCTCTCTCATTTTCATTTATTTACTTCTGTCTATTTCTTGTTGAAAAATCTGAATGCGAATGCATTTAGCAGTTCTATTTTAGGGTTAATTGGCTTATACTATAAAATTTTATTTAGGGTTAGATATGAAGGTTTTCTATTGCCGTAATTTTTTCTTTTAATCTGTAACTCTGCAATTGACGTTTATTTGGATTTGCTTTGCTTTTGATTTCTAATAAAACATCTCGTAGACTTTTGGCTTGGGCGTTTGCATTTTGGCTTATTTATTTGATTTTGAGGTTGTTCTTAGATGATTCGATGAATAAAGTTTGGTTTTCTCTTTGATGCACGTATACAAAAAAGTACTATATTGTTTCCTTTTTAGGCGACTGTTAAGTACTTGAGGTTTAGGAAGCTATATTTGGTAATGACGATGCTTTCTGTTGACTTATAACTTAAGGGTGGTGTTGCCTAGTTTTGGCATCTTAATAATTAGTTGGTTAGGGAAAATGCATCTGTCAGGCCAAAGATATTTAAAGTTTTGAACTTATTTTTTTTGGGTGCTTATGCAACTGTTTCAGACATTAGCCTAACTATCGTCCATGAGCATGGTCTTATATCCTTATCAAGTTGATTTAAGGCCCTGCTGTTTATGTGAAGATTTTCTTGCAACAATATCTTGCTTAATGCAGTTTATTCTACGTTACTTTATCGATTGCTTTTTTAAGACTAGAAAATACGAAATTTATGCTTTAGCTACTGTTGTCATTCTTGGTATGGGAGCTTTGTTGCCCCTGTAGTTAAATTGTAGGGTTTATGTGTATATATATTTTGCCTAGTCTACATGTCTATATATATTGGATCAGGATCCGGCTCTTATATGTTCCGAATGAATGATGATTTCTGTATATATAACCAGTAGAATAGGTGAAGATGGACCATTGACAGCCAGTTAATCCTCTAGAGGTTTATGCTAAATTTATAGGTGGAAAGTTTTAGATTAATAATATGAGGACGGATACATTTATATGTTTATGCTACATTTAGAAGTGGAAAGATTTAGATTAACATTGAGAGCCCTGAAATTTAACATTGGTCTGGCTTCCCAGTAAGGCACCTTGCTTTTCCATTTTGCTAATTCAATCACATGCATGGGTTTCATGGAACAATGACAAGATAGAGGATATCTTCCATTTTATTGGCTTAACTTCGGATTTGATGGTTTCCTGGTTTCTAAAACCACTTGAGTGTTGTTAAACTAAAGGTCTGGAATTTGAATAATTTAACTTTAATGTTTTAGAATTGGATCTTAGAAGTGTTGACTTTATACTAAAAACTTACTCTGTAGGGGCTTTTTTTCCCTTCTGAGATGAATACCCAACAAGCTCTGTTGCCCAAATCTTCTGCTAATGGATTTTCCCATCGAAGAGGTGATAGAGAGGGTGGAGCTAGGTTGGAGAATAAGGTGCAGTCAGGGAAATCTAATCAGGGAAGAATACAAACTACAGGTGAACATTATCTTAAATGAATTTCTTATTATTGAACTATTTTCTTTGTCTAATTTTCTTGGTATAGGTGCAGTGGCTGGTGGGAAGACTGGAGGTTATGAGAGTTCTTCCCGTGATCGGTTAGTTTATCTGACTACCTGTCTCATTGGGCATATGGTGGAAGTCCATGTGAAAAATGGATCAATTTACACTGGGATATTTCATGCAACTGATGCAGAAAAGGATTTTGGTATCATATTTCTGTATCATATTTCTTTTTTTCATACCAATTATGCATCTGTAATTAGTTTGACAAATTGAACTTTGTTCACATAAAATTCGTATGCGAATAAAGTGAACTTTGAAAAATTGATTCATCTTCTTAACATCCACTTTGTGCTACTTCAGGAATAATCTTGAAAATGGCTCGCATGATAAAGGAAGGTACTTTGCAAGGAAACAAGGCTGTTTCCGAGTTTGTTAGCAAGGCACCCACAAAGATTTTAATTATACCTGCAAAAGAGCTTGTGCAAATTATAGCAAAGGTTTTGCAAATTTTCCTACCTTTAGAGTTCCATCCCTAGTCTAGTTTCCGTAAAAGATGAATTGTCAAGTAGTTTATGGGGGGCTTTCTGAATATTGTCAGACTATGTTTCAGTTAGATAATTGTGAATGAATAGTTAAAACCTGGTTAACACAAAATATTGCTATTTTGTCTTTTATTTCTTCAAATATTAATTTGGTTGTTCTTAAATTGATTTCAGGATGTGGCTGCAACCAGTGCTGGATTTGCAAGTGAACCTCAGCATGAAAAACATCAGGAGCTTTTGATAGATTCTGTGATATCACAATCCCATCATGTTGGGATGGAGAGAGAATTGGAGCCCTGGGTTCCTGACGAAGATTACCCACAATGTCCGGAGCTAGAAAATATTTTTGCTGGCTCGTGGAATAGGTTGCAATCATGTTCTCTCATTTCAAAAATATGTTTTGTGATAGCTTCTTTGTTCCAATTTATTCACTCCACTTGCATCTTATTTTGTTATTTCTATTTGATCTCTATTTCTATACATTAGTCATTTGTTTTCAATTGTCTTGCCTGGTTATTTCCCATCAATAAATTTGTCCAGAAAATAGATGTCAGAAAGTTCAAGATGTGATGGTACTTGGGAAATGTTCTTTAATGCTTTAACTAAAACATGATTTCTACATTGATATTTGATTCTGTGAGGTTTGTTTAATGTGGAAATGCTGGTTGAGATCTCTTTTTTCATGTTAATCTAGTATGTCAAGTTTTTTTTGGTTTTGCCTGTAGTTTTGTTGCAATAACCATGCAGAGCCTGATTCTGTTGTCACTGTTAGAATGTAGGTGAGCTAAAATGAGTAGAGACCCTTTGCGTTAAAATAAAAAAAGTTAATGGCAAATCTTTGCTTTTTGATGATCATTGTGTGTTTTTTCTTCTTCTTTTTTTCCAGTTAATATCTGTAACATTCTTCTTTGTCGTATTAACATCGTATTTCGTATACATGTGTAATTGCGCTATTAGGAGCTGGGATCAGTTTGAAACCAATCAAAAGCTGTTTGGTGTACAAAGTACTTTCAATGAGGAGCTTTACACGACAAAACTTGAGAAAGGTCCTCAAATGAGGGAGTTGGAGAAGGAAGCAATTAGATTAGCTAGAGAGATTGAGGGTGAGGAGACCCAGGATCTTCATCTGGCAGAGGTAACTTTTTCTAATATCAATTATTTGTCTCTTTAAGTAAGTTAATATGTCACTAAAATTTTCTCATTCTTAATTTATGACAGGAGAGAGGTTTTGATCTTAATGATAATTTTGATATTGATGAGGAGACTAGATACTCTTCGGTCTATAGGGACAGAGGGGTTGACGATAGTGGTTATGAAGAAGAGGAGGACAGTATGTTTGATTCCCACAACATGGAGACCTTTGGAGATTCTTCTGATTCTCTCAGCAGAGGGCCGGTGGATTTGACCAGTTTTCAAAGCAGTGACGGTGCTGGAATGTCATCAAGCACTTCTATTGCGGTAGTTATTGGCCTCCGGAATTTGAATTGTTCTTGTTCTTTCTTTCCATAATGCATGCACATACATGTATTGTGATTATACGTCTAAACCATTTTATGGATGTGTTTTTTCTTTCAAAAAACAAATCAGCAATTTAAGTAGTGCTTTATGTACTGCCAGTAAACCAGAAGAGGGTAAATAAAATAGCAAGATTAGAACCATAATTACGTTTGATCTTCTTGATGAAGAAAATTTTGAATTGAGCCTTATGCTGGTAATACATCTTCTAATGGTTCTTTACTACAATATTGATCTAGATGGATTTTCATTTAATGATGAATTGGTTTGGAAGGTAGATTAGTTGGGTGGTCAGTTGCAATTTGGAGTGCTTACCGAAGTTGATCATAAGTGATATTACTTGAGAAGGTTCACATGCATTGGTTGATGTTCTTTGTTATTTCAATTATTACCTAGACAAAGTGAATCTTAGTTTGCTTGTTGACAACAGTGGGTAGACTGAATAAGCAGGGAGGGAGCCTTGTAAATTTTTATGGAATTTGAATGTAGAATGAACTGCTAATTGACTGAGAACTTTAGGTTGGTTGTTGGAAGCAAGAAGTATGTGTTAGGCATGTAGGGAGAGTATGCACCGTTGGCTGTGCACTTTTAGATGAAATTGCATGTTGTATCTTTTGTTCAAGCTTATGATCTTGGAGTTAGTCACTTGATTCTTGTATGGTTTTTGTGCAAGTTTGATTAATTTTATTTAATATATATTGTAATTGTTTTTTGGGACTTTGTTGTACTTGCTTCAACAATGCTATAATTCTGAAGTTTTTCTTTTCACATCTTGACCTTGTATTTCATCATAGCCCATACTACACATAATATTCTCTGACTGCGCTTTGATGGTTATTTCAATTTAAATGTTGGCAACTAGTAAAGGATTTTACTTAATATAATGCTTAAAGTTAGTTCCGTGCCAGGTACAAAGTGCTATGAAATATAGTTGTATCATCCAATGTGTTTGTATTTGCATGCTTTTACTCTGTGTGATCCTTTACCACGTATAACAGTCTTCTCTTTTATCTTCGTTTTGTAGGACAAAGCACCATCTTCCCATGCAACTGTTGGTGCAGATTTGAACCATACTGGCTTTAATGATCAAGCCAAACAGCTGGCATCTGAAATTCCTTCTGAAAGTTTCTCTGTATCTGGAAGTGAAAGCAGGTATTTATTTATTTTTTCTTCCTTTTGACATGCCTGTGATGTGCCTTTTTCTCTGATTATATTCGTGATTCCTCATTTCTGTAAAGTATAAGGCTATATTAGATATATCACTAAGGATCAGTTTTCTGGATATTATATCGGCGTCTTTATTTCTCCTGATTTAAACACTTGTAATGTAGGTTCCAAGACAATTTGCTTGGTGAACACGGAGGAAACAGTGATGCTAAAGAGTTTTCTCAAAAGCAGTCTGTAAGTTAAACATCCCTTGTAATCAAATCTTTTACTGTAGATGTGGAGCTACTTAATTTGTTGGTTTAACTTCCATAACTTATCCATATCACCATTGGACTTCTTTGTTCTAGTGATCCTAGTTTTAGTTTATTTGTTTCTAACATGTTTGTTTTCTGTTTGAATTTCTGTCTGTTATAATGCCAGCCATCTGAGGACCGGCAGTTGTCAAATTCCCAGTCCTTGAATGACAAGTTTGAGTGGTCTGATAAAGGTGGGCCACCAGCAAAGCCTACTACTCATCCTCGATCTAATTTTATATCAAAGGTTAGTGAAAAACCAGCTTCTTCTGGTGAACTCTCTGAGGGTCTAGCTGCTAGCAAAGTAACCGGTGAAACACATTCTGTAAACTCCCGTGGACAATCTGGTAGTTCTACATCATCTAATTCTGATTCTGTTGCTGCTGTTTCGGCATCTAGTGGCCCTGGCTTATCACCAAGTTCATCAATGGGTTCATTATACTCGGAGAAGTCAACAATGAACCCCCATGCAAAGGTGCAATATCTTTCTTTTTTACTTATAGACGCCTGATAAGCAGACTTCAAGACGTATGGATTTTTAAACATGAAGAGTCTTAACTGTTCTATTGTTTACCTTCTAACATGATTATTTGTTGCTTGCCTTCTGTTGTCATTTTCCACATCTTAATGTTTCAGGAATTCAAACTCAACCCTAATGCGAAGAGTTTCAAACCATCTCAAATATCTGTTAGGCCACCATCGCCAGTCTCTTATGGTTCATTCTACTATCAAACGCAAGTGTCTCCTGTACCACATATGCACATGCCTGTTAATTTTGGGGTAAACTGCTTAAGCATAATTGCAATTGTTATGAACACTGGTTTTGCTGGCAAGACATGCAACTCTTGCATCACTTGGGGCTATTTATGAATAAAAAAACTCCCAATGTCACTGCATACTGAAATTACTAAATCTTGTTTCCAAAGGTTCTCCTTGGCTACTTGTATCATGTATCAGTTAATGACATACCTATGTTGTTTAGATCCTCGGCTCATGCCTTTTATGACTGGATACCTCTGAGCTCTAAGGGGGGTTTTGATATTGTTGCATTTATTCTTTAATAGCATTTGTTCCAGCAGTGATATTCTGAGACATAACATTTATTCCTGTTTCTTGTTATTACTTTTTTTGTGGGTTAAAGGTTTAGGTGGGATTAACCTAGGTTCCGGCTTGGAATGAAAAAGTACATGTGACCTCTTGTTTTCGAGTCAATAGGAAATTTACTTCCATTGTAGATTTATTCTTTTTCTCTTTTCAGTGCAAAATTGTTCCTGTTAGTCTTCATGTTTACCATTGTTGATGATCACAATTCACATGTTTTTTGCAGATTGGACCCTCCTTTCCGGGACACCAACCTGTCGTATTCAATCCACAGGTGGCACCAATACAATCCCCTCAAGCATATTTTCATCCAACTGGGCCACAGGTGGACAACTTAACATTATTTTACTATTATCTTATTGACCCATCTTGATATGCTTATTTATTATTTATATTTTAAAAAACTGCAGTATGGGCAGCAGATGCTTCTCGGGCAACGACCTGTGATGTACTACCAACCGGTATAGTTCTGAAAATTCTCGTGTTTGTGTAGATTTGCTGAGGGGGGAAAATAGCATGGTACTCCGACTCTTCATTTTAGCTTAAAACAATAATCTTCGAACATGGATGCAGGGCTAGGGTTCAACTATATGAAAAGATTTAGCATATCAATTTTAACACACTTCCTAGCCGGAGTAAATATTTGGAGCCTATTATGATTGACATTTGGTGTTTCATTTATCATAAAGACCATTCCACATCTGGGGACCGTGGTAGAACTGAAACCCTGTTTTTGCAGGAAATGCAATACAAAGGACGGGATTATTAAGTTGGTTTGCTGACAGCATTGTTGAGAGCCGTGTTCTGCTCGTGAAAGAATAAAATTTTCAAAAGACTGCTCGGATGAAGTTGAAACAAAGCCCTAGCTGTCCAAGAAGGATCGCATGGGCTGATCTATTTCCAGGTTCCAGGGTTATAATAATTTTATAAACCCATCATATGCTTTTTCATTCACATCCATATCTCTGGATTCCTAGCTTTTCTCAACTAACCTGCACTTTTCTCTGTTTGTTTTTCTTGTAGTTTTGGATCAATTTGTGTTTCAAAGATAGTATTGTGTTTATATTATTATATTTTCTCTCTCTCTCTTTTTATAATATTTCAGTTCACAATATAGCCTTGGTTAAATGATTGATTGTCCCTTTCATGGCTAAATCCCAAATATCATTGGAGGTTACTTTTACGCAATTGTAAATGAGATAGGATTTATTGGAATTTGAAAGGAAACTAATAAAAATTGTTGGATTCTAACTTTGATGTATCAATATTGAAATCTAAACATTGATATTTGATTCACGGAATTTAAAATATGTTGATATAATTTAAGGATTATTATCTCATATATAGGTGGTTAAATTTTTTTTTGTTTCTACAAGTGTCTTAATTTTAGGTTTTAGTTTAGGGTTTAGAGTTTATAAATTTTAGTGTAGGGGTTTAGAATTTAGGGATTAGGGTTTAACTTATAAATTTTATAAACCCTAAAATTTAACATTAAACCTAAAATTCTATTGCCAACCCCTAAATTTAAAACTATTATACTTAGACTCATAAATTATAAACTCTAAATAGTCTTTAAACCTTAAAAAGATGATGCTTGTGTAAACTTTGGAATAATTACTCCTTTAATTTAATAACAATTTGACATATTTGATCTTTTTTTATAAGATCAGCAAGTCTAGTTTGTAATCATATGTTCTAATTTGAATTCACCTGGTTACTGAAGTTAAAGTACGTAATTTTTTTATTTATAATAAAGACAAATTTCATCGAGTAATAAAGAGGAATAAATGAACCTCATGTAAGATGTCTACTCTAGCACCGCTTCTGGAGATGGAAAATTTTATCATACCGCTGGGAAGCTTTTTACCCTACCGAAAGACATGCTCAAACTGTCCTTGTGAAATACCTTTGAGTGAACCAATCACATTGAATCACTCCAACTATATCTATATGCGCAGCACACCGAAGACCTTCAAACACACTCCACAATTCTGCTTTCATGGCTGAACATGAACATTTCCCTATGAATTTCGTGAAGCCAACTAACCAGCTTCCACAGTTATCTCCAACGCCACCACCACAAGGTGCAACAACCAAACGACTAATCTAAGTAGACAATTTGTTATTTATGTTACTTGGATTCGAACGTATTAAACAATTTGATATCTATGTTACTTGGATTCGAACCTAAAATTCCACAGTTATTTATGTTACTTGGATTCGAACGTATTAAACGACTAATCTAAGTAATGATTTTTACTCGACTCGTATTCGATCTCGACTTGAGATCTTAATGAGTTGAGTCGAGTAAGGCCCAATTTTACTCAACTCGATAAGTTCACAAGTAGCTCGTTAATTTATTTTATAAAAAGTTATGATTTTTTGGGATACCTTAAAAAAGTTATGTCCCGAGAAGTTTGAATGCTAGTTGAAAACTTTAGAAAAATTTAGTAACTTATTAAGTAATTTGCACATAAAATGTTTGAGTTCAAATTTTCAAAACTTTCTGAATTTAGCGAGCTTAACGAGCAATAAGTCGAGCAACGAATTTTTTTAACAAACACAAATCGAACAAAATTTGACAAGTATCAAATCGAGTCGAATACAAGTCAAATAATTTTTTAGTAGAATGAATACTACTCAACTCGTGATCTACTCGTTTAGTAAGCAACTAGTCGAGAGACAAACGGCGCGGCACGTGGTTTAGCTCAACGGGCGCTAATTGAAATAACCGAGTTGGTTTGAGTATGATTGTTCCCCTTGTATTTACCATATCGTATTTAAAAAAAAAAAAACGGTACGAGTTGCATACACCTTGATTTTCTAAGCTCCCAACAAATCATTCAAAACAATGAAAAAAAGTGAAATGTGTTTAGTTTTAGAAAATATTTTTTGTTTTTGTTTTTATTTTTAAAATATAAATTTTATTATCAGTTTTCTAAAAATTAGAAAACATGTTTAGTTAATAGAGATGGAAAGTTATTTTAAAAAATAAAAATAGTGAAAATGTGTTTGGTATATAGCTTTTCAAACTAGAAATGAAAAAACATTATTAAATAATTGAAATAAAATATAGTTAAAAAATATTATAATAATAAATAAAATATGATTAAATAAATGAAAGTTTTAAAAAATGAATTAGGAGGATTCAAATTCGGGTTAAAATAAGGTTAAAATTAAAAAATTCTTATTTTTATATTTTTCATTTTTTAAAATATTTTCAATGAAAATATATTTTTTATGTTTTCAAATTTTTACTTATTTTGTTTTCATTTTCTAAAAATCATTTTTTATTTTTTCAACCATACACATTTTCTTCATTGTTTTCTATTTTCCAGAAAAATAAAAATAAAAACAGACTCTATTCTCTAAAACCAAACGCACCCTTAATGTTTCGTGGTTTAAATTTCAGCGTTCGGGAGTACATGGTCCCAATTATATTCAGAATTTTTCGGATTGTATTTAAATTTTTAGTTATTTTTTTCAATGTAATTGGTATCGAATTGATCCATGTCATTTCAAATTTAAACCGTCCATTTTGATTTCTTTGAATTCATTTTGGTGATACCAGTACATATCAACTTATACCGGTTGCAACAATATTTAATATTTTAAATCATTTTTTCTTCTTCTTTTGTTTGGTTGGGGTTTGAATGGACAGTGAAAGCAATGAAATCGTTTCTTCCATTGATGATGATCCTTGTGAATATGAACATGTTCAAATTGTTCATTCTCTGCCCTATTATGTCATGGAATTAATCGCTGCCGGAGCTTCGACAACCGTCTCAAAAACTGCGGTGGCGCCATTGGAGCGAGTCAAGATACTTTTTCAGGTAAAATTTATATGTGATTTCTTTGTTATTTCATCTGGTTTTAGATGGATCGTCATCTCAAACATTGCCATTGTTATTACATCTTAAATTATTTGTGTTTTAGACATGAGTCGATTCATCTGTATTCGTGTTTATGTTAAGGGTTATCCATCTATCTATATTATACGGATTCGGAGCGAATGTTGATCATGTTTATATTTCAATTCAAACATATGCAAGTTTATGTCAAGGTTTACACATCTATCTTATCACATGTAATTGATTCGTATTTATGTTATATGTACCCGAAATAAGTGTTGGTGTGCGATTTCACCCATATTCGTGTTTATCTCAAAGTTTATCTATTTATTTATAGATCGAATGATATGTGGTTGTCGTGGTGCAATCGGCTCTTATCATGTTACAAGGACGTAGAATGGTTATATCTTGACTTTATATGTGGAATCATATCCATGTTTAGAGGTGGAACGTAGGCATGACCTGTGGGCCATGGCCTCTTCTAAAATTTGAAAATTTGTTAAAAGCCCTTAAAATTTTAATTGTTTTTTATTTAGTCCCCTCATGATTTTTAAAAATTCATATTAAGCTTTAAATTTTCAAATAATTTTAATTAAATCCATTTTCATATTTTTTAAAGTTCTTATTAAATCTCTCAAAGTTATTAAAATTTTAGTTAAACCCTCAAAATTTTTGAAAATTTTAGTTTAAACCTCCAATTTTTTTTTAAAAAAAATTAAGTTGCCCCCCTCAAACTCTTACTCCAAGTTCCGCCATTGTCCATGTTCGAAATAAGTGCCGAGCAGTATTTTAAATAAAAATGAAGAATTCAAGTAACATGGATTTCTTACCATTTGATGCATTATATATGTTCTTCATGTTTTCCTTATAAACTTATGAAGTTATTATGATTATTTCTTACTTAAAGCCTGGTTCTAATTATTGATTGGAACTGATAGACAAGGGCAGAAGGGTTTCATTCAATTGGGGTGTATGGATCATTGAAGAAGATAATCAAGAATGAAGGTGCAAGGGGGCTATACAAGTAAGTTCACCAATGAAATTCAAGTATTTCTTGCTTGAAACATCATCATCATACATACATACACACATGCATGCATGCATACATACGTACATACTGCAGAGAAAATGGGGTTTGCATCATTAGGATGCTACCCCATTCTGTATTATAATTACATGACATAAACAATATCAGGATTCCAGCACTATAAATGGCATACATACATACATATACATGCATAATATATGTATATATATCCTATTTGCAGAGCAAATGGTGTTTGCATCATTAAGATGTTATCCCATTCGATATATCATTACATGACATGAACAATATCGCGGTTTCCTGCACTAGAAACGACACACACGCATACATACTGAATCTTTTCTTTGCAGAGCAAATGGTGTTTGCATCATTCGGATGTTACCGCATTCGATATTCCATTACATGACATACGAACAATATCGAGGCTTCCTGTGGCCTTGTGTCGGGAAAGGGCCATTGTTGGACATTTTAGCCGGCTCTGCAGCTAGTGCCACTGCATTTTTATGCACTTATCCCTTGGATTTGGCTCGAGCCAAGTATGCATATCAGGTATTGCAATATTTTTCGTGCAAAAACCGCCTTTCTCTATCGATGTAGCTGATTCTCTCGTTCACCGTTTTAAGGTGTTGGATCGAAGTCAAAGTTCCGGTGACAGTTGGAGATGTATCCATTCGGGTCTTCCTGCACACCGAGGGATAACAGACATCTTCAAGACGGTCTATAAACCATGCGGAATGTTCGGATTCTATCGAGGTGTAGGTATGCTAGGCTTCTCTTCTCACAAAAAAGAAATGTTGAACAAGGATCATATTGAAAGATTGAATCAATAATCATTTGTGTTTTAAAGATCAGGTCCAACACTAGGGGGAATCCTTCCTTATAATGTTCTAAAGTTTTATTCTAATGAGGAGTTCAAAAGATGGGTTCCCAATGAAGATCGAAGCTCCTTTGCATTGAATCTTTCTTGTGGAACATTGGCTGCCTTGTTTGGACAAACAGTAATGTATCCATTGGATGTTGTTAGGAGACAAATGCAGGTAAAATTTCGTGTCCGATTTTTACTGTTATAGACCTGTCCAAGGATCGGATTTAAGCATAGGAACGGACTGTGTCCTAAGACCTTCTCTTTGTCTTCATGAAACCTCGAACTCGCAAAACAGTACAAACCTCCATCGAACAACGATAAACCGGACATACGTGTTTAGATTAGATTCGTCTTCGAGCTTCAAATTCAAAGTTGTTTATGTTACAGGTTGACATTCTGAACCAGAATGGTGTGAGGTACAAAAACACCATCGAAGCTTTTAAATTCATCGTTCAGAATCAAGGTTGGAGACAATTGTATGCAGGCTTATACATTAATTATATTAAGGTGATTTCAATATATCTATCATCCTTTGTTAAGTTCTTTGACATGAATCTATTAAGGCAAATCACCCTTTATCATAATCTTAAGTTTTTTTAAACTGTTGCAGATTGTTCCAACACTAGCCATTGGTCTGACCTCGTTCGATGTCGTTAGCCGACGGTTACAATTCCACAGTAACAGACCTGCAGATGCTAAAAATGGAACTCAGACTTCTTAAATGTCACTTTTTTTTCAAGGGTAGTTGCATGAACTAACTTGATTAAGCCTCACTATTCGGCCTCAGCTTTTTATCTGCAATAGGCTGATCAGTTGGACCTCGCCATTTTATCATCGAATAGTCGGATTGGTTAAAGATGGTGTAAACCCTTTGTATTCCCATTCAAACTCAAACTCATGTCCGAATAGATATCGGACATGAATACTTGATGAAAAATTTAATGTACAAGAAAGCTACATAATGGAAAAAGAATCTTTCTTTATTGAGAGGAAACCAATAATATTTCAAAATCTACATCATTATAATAAGTTTAGAGGGAACGAATTGTTCTGAACAATTGTTATATGTACTCCCAAACAGAATCTTTGAAATTGGAATTGGACTCAAACTTTGAATTGTTCTAAACAGCCGGACACGGATAAGCGAAATGCAACATGACAAAAGACAAGCATTTTCGGAACTCACTAAAAATTTGCAAGTGTTTATATATCAAAAAGACAATCTAAAAGTTGGCATACATCTATCTGAAAAAGAAAGGTAGAGCCAACAGAATTAAGCAAAGGTGCTATAAAATTGCTTAGTTGTAACCTATTTCAGGCAGCTTCTAGATTTGATTCGATGAAATATCATCAAAAACCCATATTCTAAGCTGTAATTCTTGAACGACCCTTTGCTATTCTTCGAGCAATGACTCTTCTGCCACCCTTAGTTGCCTTGCTGTACATGCACAAAATAGTAACCATTCAAGTCTAAACACTAAAGTGAGACACAAAACAAAACCAGAAAAATAGCTTTTCATCATGTAGAAGAGGGAACCGTTTTAAAGAAGGGCTATTGAAGTTTAAACGAAACCATTAACTACCATACCGATACCGTGAATTTCGACATGCCAAAAAATTAATGATTCGCAATAAGGGAAGGAAACATTACCAAGCTAAATATCCAAGATTCAGGTCTTACGAATCAAACCATGGTTCAAATGAAATCATCAACTACTATACTCATGCTATGAATTTCAAACTTAATGATTCGAGTCAAGAGAAGAAAACGGTTCCCGAGAAAAATTACCAAGCAAAATATCCCAGATTTAGGTTTTCAACTCAAACTATAGTTCAAGCAAAATCATCATCTATTCAGTTGAAAATGTGAATCTCAACAATGCCAAAGGTTAATGATTTGCATTAAGAGAAGAAAACATTACCGAGCGAAAAATCCATGATTCCTCTTGCGCTTGATGGTACTAGGCTGATATGTTCTCTTCGGGAAACAAAGCATTGGCTCACTAGATGAATCTCCTGAACAACAACAATGCAAGCAAACAAACACAATAAAGGAAGCAAAATGAAACCAGTTAACAAATTATCAACAGCACCACATAATCAAACTTCAATCAAAGAAAATTTCAAGCAAACCTTGATGAAGATGTACCATATGAAAACAATTAACAATGAATTTCTATGACATAAACTAAAGCTGACCAACATTGGAATTAAATGCAAATCAGCTAAAAACATCAACGTATTAAAAAAATTATAATAAATAATAAAACCCATGATAGAAAGCTGTAGAATTACACTTTTCGCACTTCATTTCCAAGCAACCAAATACATAGAGAGAAAGAGTACCATCGGGCAAGAAGAAGCGGAGAGAAGGGAGGCCAGTGGGATAAAGAAACCCAATAGACGAGACTTGAGAGAGAGAATCGGCGTCGTTTTGAGGCAAATGGAGAGCGGGTTTTGGGTTTGAGAGAGATGGGAACAGCTGGGGAGTGATCTGAAAGCCTTGATTCACGACCCGATGGCTTGAAATCGGATTCAGGTTGAGAACTTGATTTGCGAACACTCGATTAATCAAAAAAGCTCTTTCCAAGTAGGGATTTCGTCGCCATTTCCCCCTTTTTTCCTCTGTTGAACTGGTTTTTTCTTTGCTTAAACCCTAATTACCAGAGAATGAATGAATGAAAAAGAAGGCGGCAAAGTTAGTTAATGGGTCAACCAGTTAAGGCCCAAGCAAGTTAAGTTGGGCTTTAATTTAAAGCCATCCATTAACGGTAACATATATTATAGGTTTAATATAAAAATAAGTGCCCAAACTGAATATTTTTTGAACTTTAAGTTTTTAAAATTTTTTTTGGATAAAAATAAGTACTTAAAATTTTAACATTTAAAATGCTAAGTGCATGACCTTTTAAAAAATGATTACCAAATAAAAACGTGTCATGTGACATACTTTTCTTTTATTATTTTAAAAAATAAAAAAAATATAATTTTAAAAAAAATTCAAAATCTCAAAATTCTCAAAAAATTCTCAAATCCCTAATACGAAAAACCACAAATTTTTTAAATTGTTATCGTTATCGCTGGACATCTCCACTACAGTCGACAGAGGTCGTCATCTATTTTTTTTCCAACCACCCATCATGGGTAACTAACGAAAGGCGTGTCAATTGAACGGCGAACGCGAATGGTCTTATTCAAAGATGGTGTCTGATGACGGCAACGGCAGTAATTTCGAGAATTTGTGGTTTTGGGTATTAGAAATTTAGAGTTTTTTTGGGAATTTTGAAAATTTTAAAATTATATTATTTTCAATTTTTAATATAATAATGAAAAACATGCCATGTGTCATATTCTTATTGGGTAACAAATTTTTTAAACGGTCAGACACTTAAAATTATATCGGTTGAAACTTTAGACACCTATTTTTACCAAAAAATACTTTAAGCACATAAATTTAAAAAATATATAATTTGGGCATTTTTTTACATTTGAGCCTATATTATAAGCCCGTCCATGATATAATTATATTTTGGTCCTCCCCAAATGATAAAGTGGTGATTTAATTCTTCTAAAAATCTATTAAAAAAAGGAAAATATCTCATATGTAAACAAGTTATCAAAAAAATTGTATGAACTTTATCAAAAAAAAAAAAAACTTTCATGGTTGTTGTGTAAAAAAAAATATCAAGAAAATTTATCCCATTTTCAGGGTGCTAAACCCAAATATCATGTTAGGCATTTGGATATCAAGATATTAGGTCTTATATTTGATTTCAGTTAGGTTTCAGATTCTAATCTTTCACAGTTATGTTATCTAGATGTTTAATGAGCATCGGATGGCAAAGCTAAGACAAAGTGAGGCATACACAGTTGAGAGGAAAAAGGAGATCCAACAGGCAAGGCAAATAGTGCATTACTCACAGAACCTTTCGTATCTGAGCTGCTTTCATAGCTATCCCATGCTACTTATTTATATATACTTGTTATTTTTGTAGGTTGTACTTTGTAGAGTTAGTAAATGAGCTTGCTCAGATTATGAAGGATCTGTCAGTTCCCGTGATTGATCAGGTAGGAATCCATCAGCCCTTGGTAATAGGTTCTGAGCTTTTCTAGTATCACCAAATGCAGTTCTTCTTCATCAGGGCACCATCATTGATAGGATAGACTACAACATTCAGAATGTTGCAACTACGGTTGAAGAAGGCCTCAAACAGCTACAGAAGTTTTTTTCTTTTTGTCCAAATATCGATCTGAATTCAGCTGTTTCTCATGACTCTTTCTCATTCTTGTATGGATTGGACTTTGCAGGCAGAGAGAACACAGAAACAAAGAGGTATGGTGATAATCTTTTGATACGCAAGCATGGTATTTTCATGACCATTTTGTGTGAGTGGATGGCACGGCACGTCCAGAGTCGACAATTTACTTGGCCAGCTTAAGAATGTCGGAATTTTAAATTTCTCCATACACATGCCACTTTAAATGTTCAAATCACCTATTTCTTTCTCTTCATTTAAAAAAAATGTTTTGGAGAGGGGGAAGTGAGTAAAAGGCGGTTGTTTGACCAGGGTTTGAAGTACATGAAAAAGATGTGTAGAGCTTATGATGAATTCGTTTTCCTTAAAGCTAAAGGCTGTATTCTTTTGATTTGAGAAAAAAAAGATGAATTGTTTTAGGGTCCTTGGGAGTTCCATATGAGGAGTTGATTTACCTGTATCAATTCTTTTTATTTGATTAAGAACTAAGAAGAATTACATGAATCCACTCTGTTATAAAAGAATCCTAACTATATTTCCCCCCTTGGATTTGATACCATAAGCTTGGCATTAGATTTTAGGTATAGAAATTAATATATTTTGTGAAAAAGCCTAGTTCTATGCATTGTAGCTCAATTGGTTAGAGCACACCTGTGTAGTAACTGGGAAATCCAGAGTTCAACTCTCACTGTTTTTTTTCCTAATGCTTATCGTCTTACACCATTGTTCAATGCATAGATGCTTTCATCGGCTCCCAACTGCACCTCGCAACTTTAACAGTGTATGGGTCGAAATACGACCAAGGGCGCACCACATAAACCAGGTGGTGTTGGTTCAGGCCTTGAAGAGCGCTGCCATGGACTCGAAGATGATTGAGCACTTTGCTCGGACTCTTCTCTAGGCTCTAGCACAATCTTAGGGTAAGGTTCACGGCACGACCATGCTTTCATCTCTATCCATTAGCACAGCAGTGGCTCTCTGTATCGCAGTAGTGCTGGACCAGTGATTCACTTCTCAAATGAAAGCAGCATGAAGTTGTACTTCTGAATACAATATGAAACCCAAAAGGAATTGTGTTTCACGTTGGTTTATTTTGGTCCTTCTTTGTTTACTTCATATTTGTAGGTTTTATGAAAAGATTGATTATGGCTAAGAGTAAATATTACAGCAATGACTCCATTTATATTTAACAACAAGAGAGGGAGGAATATCAAACCGACAATTACAGTAGCAACTCGCTTCCAAGTATGAAATTTGATGAAAAGTAAACACCAAGTATGTATTTGCAGCAAATTGTAAACACCAAATGCAATAAAAATATTCTTGAAATAGCTACTTAACAAACATATTCTCGAGAAAAGCATAGAATTGCAAGCATTCAACAGCAACTCGCCTGCCTGCTTATTCCACTTAATTTTTAGCTACTGCTAATTAAGACACCAATAAACCAAATATAAACTTTAATAAATCTATAGCTAAACCTGTTGACCTTCCAACTACTTCCATCTTCACTGCTGTGGGACTTGAAAGAAGCTGCAAACCGAGTGGACAAATATTCTTCAGCATCACCAAACTCTTGGTATAAGTGGTAAGCAATACATCATAGTCAACCTCCGAGATCCCTTGAAGATGGACTCTTGTTACCCTACGTGACTGTAAATTGTAGCGAAACACCCCTCTCCGGAACCAAACTAGTAATACATGCTTATTTCGGATGTTTACAATTTGTATGTCCTGATTATCCACAAACGTACTTGTGAAAGGAAAGATGTTCCGATCCCAATTAAAGTTGAGATTATAGATATGAGTCCATTGCCCAGCATGATTGTCAGTGTGGGAGAAGTCGAAAATCCACAGTTGACCCTCGAGTCCATACAAACAGCAACATGTTAGCCGACCTTCCATCTCTAACAGCTCCATCCTCTTATGCCGTTCTGTATTGAGGCAATGGTAAGAACCCGGATGAGGCACCGTAAGAAACTTTCCACTGTCCATGGAGAAACTCAGAATGGACTTTCTGCATTCGGAGTGATCAAATTTTAGAATCTGGTTGATACCTATCCACAATCATCCAATAAATAGTGTTGTTAAGTATCATTGCTCGGTCTCGGACACGATAAGGTAGGTGGTGGAGGATTCTCCATCTGCTGTTAGAGCCCAGGGTGAGTACGGCATATTCAATGGGATTGGTTGATGTATATCCTGTCCAATGATAATACAACACTTTGTACTCTCGTGTTGACGAGTTATAAAAGAATCCACAGAGTCCACCGTCCCGCCCCAGATGTTTTCCGCTTACTAATTCTCCGGTGATGGGATTGCCAACATAGAATTCATCTGAGGAATCAGAACAAGAATTGAACAAAACCAACCCATTGCAAGAAGAAACAGGAACAACAGCCTGACCCCGCATTTGATGTCGCCAACGTTTAACTAATGGACCATTAGAAACCATTTTCGTCACAGCAGATGCCTTGGCGTTGTCATCACGTGGAAAATAGAAATCCAGTTTTTTTAGTCCCGTATGACTCCAAACCGGACGTTCTTGCTTTATGAAAACAAAGAATGTGGGAGGAAATTGTCGGAGATGTGCTTCAACAAACTCAGAAGAGGATATTAGAGCCTTCCATCTGCTGCATACTTTTCTGCAGCTACACCACAGCTGGTCGGCAGGGACCCGCCTTAGTATTTCCACAACCAAAGCATCATCAAGATGTTTTAAGCCTCTGCCATCACCATTAGGGTTAGCAGCCCTACGCAGCATCTGGAGTAGTCGTACAAGAGACATGATTGTCCATCTGTTGGAAAGGAATAATATAAAAGAAAACAAAAAAGCAGAAATTGAAGTAGAAGAGACATGATTCCTCTTTGGAGATATAAGTTATATTGACCTAGGGTTTTACATGTTTATATAGATTTAGGATTTAGGGTTTTTTAAAAAAACAGTTGAGAAAGTAAATTAGGGAAGTAGGAGCAATTAAAACTTATTTAAGGAAACAAATTAAAATTACTGCAATCAATAAAGTCAGCTTTATTTAAGGAAATAAACTAAAATCTACCATAATCAATAAATTAAAATTATTTATGGAAATAAACAAAGAAAAAACCCTATGCAAAACCCTCTAGGAAATATGGCTATAGGCAATACGGCTCTGTCGTCGTACCATAATTCAGCCGGCAGGTCAGCGGAGGCCACCGATCACATCGGTGTGCTCACGGTAAAGGAGAGGCCTGGTTCCTTTATTGCGGCCGATGATCTAAATCAGGCTAAGAGGGCAAAGGAATCGATTGAGCCAACTGAACATGTCGCGATGGAGGCTGATGGTGGTGGAGACAATGGGCAAGTGCATGCTGTAGACGGGCAAACAACGAAGGCATCCACACCGGCGGAGGGTGTGATGAGCGGCAGTACAGAGGCGGCGAAGCCTTCTTATGCGAGTTTGGCCGGAAAGCAAGGAGTTGAGGCACATGATGGTGATGTTGGTTTTGGTTTTACTACTGATGGGGTGGTTGTGTTGGATGAAGACTGCATCGTTAATGAATCGGGGATGTTTCCTACAATTCGGTTCTCGGATAGGGTCCACGATCAGATTGATTGAGGTATGCAGAATGTGTTAATAGTTCAGTTACTAGGGCGTTCTATTGGGTATGGCACTCTGTACTCTCGGCTCACGAATATGTGGAAACCTTTTGGTGAAATACAATTGATTGATCTAGAAAATAATTATTTTCTAGTGTGTTTTGAGACAGTGTGTGATTATACGATGGTGCTAACCAACGGGCCATGGACAATATATGGTAGCAATTTGATGGTGCAACCTTGGAGCTGGTCCTTTTCTACGATAAAGAAGCCCTCTCAGGTTATTGTTTGGGTTAGTATGCCTGGTCTACCATATAACTATTATTGTAAGGCGTTGTTTCGCAGGATTGCTCAAGTTTTTGGTAGGGTGGTGAAGGTTGATTATAGTACACATGATGGGGAACGTGGTAAGTTTGCGCGATTAGCAATAGTTGTTGATCTGACCAAGCCGTTGAAAGTATGTATTGGAATTGATAACTTTATCTAAAAACTGGAATATGAGGGGTTGCATCAAATTTGCTTTGGCTGTGGGGTTTATGGACATTCGAAGGAAGAATGTGGGGCTAATGATAATGCTAAAGGTGCGATAAAGTTGATGGACGTCTCCCGCAAGATCAACCGATAGAGTCTGAGCCATATGGACCTTGGATGATGGTTTCTAGTTGGCGACGGCAGGTGCATTCCAATGTTGGAAATCGGAGCGGAGGTTGAGTGACTGATGGGGAGAAGAATGGGTCGCAGTTCTCAGTGTTGGAAGGGATTGAAGAACATGAAGTTGTGTCTGAAGTAGGCGTGGAGAGTATGGGGTTGAGGCTGCTGCGAAGATTGGATCATCGGGGCAGTGAATGCTGAGGCTTCTTCATCTAAGACGGTGGGTGTAACAAACTCAGCTTCAAAGAATGCTGCGTATAGGGTGTCGAATCCTGACAAAAAATCTAAGGCAAATAGGGCAACGGATAAAATAGGGGCTAATGTCCAGGTTATCTCATTGGTTGAGGGGTCATCGCCGGCTACGGCAGTGCATACTATAGCTCATAAGGTGGGTTCTCATCGTGCGCTATCGGTTATTGAAGCTGGGTCAGATAAGAGTGGTGCAAAGCCGAAGGTTGGACTTAGTGGTGGGGTTGGGTTACGTCAAGATAAAGAAAATCGAGGGTTGCGAGTTAAATGACCTACAGAGTTTCGAGAACCATCGCGTGCTCCTTTACAAGATTAGGTGCAGTCTTCGTCGAATTTAATGGATGAAGAGGCATGCCGAGTTGCCCATCATGGAACTCCAAACGAGTTAGGGATAGAAGATGAATATCTAGATGGCATGGATCATTTACCGGATGAAACGGTTCTAACGGATAATCCAGCCGTGTTGGGCATTAGTCGAAAGGGGGTATTCCCCACCAGTAAGTTTTCTTTTATGTTGATTACTAATGGATGTTCTATTTTGGAATTGTAGGGGTGCGGCAAGTGCCTCATTTCGTCGTCATTTTTGGAATTTTGTACGTTCTAATCATGTACAAATTGTTGTAGTTATGGAAACACGAATTAGTGGAAGAAATACAGATCGTGTTTTGAATCATCTTGGGTTTTTAAATTCTTTTAGAACTGTGTGGGTTTTAGTGGTGGAATTTGGGTTTCTTTGGTCATATGTTGTTGAACTTGAGGTGTTAAAGTCTCTTCTCAATTTGTTAATTGTCGGTGCCGATCGCGGATGGTACCGGATTGGGTGCAAGTTACTGATGTCTATGCAAGTCCTACGGCAGTGCGAAGGAAGTTAGTGTGGAATCCGTTGTCAAATTTGGCTCATGTTGATGGTACTCCTTGGTTACTTGGTGGCGACTTTAATGCGATCCGTCGTGAAGAAGAGCGTTTTGGGGATCGCCTAATGTTACGAGTGTTAGTAAATTGTTTTCAGATTTTGTGTTTGATACGAGCCTGATTGATGTTGGGTTTGAGGGGAATCGTTTCACCTGGAGTAGAGGGGGTTGTATCAACGTCTGGATCGCTGTTTGATGAATCAATCATGGGCTCAAAAGTTTCCATATACGAAGACGGTGCATTTGAATATGATTGGTTCTGATCATTGTCCTATCATAATACGGCTCAATTTGAATACCCGGTTTCAGCAGAATCGACCGTTTAGATTTCTAGAAGCTTGGCAGGAGCATGAGGCTTTTCCAGAGTTTTTGGTGCAAATGTAAGATGCTGATGCGGATATCATGAGTGATCTGGTAAAGTTTAGGGAGCAGTCGCAGGATTGGAATTGTGATGTTTTTGGGCATATTGGGAAAAAGAAGAGAGAGCTGATGGCACGATTGAAGGGCATTGAGAGAGCTTTACAGTCTCGGCATACCAACTCTTTGCTTAAATTAGAACGAAAATTGAAAGGTGAGTATGAATTAGTTCTGGAACAAGAAGAGTTGTTATGGTTTCAGAAGGCCAGGGCACGTTGGATTATGTATGGAGACCGTAACACAAGATTTTTTCATGCCTCAACTATGGCACGGCAAATGGCGAATATGGTTCTGGGTCTTACAGGGAATGATGGTGAGTGGTGCACGGATAAACATGTGTTGCAAGAGATGGCCTTTGATTTTTTTCCAGCGATTATTTACGTCTAATAGTTCGAATCTGGTGCCGTACGAATACCATGGTTTCTTTCCACCTTTGGTTGATCAGACAGTAGAGGAGATGTGCAGGAAGGTAACGAATGGGGATGTTAAAGATGTGATGTTTTCGATGGATCCTTTGAAAGCTCCGGGGGTTGATGGTGTTCGTGTGTTTTTTTATCAAAAGAATTGGGATGTGGTGGGTGCCAATGTCTGTCAGACTTGCAGAACATTTTTTGAGTGGGTATATACCACCTGAGTTGATGCAAACGTTGATAGTTTTGATTCCCAAGGTGCCGAATCCTTCTGCTCTGTCATCTTTTCGTCTGATTAGTCTTTGTTCTGTACATTATAAGGTGGTGACTAAAATTGTGGTGAATAGGATCAAACTGTATTTATCTGATTTGGTGTCCTGCAATCAAACAAGCTTTATTTTTGGCAAGTCTATCTCAAATAATATTATTATTGTCCAGGAGGTTATTCATTCTATGAGGCAAAAACAAGGACTTCATGGGTGGATGGCTATCAAAATAGATCTTGAGAAAGCGTATGACCGGTTAGAGTAGGGTTTTATTGATAATACGTTACAGGATGTAGGGCTTCCTGATTCGATCCGATTGTTGATTATGGCGTGTATTTCATCAGTCTTTTCACAAGTGCTTTGGAATGGTCAATGACTCGAACGTTTCAACCTTCGAGGTTCGACAAGGTGATCCACTATCTCCTTATTTATTTGTATTATGTATGGAATGGTTGAGCCAAGTGATTCGCTTGTTAGTTGAGAGGGGAGTGTGGAAATCGTTTAGGCTGCACCGTCATGGGATTGGCATTTCTCATCTCTTCTTTGCGGATGACATGATCCTTTTTGCTGAGGCCTCGATTGAGCAAATGTTGGTGATTCGTGGTATTTTGGATGACTTTTGTGTTGCATCTGGATTGAAGGTGAGATCACAAGACCACTTCACTTTTCGCAAAAAGTGGAGATTGATTTACGTGAGCAGATAAGTGGTATGTTTGGGTTTACTGTAGTTGAAGATTTGGAAAAATACCTTGGTGTCCCCATTTTGCATCAACGTGTAACGGTGGCTACGTATGATTATCTAATTCAAAGGGTGAAAGATAAACTATCAGGTTGGACGGCTAGTTCATTATCTCTTGCAGGACGTGTGGTACTAGCTAAGGCGGTGCTTTCTGCGATTCCGTCTTACGCTATGCAAATGGCTTTTCTCCCTAAAAAGGGATGTGTACTAAAATCGAGCGACTCATTCAAAATTTTATTTGGGGACGAACTGGGGATCGATCTGGAGTGCATCTAGTGCATTGGGAACGTTATGTCAACCTTTGGCAGATAGGGGTTAGGCTTTAAGATAATTCATAGACAGAACGAGGCGTTTCTTATGAAGGTGGCTTTCCAGTTATTAACTAATGGTGAGCAATTATGGATCCAGTTCCTCTGTGAGAAATATAAGTGGAGTATCAATGAGCCAGAACCGGTTTTGCGTTCGAATTGCTCACGATTATGGCGTGGGACTTGTTCAGTTTAGCGAGAGATGGGTGCTAATGTTTCATGGCAAATTGGTGACGGATCGATGGTTCGATTTTGGCTAGATACGTGGGTGGCTGAAGCTGGTCCTCTGTTGAATTTCTTGCGGCAATGTGCACACGTAAGAGATTTGCATATGAGGGTTTCAGATATGATTAATGTTGGTGGGCAATGGAAATGGGATCTTTTAGAGCATTTAATTTCCCCGACAACTTGTCTTCAGATCGCTGCAATACGGCCATCCATGCAGCATGGTTTTTTGAATTGTCTTACTTGGTTGCCGTCGGATCATCGGCAATTCACGGTTTGCAGTGCTTATGGGATACGTTTTGGTTTAAGGCTCGACCCTTTTGAGCATATTTGGCGAGTTATTGCGCGCTACAAGGGCCTACAAGAGTTCACATTTTTCTTTGGTTGGTTTGCCATGGTAGATTACTTACGAATCAAGAACGTATCCGGCGTCATATGGCGGAGGATAACAGTTGTTCCACATGTGGTGCTTGTGAAGAGGACATTGACCATATTTTGCGGCATTGCTCGAGAGCGGTGGTGCTCTGGAAAGTGTGATTAAAACTGATAGGTTGAATGAGTTTTTTGAGCTTCAGTTTAAAGATTGGTTGTATGTGAATCTTGCCAATGTGGAGGATTTTGCCGTTAATAGGTTGAACTGGCCAGTCTTATTTGGCGTCTTGTTGTGGATTTTGTGGAGAATGCGGAACATGTTAGTCTTCGAGCCGTGCTTTGTGAAGGTTTACAACTGGTGCAGGGATTGGAGACGCCGCCGTCAGCCGGTGCTGGAGAGCGACAACAGAGATCTAGCGTATCGGCTAGTTGACAGCCTCCCCTTTGGGGTGGTATAAATTAAATACAGATGGAGCGTGTTGCTGCGCAAGTGGAGTAGCGGGTTGTGGCGGGGCTATACGAGGCGACACAGGGAATTGGGTGATCGGGTATTCGAAAAGGATCGGGTTGTGCTCGGTGATTGAGGCAGAATTATAGGCATTTTTTAGGGTTTGTTGACTGCTTGGTCTGCCAACATTACATGTTTGATGGTAGAGTCAGATTGTTTGGAAGACTATTCGGCTCATCCAAAAGTATAAACCGGGGGCTCCATCAATCGGGTTAGTACCGCATATTGTGGAGATGATGCATCGTTCGTGGGAGGTTAGACTGGGTAATGTGTCTCGCAAGCAGAACTTTGTTGCTGATAGTATGGCTCGGAGTGCAAATTTTGAAGATTTGATTTGTCGACGGTATCTTGATCCACCGGCGGATATAGTTATGTTGCTTTATTTTGAGGTTTCTAGTTGATTGTTTGTGTTCTTTATTTTGCCAGGGTTATCCTGGGTATAAACATTTATTATTAATAGGTGTACTATTTTCCTCCATTTAGGATTAGGGAAGTTTTTAACGAGGCACCTATTAGTAATTCTTTATTAATAAAAAAATAAACTAAATTTATTTAAGGAAATAAGAATATCTTAATTCAAAACCAAAAAAAAAATCAACTTTAAGTCTTTAACCGTTTACGATTTTGATAATAATTAGAATTCTTATTAGGTATGTATTCTTTATGTTATGATAATAATTAGATTTTTTTTGTTGTCCTCCGGTTTTCAGGGTTTCGCACCGACTAATTTGGACTGATCCGCGTCGTACACCTGTTTTTGGTGGGTAAGTCTCCCGGCAGTGATTTTTTAGATACACAACGCCTCGAACCTGAGACCTGCTTAAGCGGTACCCAGCTGGTTACCACTTGGACCAACCCCGTTGGTGATAATAATTAGACTTTTGATTAGGTACTTTAAACTATTTAAGTCAAAATTTATTGTTTTAAAAAGTAATTTTTCAAATATTTGTTATAAATTGTACTAGGTTGCTATTACCTCGTTGATGCGGGTTACATACGTTCAAAGGGCCGGGTTTTTAAAAAATCAAATATATTATCCAATATATAAAAAATAAATTATCCATGTTTGCAGGCTAATTTCCATCAATCCACAAACATCTATTTCAGGAATTGTAATTCGTAATAATGAAGGCTTGATTATGGCATCTGGATCTTACCCGCATCTGAATGTTCGCAATCCAGAAGTGGCCGAAGCTCATGCATGTTTTTGAGCTGTCCAATTAACGAGGGAGTTTGGTTTCAATCGAGCAATTATTGAAGGAAATTCCCTGTTGGTGATTTCTAAAATGTCAGCTCCAATTTTAGACAGATCGGATATAAGATCTATAGTGTCTGATGCCAAACGAATTGCAAAGGAGTTTCGAGACGTATCTTTCATGCATACCCGTAGGAACCTGAATATCGCAGCACATCAAATGGCGATTGAATATGCTTGCAATTCTAAATTGGTCCTCAAACATTTTGAACATTCCAATTTTATCTCTAAATTATCAATATATGCTAATGTATCTTATATTAATAAAATTGTTATAAAAATTGTTAATTATCATGAAACAATGATATGTATTATGTTAATAAAATTGTTAATTGTTCGAAATTGCTGCCGCTGATGATCTTTTTTATTTTTATTTATTTGTGATGACTTCATTTCGTACATCTAGTTACATTTATTTCGTCTTCCTTTGTAACACAATTTTTCTCTATCTTGTGATAAATTTTTCGTCTAAATAATTCTCATCTTTTCTAAAAAAATAAATAAGTCAAGTATATTTTATAAATATTTACACTTTATAAAATAAGTGGATCATTGATGCAGATTTTCAAACATTCAAGTTCACAAATAAATAAAAATATTATTAGAGAATTAATTTTTTTATATGCTTTAAAAATATTACAAAGAATAACTACATCAGTTATTCACAAAATAAAATGAATCTAATTAATGTATTTGTGTATCTTAAGATTATCCACATATGTTCCAGATTATTACAACTGCCTGTTGAAATAATTTTAAGTATTGCAGATTCGAATAATAAATATAACTAATAACAAGGTCACATAATTTCAGACCATGCTATTTCCTGTAACAAAAGCTAATAACAAAAGAAAACATCTCAACTTGATTATATGTATATATAAGTTATGAAGCACAAATTACTTGGCTTTCAGGCACTTTGTATACAAATGACTACGATTTCCAGATCTCATGTCGTACCCGAGGTCTCTAATGCTCACCATCACCACTAGTCACACCGAGATCCAAGTCGATGCGGCCGTTTGAATGTCCGACTCAAGTTGCAGAGAAACCGACAGAGGAGTTACCGCAATCTGATCATATTGTATTTACATAAGGTCAGGTTCATGTGACACCAATTTTTCACATCACAATAGGGTTTTAACTTGCGAATCCATCATTGAGTGCATTGAACTCCAAATCTCCGGTTGTATCTTTCATTTCTTTATCTACAAACTGCAAAATAGAAAACGATTGATGATCGAGCAACAGGAAAGTGGTATAAACGAAATTAGGATATGCAACCTTCATGAGATTTCTAAGTAGACATATTCAGATTCTAGTTACGTTCGAATACATTACTTACGTTGGGACATATGAAATGCGTCGTCATTCTCGTCCTTGCGACTACAAGCGTAAACTTTTAGATTTTCTAAGTTGGAAGTTCACATACCTCCAGTCAAAAGTACTTTTTCACTCTTGTATCGGATTTAGCAGCCCTAACGGACTCTACCTCCTCGTTCTTACTTTGTGTTGTCCCACGGCGAGCATCACCCTAACGAAAATATACATACATTACCGAGAGTGAATAGTTACATTTACAATATACATACAGAGAATAAAAGGAAGAACTTACAGCAGCGGATGCATCACGACCAAGCTGAGCAAGTTGGAGCCCGAGGTTTTGTTGATTAGACATGAAATGTGTGGCCGAAGGACGCCGATTAGCCGACACAGCTTGCCAACACAGTGTAGGTCTCCACATACTTTGCTTGGTCAATTTAAAACCCTGTCACATACAAATAACCAAGATATATAAACGATGAGACCAGATAAAACAGCATACAGAAAAGAAAGAAACCTAGCAGTATATATTGGAGTATAATATTCAGAGATCGAAAAGTTCAAGCATTCTAGAAGAATTTGCAGCAATTCCTGTGTTCAATGAAGCTTCTAACACAAGGCAGTATATTTGATTTTCCGAAAAATTTTCAGCCAGTCGATCGGCATGCTAGTGCTTTTAAAGGGAAGTTGCATCCGGGAAACATCTAATTCATCAATGAAGAGCATGACCCTACACTTCCGACCAGATCACATACAACGCCGATGTTGTCTAAGAACTTCAATTCTCTTAAAGAAGAAAAAGCATGTTCCTTGTATAATAAAATCGATTTCTTGTCAAGGAAGCAATGATTCCCGGATATTCATCATTAGATTATTACGGCAATTTAAAGACAAAAACCACTATTATACACATTTTTAACATGAATCACACCATTGTTATGAACATAGAATCTGAACCTTGTTTGCCGAAGGAGAAGTGGGAATTTCTATACTTAGAAAGCAACTTTTAGGGAAAACAGCCTTTTCGATATCTCTGATGGCTGCATTTATTAAAGGTCAAGAAACGGAAACACCATCCTTAAAATCACTATCTTGGCTTTCTTCCCTCTTCCTGCAGTCATATCCAACATTAAAACGAACATTCAATCACCAAAAAGTGAAAAGGAAACGGTCGAAATTAAATCAAAATAAACAGGGTCGTAAGTCACCAGTTCAGTGATAATGACAAAGATGGTACGCCACTAATTAATGCTTCTCTAGCTCCGGCGACCACACCCGAGTGATACCTGGCATTATTACACATTACAAAATTACTTAACATGCAAAAACCAAACGATCAACCATAAACAGGACAAAAAAACAGTAACACATGCATGAAACGATGCAGAGATTAATCATCAGGAGATAAATATTCGAAGGAAAAGTATTATCATGCAGGCATTTTCAAAGACTTACATGTGATGACCACAGCTTGATCCTCGGTTAATTCCGCTAATTACCTGGAAATTACATCAAAGTCGGCGAATCCTTCAAAACATAACTAAATTTTAATTCCTCGACAACAGCACGAAAGCCTAACCAGCAGAGGCTTTGACCATGAGAACAGCGCCCCAGATAACGCTAAGGAGACACACTCTACGGGAGTCCCTGAAAGCGGATAACCATCATTGAAGTCGATTAATACCAAGTTAAAAAACTCATATCCACATCAATTTTAACAAGCTTCAAATTATTCGTATCCGGGAAAAGGGTGACAAATAACAGTCGGAAAGTTCTTTGTTAAAGCCAATTTTCATCACATAAGAAGTCCTTGAAAGTGGATAATCATCATTGAATATGATTACTATCATACATAACACAATGTACTTGGCTTATTACAAATCAAAGTCAATTTTAACAAGCTTCGAATAATTTGTTTCCGAAAAGAAGGGTAACGAATAACAGTTGGAAAATTCTTTGTTAAAGCCAAATTTCGTCATATACATAGTGATTCTAACACAATGCACTTGGCTTATTACAATACCATGGTTTCTTATTCCAATTCAAGAACTCAGATGCTTAAATTTGAATAAAAAAAACAAATAATATATGTACGTGAAATTGGATCAGACCTGATACTTGTCACAGGGCTATTACCTTCTTCCCAAAAGACATGTCTAATAGGATGTGCAGCGCCACCGTATTTATATGCCAAGACCTCCCTTTTCCTTTCCGATGTGGGATTAATGACCCCACCTCTTCTCAGGCGTGACATACTTCATAAGCTATGGCACCATCAATTTCAGCCTGAGCAACCGTAATCGTTTCTCGAACCGTAACCGAATGACCCGAAAGTGATTTGTCCCTATAGCAATCCATTTAGAAACTAATAATGGATAACAGCAAAATATCAAATGCAAGAGCCTATAAAATTAGAAATTAACCAATGTTAAACCACTTATTATGAATGAAAAAAAAAATAAATCACAGCAAATTATTAAATGCAATAGCCAATGCAAATAGAGATCAGTAAACAAATGTGAGTGAAAAAAAGATGCATAGCCAATGAAAAACAACAACCAAACATAAAATATGAGCCAAATGAGCAAATGCAGAAATTTTCCGAGGAAACAAAAAAGGGACACGAAAATCAGATAAAATTTCTGGGAAAAGTAAGGAAGACCCACCACTTCACCATTGGTGACAAAAACGACAGGCTTGGAACTGTCGTTTTCATCACAGGCAGCCGAAGAAATAGATGTCTCAGTCGAATCATCCTTTTGTTTTTCATCATTGTTGTTGTTTCCTGCTTTTTTGCTAAGAACTTCTTGAAGATTGTTAACGAAACCAGGTGGCAACATGTTCTTTTTCATTGTAGTAATTTATTTTATCTCTTTTTTGCAGATTTAATTAAAATTTATTGGATTAAAACCCCGAAGAAGAAGTGAAGAAGAGATTGTAATAAATGGGAAAAGGGAAGATTTTGCAGCAAAAAGGTAAAGGTGTAAATAAATAAAAAAGGAAGATGGAGCGGGTCTAAAGGCTGACTGAGATAAAAAGGGGAGACAATGAAAATTTAACACCGAGACAAAGGTCTGGTTTCTGTTAAGGACTAGCCACTAAATTTTACTAGAGTAAGTGGAGCTCGAACAGTGCTGTCTGTGTCTGATATAATAATGTTAAGTTCGACTGGATTTTAGATTGGTTTGAGTTAAATTCAAATTCTAGTCAAATTCAATCAAGTTGAATATTGACCATGTTTTTTTAAATAAAAATAATAATCTATCTTCTATCATTTGCAAATCAATTATATTCATAAAAATAATAATAATAATAATAAAATAAAATAGTTTTATTATTTTGTAATAATAAAATTGTTGTTGATTTTTGATTACAGTGGATTTATTTTACTAATAATAATTTTTTATTAAGATCCAAAAAATCACATATATTTTAGTTCACTTTAATTTTTAAAAAAATAAAAAATAATATATTATACTTTCAAGTAGCTCATGAAAACACTTGCAGCGCTTAAAAATGCCGAATAGATTGAACTAGCGCCGCAAAAACCGGCGTTTGTGTTTGAAAAACGGCACGAAAGATCGTGTTTTATAGCGGCGTTTGAAATTTCATACGTCGTCAATGCCTTATCTTTAGCGGCATATTCAATACAAACGCCGCAAAAGATCATTAAGAATTTAAACCGTGTTTTATTATCAAATCAAACTCAAATAACTCACAATCTATTTTGTCTCATTTATGACCCTAAAATTTATAGATTGTTCCTGAGGGGAAAAAACATCCAAGGTACTTGGCGTTTATAGCGGTTGGGACAAACTTTTTTTTTTAAAGAAAAAAACAGTAAAAAAGTAAAATTAAGAAAATATTGTAGTTGAAAAAAAGAGAAAATATGACACTTTAGGTTTTATTTAGATTTTACAAATTTGGGAAATTAATGTTAATCATATATTTCGAGAGGGAAATAAGGTGGCCAACATAATATTTAAGTTAAATGGTTTTTGATCGCGACTGTCGATTTTTTTTTATAAAATGGTATGATTTTATTGGTGTGAAAATCATATACGGAATGCTATCACAAGCTTCATTAAAATTTTTTCTAATCTAGATAGAGAAAAAGAGTACTCGTGATACCACAAAAAAAATCAACACAAACTAAAAATTAAGAGTTCAAAACACCCAATTATCAATAAGCAGAACTCGAACGATCCTTATTTAATAACGAAATCGCCGCCACAAGCGGAATAACAAGGAACACAAGATCGAGCCCACTACATCGACTGTCGATTCTTTAGCAATTCTTCGAATGTGATTTTGATTTCGTTACATGAAGATTGTAATATGTTAAGTTCTTGTTTAATTAAATCGTTAGTTGCTCTATTTTATAAAAAAAAATATTCTCTTAATTTTAGTTTTGATCGGTAATTTGATTCTCAATTTATTTGGTATAGTTTGTCTCTTGATTTAGTTTTGAACTGCAAATCAGTATAAATCTTGAAAATATCAATCAAATTCCTTCTTTAGCCTCCCCGGTCTCCACTAACTTGATGTTAACTATAAAGTTAAACATATTCAAAATATATCCAACAGATTGTGAACAAGAATGTACTTAGTGTAAAGATGATTTTAATGTTGTGTTACAAAACATAATCTTACAAAATAACGTTTGGATGCTTTTTTTAGACAAAATGACAAAAGATATCTCAATGTTTACATGTTTTGTCATTTGACTCATATTCTTTTTTGAAGCAAACAACCCCAACGTTTTAATTTGGTCAAAATATGCCCATGTTTGATGGAAATTGTCAGCCAACTGACGGTCAACGGTTGATTCTAACCGGACTTGCCACGTGTTAAGATCTGTTGACGTGATATATGTCACGTCAAATTTAAAAAAAAAAGTTGTTATACTCTTCTTTATGGTGACATGTGGCCGAATATCACGCTGATACGTAGCCGAACCGGATGATGGCATATGGCGAATATAATGTTGACATGTGACGAATATGATGCTGACACGTTAACATATCTTAACATGTAGCAAGTCCAATCAACATCAGCCGTTGACCGTTAATTAACTGACAGTTTCTATCCAACAAGGATATATTTAGACCAAATTAAAACGTTCAGAGGTTGTTTGCTCCAAAAAAATAAAAGGCCAAATAACAAAATATGCAAACGTTGAAAGCATCTTTAGTCATTTTACTTTTTATTTAACACTTTAGTTTCGATCTATCCATACATTAAGTACACATGTTTTTAAAGATTGATCAATATGTTTTAATATATGCTCCATGTCAGAGATGAACCAATAATTAATGCCTAAATTACAACATATGCAAAAGAAATCCTAGCTCCGCTAAATTTTTCACTCTAAGCATAGTTCACTTTCTTTCGTTGTTTAATCGGCGCTGATATTAGTTTTAATTTAGTTGCCGTCGTCGGTGATAAATTTTTTTTTTTATATTTAAGTTTATTTGGTTTGTTTTTTTGCACATATAATGCGTTTTTTCTGTTTTTGTGACACGATTTCTCTGCTTTTATGGCACGTATATGTCTTATATCATGTTCTATAGTTACTTTTGTGGGTGTTTGGTGTTCATACGATGACGTTCTTGTTTCTAATTAGTGTTTCTCGATGGTCATGGATAGTTTGATCCTCTTTTGGGCTGTTTGTCGATGTAATCTGTAGCGGATCATCGTCTTTAGAATAGACGCGAAAGGTGGTTGCTGTTTTAAGTTTTTTTATCTAGTTCATGTTTTGACAGTTCCCCAAGACTCTTCCTACAATGGACTGTAGAGATTTTGCAAAGAGGAAGTCAGAGTGGATATAGATAGACGACACCATATATTCATTATACGAATCTGTATTACTTATACAGATACATATTGTAAGTTTTGACATCCGAATTCAACTTACAAAATGAAAAATATGTTTGCTTCTGAGGTGATACGAATATTGGTCGTCCAACATTTAGCAGATTTAGAACTGTGCATATTCTAATATACGATACATAATTTTTGGATTCGGATGTCCGATTGATAAAAGTATATAATTCAGATTCGGGTAGTCATACTCGAAGTGTAATTAACCTTATTTGATTTTAGCTCAATTCAGTCATTTACACCGCAGATTACATGATTGGTCACTATTCAAAACCGGAGGAAAATCACAATCACAAGGCAGAAAAACAAAATTATTAGTAATCCAAATTAAGTTTAATGGTTAATTACAGGAGGCGGGAGCAGTCAACTGTCAACTCCACTTTTAACGGACAATGAAATAGAAATGGAAGATGATGAGGAATTTCAGATTGCTCCTTTAAGATCGATTCAAGTTTCTATCTATATGCCTTTCATTGAGATGGTTCGCCTCAGCTTTTGAGCTATCGATTTCAAACAGGATTCAATGGGTAATGTTTTCTCATTGTCTCATGATTTCTTTCCTTTTTGATTTTTGTTTCTATTTTTGAATGATCTGTTTTTTTATTTCGTTAGTTGAATCAATTTTCGCGGTTTATTGTTTTGATTTATGTAATGCGATGAGAAAGAGAGCGTTAAAGCATGTAACGTGGATTTAAGGAGGGGGAGGATCGAATTTGTTTTGAATGAAATACGAAAATTGGATCTGAATTTGAATTTTACGGTTTTTTAAGAGCTATTGGAGATGAATTTAATGTTTATTGCATGTTTGGATGCTGAGAAAACTAAGGAAAAGAAAATCGGAATATGGATTTGAATGTTCTACTCTCCAAGTGTTTTGCGCAACAAAAATCTCTGTCGTAATCACTGATATAATGTGCATTACTTTTTACTCGAGGCATTCTTGAATATCAGTTTGTTGATCAATTGACATGGAGAAATTAGCTTTTAAATTAACAAGGAATCGGTGTTTTGTTGTGGAAGTTTTTATTCTCTTGACTTACACATGCTATGAATATTTCGTTTCTCAGGGAAGGATGCGGAATGTTGTTCAACTCAACTTATTGACGGAGATGGCTCCTTCAATGTTACTGGACTCGATCAGTTTATCAAGGAAGTAAGACTTGCCGAATGCGGGCTGTCGTATGCCGTGGTTTCCATTATGGGACCACAGAGCAGCGGTATGCTTTGATATCTTCATGATTTCCTGCTTTGTATTTATGCTTTTCCTTGTTCCTAAGGTGTCCATACGCACTAAGCTGCTTCATTTATCTGTTGTATTTTGAATTAGAATTGTGGAAAACAAATTAGTGTATGATTGGTTGGAAGTTCAGTCACTGCAGTGTTTTATATCTATCTTTGTTGTATTTATATTTTGATTCTATTACGCACACCATGAGTGAATTTTAACCTTTTGGTGTTTTTATCAATTTTTGTAGTTATGTAAGTTCTTCTTATGTCATTTAAAGTTTCACTTTGTTTTCCATGATCTTGACAGGTAAAAGCACGCTGTTAAATAATTTGTTTTACACCAATTTCAGAGAAAATGGATGCATTTAAGGGAAGGTAATTTATTTTTCTGTAATAACAACACATTGCATTTGTTCCAATTGGCTCAAACAACTAATGGGATGTGCTTCCTTTTAGGTCTCAAACCACGAAAGGTATTTGGATGGCAAAATGCTCTGGTATAGAGCCTTGCACTCTAGTAATGGATTTGGAGGGTACTGATGGAAGGGAACGTGGGGAGGTGCTGTTGCTAACTTGCATTCTATTATCAACTATAGCGTCCAAAAATGGAAACATCACCGTTTTATTTACTGATAAATATTTGTTCACTCTGTTGTTTGCCCTCCTCCTTATTAGCTTAACTATCTTTTTCCCTTGCTTTGATAGTGATTTTATCAAGTACATCCTCCAAAGTTAAAATAATGAAAATTTTTTTTTTTTTTTTGAGAGCTAATATCATAAAGGTAGTTGTAAGAATAGTTATAATATTGAATGTTTTTTTTTGTTTGTTTTACTACAGAGGAAAATCATTTAAAGGCCGGTCAGTCGTTTTTTTTATGTTAATCTTTTAATTCTGAATGTTACATTATTTAGACAAAAGGTGATATTTTCATCATGAGAATATTTTCATTACACATGGATTAGTAAAGATTGTTTTTTTTGAAAAAGAGGTCTCACTGCTAATAACGTGAAAGCTAGAGTGATGGATCAGGCTGAACCAAATCAATAGTTGGAATTCAGATTATAAACGATGAAGAAGTGGATTTTGTGTCTATTTTTGTTTGTTGAGTTTTATTTTGAATTTCCTTTGTTTTAAAAAACAAATGGGGAGGAAGACAGATTTTTTTAAACATATCATTTATTGTTTTGCCATACTCCAGGATGACACAGCATTTGAGAAACAAAGTGCACTTTTTGCACTGGCGGTTTCTGATATAGTACTCATAAACATGTAAGGTTTGATACATGGTGCTTGATTGATTTAAGTTGATTACCATCAGTAGTATATGCAATTGTAAGTAATATGCTTTAGCAACTTTCATTTAGGTGGTGTCATGATATTGGACGTGAGCAAGCTGCAAACAAGCCTCTTCTTAAGACTGTATTCCAGGTATTTTGCGACACTGTTGCCTTTCTAATCAGTGCCCTGAATTTCAAGCATTTGAGAAACAAAGTTTGGTTGTATTGGGTTGCAGTCATGATGAGATTGTTTAGTCCCCATAAAACAACATTGATGTTTGTCATTCGTGATAAAACAAGGTGTGATTTTCTTCTTTTGTTTCAATTGCCATCAAAGTTTTTTGAGTTAATAGAGTTGACGAGACATTTATAACTCAAACTTTATTTGAAATTATTTCGAGTCGAGTTTATAAAATTCGAGTCAAATCGAGTTGTTTTAGTTTTTGTTCAAATTTAATTATAAATATTTATAATGTTATGATAATCCGAACGACTTTTTATAACCCTATGTGAAATACATATATATTTTATCATATCTTTACATATGTGATATACATATATCACATAAAATTAAAGATTCAACTCGAACTTGAAAATTGATCTATTAATTACTAGAAGTTTCAAGTTATTCGAAGTCTTATTTTATAACTCAAACTTTATTTGAATTTTTTTCGATTCGAGTTTATAAAATTATAAGTCGGATCGGTTTTTTTTATGTCGAGTCAAGTCGAAAATTTTGATTTTTTTCGAGGAGTTCTGCTCACCCTTAGTTGGATAGCTATTAAGAATTCTGAGCATCTAAGCTTTATTTTGTTCTTATATCTCACTAAGGGTTTTTTAATTTCAAGTGACTATTAGTTACTTAAACATTCCTTGTTTGCAGACACCACTGGAAAATTTAGAACCTGTTCTGAGAGAAGATATTCAGAAGGTACGTATATGGTGCCTATGCTTCCTTGCTTTCCTCAGTATATTCAGTTTCTTCTGACCAGTGTTTCTTGAACTGCAGATATGGGACTCGGTTCCTAAGCCCGAAGCACATAAGGAAACCCCATTAAGTGAATTCTTCAATGTGTGATACGTACCTTTCAACAACAAAAAAATCAATGTATGATACGTACTGGGTCGTTATTTCATTCAGCGTGCTTTAAATGTTTTAACATCTTTCTTTATATCTTTTCTGATTGAGTTGTACTTATGAAGAAAAGGAAGAGCTTAATCACAATCTTTGTCTATGTCAGTATATTGAGACTTTTCTATTGGCTGTGGACGTTGATGACTTAGTTTTTCTGAGGAATTTGCCGGTGGAAAAATAATCAAAAGAAGATTAGTACAGCATAAATCATGTACAAGAGATAAACATTAATGTAGTTTAACTTTGTCTACTTCTACGGATGAGAGAAAAAAACTATAAATAAAGATTACAAAAATATCAAACATCCGATAAACAATCACTAAACCCCAAGTCTCAAAACAAATCTCGTTTATATGCTACCTAGTATTCAAAACACAAAATTCACTTTTATCCCATAAAACCAATGTTTTTACCAAACTCGTCCAACACCCTACAAAACTCAAAATAATTCTCTCTCATAATTATAAAGGTTAAATTTATTATATATTTATAGGGTTAAAATTTTGGTCATTAAAATTTTTTATTCCATATGACATTATCTAATATAAATATTTATTAAATAAATTTAATAATCAAATACTCTTCAATAACCAGAATTACACCAAAATACAACTTATTTCCAATTAGGGGTCAAAACATAACAATCTCCCTTCGATACAAATTCCTTGAGAGGCTGTGACTTTAAATTCTCAACAAATTCAGTTTTAAGTAAACCAAATACATGTTGAAGCGCCATTGGATCAATTGAGAGTTACTCATCTTGTAACTAAAAAACCATTGCAATAAAATTCCCATTGGATGTCTTCAATCTTGCTAACAAATTCACACCAAATTCCCTCGAAATTGAAGACCACATCATCATGCGTTTTGAATCATTGTTATGATATCACTTGTTAAGAATTTGCCAATAAAAAATAACAATTCAATGTGTTTAAAAATGGAAAAACTCTTCCAACATAACTCATCTTTCTGTTTCCCAAAACATTTAGTTTTATTAAATAAACTAGATTTGTGGACGTCACCTAATTGATTGTTTGATGACTTAATAACTAGATTTGTGGTTGTCTCACTTGTCCTGGTTACTGGTGCAGTTTATTTTTTTCTGGAGATTGCTAAAATAAAAGATATCTCTACTTACGGTTTATATTATTTTCTGTATGTTGGATGATGGTGCTGAAACTTTTGACTAATTGGCATGCAAACGGGCAGTTTGTCTGATTCTATTATTACTATTGAAGGTTGCTAATTTGAGACAACGATTCTTCCACTCTATTGCACCGGGGGGGCTGGCTGGAGATAGGAGGGGAGTGGTACCTGCTTCAGGGTTCTCTTTTAGTGCACAGCAGATCTGGCAAGTCATTAAGGAGAATAAGGACCTTGACCTTCCAGCCCATAAGGTAAGCTTTTGGACATTATTTGACTGTAACTTTATAAATCTTGCCTGTTATCCATTGTTTCATTTGCCTGTAGGTCATGGTGGCTACAGTCCGTTGCGAAGAAATTGCCCATGAAAAGTACGCTGCTTTCATTGAAAGTGAGGTATGTGGACATTTAAATTTGTTTGTGAATCCTAAATGTATGCATGTAGACACTCCCAGATCCATATGTTTGGGAGCTGACTATTTTTCAAGAAACTGAAACCAACCTATTGCTTCATGGAACAGAGCTGGCATAAGTTAGAAGAAGCTGTAAAGACTGGTCCAGTTTCTGGCTTTGGGAAGAAGCTGAATTCACTTCTCTACACTTCTCTATCAGAGTAAGATTACTTTAATGAGATCTCAAGAAAATTGTTTCAGTGTCAAGTTACAAATAAGTTTGAATCTATATAAGCATTTTGTGATTTTGAAGAGCTGCGCTTACTTATAAGGGATTTATCCTATCAAAGTGACTGTACAGAACTCTGATACTAAAGGATAAGTAGGAATGGCGTGATAACTGATTGGCAATCTATTGACTTGTAAGTCAAGACGGTAATAATGCCATATTGCTTCAGTAAATGGGTGGATGAAAATTAAGGCATAACTTGGCCAAATAAGAGTCCTGATGATCAAATTTAAGATTCTTGACTTTTCTGTAGTTATTATCTGTGGTTTTACAACCATATCTGGGACATTAATTTTTTTGCTCATTTTGTTCTGATTTTAGATATGATTCAGAAGCCACGTTTTTTGATGAAGGTGTCAGATCATCAAAGAAAAGACATCTTGAAGAAAAACTGTTCCAAGTAATGGCACTCAACTCTATTATTGTCAAATTTTTATTGTTTAAATTGTGTCAGCTCATTTGCTTTTCTACTTCTGATTTAGCTTGCCCAACCAGCCCACCAAACCGTACTAGGACATTTAAGGTCTGGAACTCTTGAAAAATTTAAGGAAGCATTTGAGAAGGCTTTGAATGGAGGGGAGAAGTTTTCTGTGGCTGCTCGTAACTGCACTGAATCTTACATGGCTCGGTTTGATGAAGGATATGAAGGTATTGTTGGCCTTTATAAATCATTCTCGTTTACTATAAACTGACATTATAGAAGACAGCTATAGAACACTAATTCATTATGGAGTTTGACGTCATTTTTCAGATGCTCTTGTTGAACTAGCAAATTGGGATTCCTCTAAATTTAGGGATAAGCTACGTCGTGATATCGACGCACATGTGGCTTCTGTCCAAGCTGCTAAACTTTCAGAGCTTACTTCTTCATATCAGGTACAGAAACTTATCTGTCCGCCCCTTCTGACCATTTAAGTTATATTTCCTCACGATTATCAACAATTTTACTATTTCCAAATCACCTTCTGTTTAGTAATCCTAACCGATGAAGCAATATAATGAAGATTGCGGATAGTGTAACCTAATTTTGATGACCTTTGTTTTAAAGGTCTTCCAGGTTGTTGAAAAATTTTCTTTAAAATTAATTTTAGCCAAGCTAGTTAAGATGTCATATTAAAACAGTTAATTTCTTTAAACTTCACCGTGTTATTAATTTTTTTGAAAAATTCACAATTCACATTGTTGCATACAATGTGAATTCCTTGGAAATAATTGAAGCTCAATTAACTAAGGTGTCATGTTAAGCAATTGGGTTATTTATCTAGGTCTGAACAAGGAAGGCCATGATTATTGCTCTTAGGTGCTTTCTTTTTATTCTCATATACTATGAAGGATAAATAACAAATTACTTTGTATCAAAGTTGGTATTGATGTGATTATTCTTATCTTTTGGATGATTTCTGTGGTTTATAGTTGTGAAATTCCATAACGTTTGAAGAATTAGTCATGGTGATATCCAACAGCACATTTTTTATGACTGGTTAAATCACCACATGGAATCATTGAGATAATTATGGTTCTTTTGCAGACAAAGCTGACTGAGGCATTATCAGGACCTGTTGAAGCACTTTTTGACGGAGCTAATAACGAGACCTGGCTCTCAATAAGGAACCTTCTTAAGTGTGAAACTGAATCAGGCGTCAGTGGAATGTCCAAGGCTCTCTCTGGTTTTGACTTGGATGAACATACCAAAGGCAAGATGCTAACGAGTCTACAGGAATATGCCAGAGGAGTTGTTGAAGCAAAAGCTAAAGAAGAAGCTGGAAGGGTAGTGATCCGTATGAAGGAAAGGTAAGTAACGGATTTCAATGTTCGAGTCAAAGTAGTTGATTTGCTAGACATTGTACATTACCAGAATTGACTGAAAAATTTTGCGCTCAGGTTTTCAACATTGTTCAGTCATGATTCTGATTCAATGCCTCGGATTTGGACTGGGAAAGAAGATATTCGATTCATAACTAGAACAGCTCGTACTGAAGTATGTTTATGTAGTATTAGTTATTGGATTTTTATAATCATGCTACATTCTGCTCTATGCTAAACTTGCTTGTTATCTGTTACCAGTGCTTGAAATTGCTCGCTGTCATGGCTGCAATTCGGTTGGAAGATGGCATTGACAATATTGAGAAAATACTATTTTCTGCCTTGTTGGATACCAGCAATAGTGCTGCGACCAAGACCACAATGGCTGATCCACTGGCCTCGAGCACTTGGGAGAAGGTGAAGTCTTGTTCTTGCTGAGGACCTTCGTGAGATATAGTGAACCGTACAAACAACTTGATCATTGCATACTATTCATTGATGCATATTTGCCTCAGATTGATACATATACCATAAAGATCAAATTTGAACAATCTCTAAATGTATAATGCTAAAGCTTCCATTGGGCCTTTACATTTTCTTTCTTTCTCTGTAATGCTGTATCGTCATTATTTGAACAATCTGTCGTTTCTCTCAATGTGTTAATTGAAAATGGTACAGGTCCCTCCCGCAAGGTCATTGATCTCACCTGTCCAGTGCAAGGCTTTGTGGCGGCAATTCACAACTGAGACGGAGTACACTGTCACTCAGGCCATTTCTGCTCAGGCATGAATTTTAAAATTCTAATTACGTTGAAGATTTCGTTCCCATCCTTCCCAATGCATCTTTTTTCTGTCAACTAAGTTTACTGATGCCTGATTAGTTTTCTATTACTTTCAGGAAGCCAACAAACGTAGCAACAACTGGTTGCCACCTCCATGGGCAATTGTTGCCTTGCTGGTCTTGGGATTTAATGAATTTATGACCGTTCTGAGGTGCGTGTTGCACTCATAGCTTTGAACTAATCGGTCGCTATCTGTTGTTATCATTATCCTCATCTACTCTCTCGTGCTTACTCATCAATATCCTTCATTGCAGAAATCCTTTTTATCTGGCTGTAATCTTTGTGGGTTACTTAGTTGCGAAGGCTCTATGGGTGCAGCTCGACGTTTCGGGTCAATTCCGTTATGGCGTTGTGAGTTTTGAACTAATATCATTTTGTCCACTATTTATTTGGTTAGCCAACGACTCTTATGGTACAATGGATTTAAAGAGTTTACTTCAAAAGCACATAAAATGCTTAGCAGTATATAAACTAGAATTTCAAGAGCCTGTTGCTGAGAAGGATTTACTTCAGTTAAAATAACAGAGTTGTCGGGTTAAAGATTCCGTTGGTCTCGACTTCTCAGCTCATAAATGCTATAGTATAAGTGATGTATTGGAGTATCGGAATGGAAAATTATTCATTGGACTAAATTATAACCTTTTCTCTCTGTGCTTGCAGCTTCCAGGTCTTATTGCCTTATCCACCAGGTTAATTCCCACCATTATGGACCTTATCCGAAAGTTATCCGAGCAAGGTCAAATGCCGCCCACCCCAACTCACAACCACCCAAGAATGTCGGCTGCAGCAGCATCCAAGAAGTTCGAAAACAGAAGCACCATGTCATCGAATGCTTCATCCGACCCGATCAAACAAAAATAATAACTTATTAGACTAGAAATACATTGTCCATCTACTAAAGATGCCGGTTTTGTGCTCGCTTTAACGGCAGGCGGTTATAGGATACAAAGATCTTATGGCCGGAAATTTGAAAGTTGTGTGCTAGTGCTGTACTCGAGGGGCCTTGCTTTCTTGCACTAGGGCCCCATAAAATAGGATTTTTTTCCCTACGTCTAGGGTTTTATTACTTGTTGGTCAAGTCATATGGCTTATATATTTTTACCTATGATTTTTAAACCCATTTTTGTTATTTAGAATTCATTTTCGATTGTATGCGTCTGCAACAAGACTTTGTATGATATCATTATACACAGTGGCGGAAGCTTTAAGGGGCCGGTGGAGGCCACGCCTCTCAAAATTTTGGAAACTCAAATTTTGTCTCTAAAATTTTTAAAAATTTTAATTTGTCTCCCTCAAAATTTTAAAAATTCATATTAGGCTTCAAAATTTTAAATATTTTTAATTAAATTCCCTTTTAAATTTTTGAAATTTTTTTGTTCAATCTCTTGAAATTATTAAAATTTTAGTTAAACCCTCAATTTTTTTGAAAATTTTCGTTCAATCTTGCAAAAAAATTTAAAAATTTAAGTTAGCTCCCTCAAACTTTTACTCTAAGTTTCGCCATTGATTATACAAATATTAAAACGGTTATTATTCCATGTATTGACAATGAAAAAATAATACTCACAAGTAGTATACCTAGCTTTGAAACCTTAAACTCGACTATAAATTTTAACAATAAACCTAATATTATAAGCCATACATCATAAAATTTTTAAGACCCTAAACTAAATCTATAAACCCTAAATACCTTTTCTATTAAAAATATTATAGTATTGTAAAATAGCATAATACATATTATATTTTTTTTAAATGTCCGATATGATATGTTTATTACATCTAGGTTCAGAATTTCGTCAATTTAATAATTTTTAAGGGAAAATGATTCATTTACGATAATATAAAATTAAGTGAGTTTTACACACTTTTATAATTAATATTTTAATAATTTAATCGTTAAATTTTATATTTTATTAAAGTAAATAATGCATGTCAAGTTTTAAATAAATTAAAAATAAAAACATATGAAATTTTGTAAAATATATATATATATATATATATATATAAATAATTAAAAATACGTTATTTTTCCTGACAATTTATTTAATATAATAAAAAATATAAATTCGACCTTCAAATTAGACAAAAAATTAAAAAACAAATACTCATTTTTTTTAAAAAAATCGAAAACTTAAAATTTCATTAAATCTTAAATATATATATACGTTTAAAAAATTTACAATCACAATCACAATCACAATCATATGAATCCTTTAACAATAAATAATGCAAAAGAAAGCAAATGAAAGGTGGGTACGAATATTTTAATTTGTTTGGGTCTCCAACTCTCCATATCCATTAGGTAAGGAATTAATTAGCTGTCAATGATTGAGAAATTGAATAAGCCTAAGGAAATAGACCAACCTCAACTCTACTTGGGCAGAGGTTTGGTACATGTCTTTTCATTTTACATATAACTAAACTAAGTTAGATTCTCGTTCATAAATTAAGATTCTCATTTCAAATTGTTTTTTTAATTTTTAAAATTTATTTTTAAGTTATGATTTTTATTTTAAATTAATCTCCAAATTTTTGAACGTTTCGATTTTATCTTCAAATTATGACTCTTTAAAATGTTTCAATTTTTAGTATATGATAATCATATCTCATGTTAATAAAAGCGTTATAAAAATTATAATTGTCATGTAAATACTTTTGTGTATTATGTAATAATATGATGTGATAAATTATAATTTGAGGATAAAATTGTAACGCTCAAAAGTTTGGAGGCAATTTAGAATGGGTCAGATTTTGAGATGAAATTAGAACATTCAAAAAGTTTACTGATAAATTTAAAATGAGAGTTATAGTTTGGGAACATGTGATTGTCACGGGGCTAGACTTCTGAACTAACCCAACGTGCGGCCTTAGTCGATGTTCTTAGACAAACGACTAAGTAAGCCTGAAATCCTTCTCCGGAAGATCGAATACTTTCAATGCACACAAACACAAGATCGTTCTAAGAAGAACCGAACAAAAGAGAAAGGCAACAAGAACAAAAGAAAGAACGCTCAAGAACGCGAAGAACACTACAGAGTATTTTTAGAGTAAATGCCAAGTGTATTATTCAAATGATGGATAAGCCTTCTTGGATCTTCCCACGGATCGGGCCAGTCTGGTGGTCTCTTCAAGCCCAAAGTGTGCCTCAGAACCTCATGGACACCTTGGTATGCACCCTGTGGTGCCAATGACTCGGACCTGGGTTCACAGCCCGTGACATGATGCAATGAACTCAACTAAACTTTATCATTAGTATACTTTATGATTGGATAAATTTAACGACTACTTTGTAAATTTCAAAACTTAAATGATCAAAAAGATATTTTCACCTAATTTAGTTTTAATGATCATCTATATATTTTACTTTTAAAAATATTAAATACAATTTCAAACGAGAAAAACTCTAAATATAAAAAATTAAAATCAAACCAACCAAAAATCCACCTTACCCTAATCATTTATCACCCTACACGTTACTAACTCCAAATTGCCAGGTTGTAACTCAAGACACTTCACCAAACCCTTTTCCATTATTTTGCTTAAGTTGAACTCAAATCCCCACTACTTGCATTCAAACTTACGTGCATCCCACTTTACATGAAATTACAACAAAAGAAAATTAATATAAAGGAAGGGTATACAATTATTTTCTCTTTGAATTCCCAATGCAAAATAACACCATGCAAGACAAAGTTTTCCCTCCATCCAAACAGGCCACAACCGGCACCGGCACCTCCGGCAACCTTTCCTTCCCCGCCATGAAAGCTCAGCTATACGGAGCCACCCGTCCTCTTTACCGTCCACAACCCAAACGCCATCGTGATCGCCACTCCTGTTGTTGTTCATGTTGCATTTGGACCACCGTCACCATCCTCGTCCTTGTCCTCCTCGCCGCGGCATCCACGGCCATTCTATACCTCGTTTATCTCCCCCACCGCCCCACATTCGCAGTCTCCTCCCTCAAAGTCATAACCCTTAATGTGACTTCATCTTCAAAACTCATCACCAACATCAACCTCAATGTTAATGCCAAAAACCCTAACAAAAAACTCATCTACATGTATGACCCCATAGCTATATCTCTCACCACACAAGACGACGTGGTTGTTGGGGTTGGTTCATTTGGTTCCTTTGTGCATGGCACTAAAAACAATACCCTTTTTAAAGCCGCCATTAATGGTGGAAACAAAGAGCTCGATGACTCATCAGCACGGAAGCTAAGGGTAGCCTTGAGGAGCAAGAAAGGGTTGCCATTGAAGATGAAGCTTGATACTAAAGTGAAAGCTAAAATAGAGGGGTTAAAGACACCAAAAGTTGGGGTTAGGGTTATTTGTGAAGGGATTAAGGTGACAGTTCCTAAGGGGAAATCTGCAACAGTTGGTTCAACTTCTAATGCAAAATGTAAGGTTGATTTTAGGGTTAAGATTTGGAAATGGACTTTTTGATAAGAATTTGAGGAAGGGAATAATGGAGAATTAGAAAAAGAAAAAAAGTTTGACATTTTTTTAATTTTGATTTGGTGTTATACATTTTTTGGTTGATTATATTTGTGTAGATTTGTTGATTGATCGTAAAAATAGAATATCGGAAGTTGTAATGTACTTTTTAATTCGAAATTTAATTCGATTGATTGTTCTTTTAAAGTTATCAAATTGATATTCGAAATCAGGTCCGATGGAAATTCAAGATGCCCAAAGAATTGGTCATATTGCTTATACATTATACGAACCAAATATGGGCTGCATAAAATCAACAAGCCAGACCACCAGACTAATAATTCCTGCAATATTTGAATTAGTCTACGATTTAGCCGGTTTCCATTGGTACGTCACGATTACCTGCCGGAGAATTTTCACCGGGGGCAGGGATACGATTAGAGCTTAAGTTTTGGTTATCATTGGCTGATTGGCATATGCACCCTGTGGTCAAGCCTCATTTCGCCGAGGAGTTTGCGTTGATGGTGATTCGGATGTTGTTGGTATAGGTTCCGTCAGTATTGGCCGGCAAAACCTGTTTTAAGGAACAGTTTTGAAATCTCAGTTCCGAACATCATATATCCATACATCGATTATCAACATCATTATATAGGCATGGAGGAGGAAAAATGACTGTTACTTTGTGCAAGACCACGTTGGTTCGACTCTTCATTTTTATTTTTATTTAAATGTCCGAGTAATATAGGTGCAGGGTACAGAAATATATGAATAAAACAATAGCCTAAATGCCAAGGGAGATACCTATCTAGTGCTTCAGCCTTCCTCCTCACATCAGCCGATAACAGAACTGGAGTGGCATACTTAGGAAGTTGGTCCTGCTGTTGTTTTTTCTCTCTTAACCAGGCCTCGGCTTCGGCACACTCGTTTAAGACCTATAATGCATCGAAAGGTTCAGAACTCCGCCATAAAGAGCGGGGGAGGTCCAGAGAGAGCCTTTACCTTTTGCTTCCCAGCGAGTTCAACGTGATCAAATTTGGGATCATTCGGCATGGCTGCCTCCCTGTAACTGTTAATAGAGTAGGCAAGCTTATCAGTGACGGTTCCCCTCTCGGCGTACTCGTTGTAAAGTTCTTCAATGGGATCCCCTTGCTGCAACATTAAGAAATCCGTCAGCTTTATGATTAATAAAGTCGACAAAAGAAATCACAACAAGAATAGTGTTAGCGTGTTACCTTCTTAAGCTCTTCAAGCTTGGCAACATAGACGCCCTTCTCTAACGGCCTCTTCACACGTTGCAAAATAGCAGAACTGATCTGCTCAAACTCCTCTTTCTTTATGAAACCCCTAACATCCTTCTCATCCATTAAGCACTCAATATTCAAAGGCGCTTCAGGATTCGCACTAAGTACCTTCTTTAGCTTCTCACAAGCAGCCCGAAGCCTAATAGAAGCCCTTGCATTCTGGAAGACAACAATATTGTATTCCTCTTTAAATTTTGCTGCAAAGTGATGAAAAAGAACATCATCAAAATCTCTACCACCCAAAGAGCGGTCAAACGAATGAGACAATATCTTGAGTTGCCCCTTCTTGAAGCCAACAATACATACTTGCATGCTAGCATGTCCAATATCAACAAAGGCAACAGTTAATTGGTCATTTTCAGGTAAATCGGGCTTATAAATGCCTTAAGCCAACGCTGTTGGTGTAGTTTCATGAATCAGGTGAAAAGGCTGCAAACCTGCAATTTTGGCTGCATCTATTACATCCCTTCTTCGAAGATCAGTGAAATATACAGGAATTCCAATGCAGCAATCCACCACTGCTGCATTCAAATTCTTCTCGGCTATGCTTTTCAGATTTGACAAAATCATTCCCAGTATTTGAGTTGGGGTAAAAGTCCTTATTTCACCTAAATAACGAGCATGAATCAAAGGATATCCATCAAGACCCTCAGTGACATTGAAAGGCAATGTCTTGAGATCCCTTTGCGACTCAGGATCTGAGAATCGACGGCCAATCAAACGTTTTATCTGAGAAATTGAATTCTTAGGGTTCATTGTAGAAGATGCCGCCCCTGCAGTCCCAATGAATCTCTGCTTCTCCCCAAAGCATACAATCGATGGAGTTTCACGCTTCGATTCATCATTAAGCACAACATCAATACCTCTCTGCCTAGCAACAGCAACAATGGAGCTCTCGTTGCCAAAATCAAACCCAACAACACTCATCTTCTACACCAATTATTTGATTAAATAAAATCAATCCACACTTTACAATATTAAAGCAGAAAGTAAGAAAATCAGTCACAATATTAGAAATCTAGACATGGCATCACCATAATCACACATTTTACCAAATTGCACCGGAGCTCATAGGATCATTTACTCTTTAACATTAAACACCAATAACAAGATTCAATGAACATTTCCCTTCCTTTTCCCCTTCATTTAGAGACTCCAGTCGAGCTGATTATTGACATTAACGCAATCCATACGACAGTAGTCAGAGGTATGTGATTACCACGTGCATGCAGAGACACAAATACATTAAAAGTTGATCAAAATTTCACGCAATGACACAGAATTCGCATTCAAATCAACCAAAGATAACTAATTTCAACTAAATCTACATAATTCCTTAAAAAAACACTTACGCAAGCTAATTTTATACGTGAAATAATCGAACTACTTCCACCTGAATCACTATAAACAGCTAAATTCAAATAGAAATCTAAATGTCAATGCCTAAAGCATCAAGTAGTGGATGCATCGAATTTCAAGCAAAAAACAAAACACCGACAGATCTACAAATGATTCAAAACAGATAAATGATGATAAAAAAATTGACGAAATTGTGCGATTTGCTACAGGGAAGGTTGTTTAAACAAGTTCTGGAATTTTTGAATGCGTCCGAGAAAATAAGGAAACAACCTTTTGAATTGAAATGCTTGATTTCAGGCCGCACCCCTATATTTTTAATATAACTTTTCAATAGTTTACACTCCTTACATGAAATCATGAGTCCGTCACTGCTTGATTTGTGTGAAATTTTAGATTTGCTACAGGTGAACAAAATAAAAATGTGAATTTCTTTTCCTTAACTATTTTGTGAAATTAAAAACAAAACAATTTAAAATTTTACATATGTGAATTAATCATTTTACAAATACTATTATTTATCTTTTCAGAAATATGTTTTCGATGTGTTGTTGGAATCTATGAAGAGTTGGGATTTGATCACTCTTTAAGCTGAGTTTGTATACAACAATTTCACGGCTAAAACAATTAAAAAAAACATAATTTTATGCAGTTAAACACACGCAGACTCTAGGCATGTGGCTCTTCTAAAATTTGGAAAATTAACATTAGTCCTTTAAAATTTTAAACTTTCTAATTTGGTCCCTTTTAAAATTTAAAAATATCATTATATTTATATTTTAAAATTTTTGAATATTTATTATATTCAAATCAAGTGATTGAAAGGCAATCCCATCATGATAATTTGGGACATTCACTTGTCACCAGGATTGTTCTAGGAATTCAAGAAATGGTCCATAACAGTTGTTAGATAGTGATTCAATTTCTCGGTTCAAAAATTTAATTAAATTAACCTTTTAACTTAAAGATTCAATTAGATATAAAAAAAATTAAGGACTTCATTGGAAGTTTGAGGCTTAAGATACTCTTAATCCAAAAAGAAAATAAACGATTATGGTTTTTAACATGTCAAGTTCAAGCTGTTTATATATATATATACATGTTTTTACATTTTTTTTTCTCAATCATAATCTACGTGTTTTAAATATATTGTACTTCACTCTAGATAGATGGACTATCATACATGAATATGAAATCGTAAATAATAATAAAATAATAAATAAATACCCAGTCAAGGGGGGGGGGGGTTACGAATTACTGTTTTAGAACAAAAGGCTTTTGTTTTCTAAAACTATATTGTAATCCCACATCAGATATTTTTGTTACTGACTACGAGTTTTATGCTAAACTATGCTGCCATGCGTTGCATTGCCGCAACGGGCTCGTTGCATCGGGAACACCGGAACGATGGCGCCGCCACACATCGTGTTCGTAGGCAGTAATAGCAATACCTGTGAATATGAAATTTTAATCAATCACAAGCAAGCAACGCATGAAAATTATTCAACACTGAAAATGCATGTGTTGAAATCTTTTTTTGTTTTAGTCGGCACAAATTCGTACAGATTTCAAGCTAATCATTCACCGTGTAAGGCAAGTACAGCAATGAAATCTAGAAGGGTATCTAGAGAATAGGACAGAGTTAAGTTTAACCTACCTGTGCTGACAAGGGAGAGCGATATAGGGAACTGTCGGACTTGCCCGGCAAATAGGACAAGTAGAGTCGTCCTCTGTAGAACCTGAAGACTTGTTCTTCGAGAACGGTTGAAGAAAACTTTTAACCGTCGACGAGTTAAGAAGAGGGAGAAGCAGCAACAGCATTTCCTGCGTAATGGCAAGCAAAGGCAAGTGTGAAAACACAGACAAAAAACCGAGAAAATCTTTCAATGTCATGTTAACAATACTACTGTTCTGAGCCATGTCGAAACAGAACAGGTAAAAGAACCTGTCATATTAAGAACCAATTTCGAACGACTAGAAATAGTAAACAATTTCGCTTATCTTAGTTTTTTTCAGAACTTCGGCTTATTATCTTACATATACAGGTGCTGGAGGAAAAAAAATACATGCTTGCTACATATCCAAACCAAATATGTTCATTATCGAGTGTTGACTTGATTTTCAATGTTAAAGGGATACATGGTCGGAAAACAAACTAAATATTCTCCTCTTTCACTTGTATCTTTTGTTCCAAAGACTGATTGAATAGAAACTCACAGCCCTTTCTATTCATTCTAGGTGAGGTATTCGTGAATCAGAAATTAATATTATCAAATACTAAATTTTAACAGCTGATGAATAGGTTTTCCATAAATTTTGCACAATATGCACCTTGGATGCTGTCTTTTATGCTGGTGGAGGCTATCCTACAAACATCTACTAATGTACATTTCAAAAAGTAAATAGGACATGTCAATACTTTCGAGTCGAGCATTAAGATGCTAGCTTAAACAAGGAAAGATTACCGAGAACTCGTTCCACACCAATTGGCGATTCATGTACTCAAAGCTAACCGCTCGGTTCATATTAGGGCTTTCATAGACAAGCCTTGCTCTTAAAGCTCTTTCGATGAGGTTCCTATACCTGCATTACAAGAAGAGATGAAATAGGATCAACGTGAATGCCTGAAGGTATGCAAAGAAAAACAGGTTTCCCGAACCAGCTAAAAGTTCCCTAATCATCAGGCATTCATGTTTGATAGAATACAGTAATATATAATAACCCAACAACAAAACAAACCGATCAATTTCGAACAGTAAAGATGACAAATGAAACTTGATACGAAACATAGCAAGTTATATCACTATGCTGTTTATCCGTGCTTCTTTCCTTTTGTATGTGTATATAGTTTCCTATAACACTAATGAGATTCAGATAAACATGCTATTCAACAGTTAAAACCTACCGTCCTGTGTAAAGAAATATAAGTAGGTTGCCAAATGATGCAGCCTTATAAAGCCCTTCAATACGTTGCATTAAACCCCAAAGTCGCCGTGCCAATGGCCTCTGGAGAAGGAAGATCAGAATCGACTTTCAAATGGTGTCCAAACTCTTCCCAGGGGAAGATACGAAGAAGAAGAAAACATAAAGAACAAAGGATACGTAGAATCAGCACCTGCTCAGAATCACCCCATCGGCGAAAAGCAGAGAATGACTGTAAACGAGCCCAAATGTACTGACCACCAACTGCAGCAATGCAATACCACATCTTCTGAGCAACAGTTAGTCCGGGCCCTTCCAAACCTGTTCTTACTGCAGAAAGATAAGAGTGGCACAAAGTAAGGCCATTGATAAGGCTGCGCGAGACTAAAGAAGCGGACGTGTAAAGAAAAGACAATGTTATACAAAGTAAGGGTGGCCAGATATTAGGATGAACTCTCCTCAATACGGTTTAAAACTGAAAAATGTTAACCAAGGTAAAATGCTACATCTTCTAAAATACACTAAAACGGATTGTTTTGAAAAGGACTAGACACAACTTTGATTAATAACATTGATAATTGCAGTCATAAATAAACAAACTACAATCAACAGTTAAACAAGTTATAAACGGCAACAAAGTAGTACCTGAATTGGATATCAAACTAACATGGCACTGACACTCGGGTGCGGGTGCTGTATATGGGTATGAGTCTAACATGATATGCTTAGTTTGTTCTAGTTTTTTTTATGTATTTGGAGGATTCTTGGAGAGTCAGGTCCCATATCCATGTTCATTAATGTGTCAGACACGGATTTTCAAGGAAAATGAAGAGGTGGAGCATCATAGGTAGCAGTAGCACAATAAAGAGAAGTCCGACCTTACCTTTTCCTCTTACTTCCATGGCACGTTCATCTCGGTACCTCAGATTCATAAGGGCAATTCCTGGAGTAGGTTTATCTACCCAAATTGAGAACCTCCAAATGAGAAACTCGAGGAAAGCTTCGAGTTCGGGTTCATATTGAAATAACATTCCTGGCTAACCCCAACAAAACAAAGAAACAAACTCAGACAATCGCATAGCACAACTTCATTTCCGGTAGACCATAAACGGATTCAATAACAAAAAAAAAACCTTCATCAAGGAGAAAACTTTAACCAGCTGTTCTTTCAACATAGCTGACATCTCAATATCCAATCTAGCAGCATCAAACTGATTAACTCTAGATATTGATATCGGTAGTGTCGAATGCTGCAAAAGATGAACAATAATAGCTATTAAAAGAGTCTAGAAAAAGTTAGATAACAGCAAATTTGGAACAAAACAGGAAAAAAAACCCATCTTGAAATTGTATATAATCTTAACCTATTCGCCGAAAGATCAAAACTTTTCGATAAAGGTCTTACCTATGTATATCAAGAGAGCAAAAAGTTCAGTTTTTTTTCTCCACTATCATTCAACATTAGCAAAACTATACCTTGATACCAAAAAGTTCCAGATAGATTCAATTAATGGATTCTTAAGAGTTAAGGCCAATAATCATTAATTGAACAGGTAAAAAGGAAAATTGACAAAGGGTCTCTTTTATTGCTCAATTTGATAAAAAAAATTCACACACACCCAAAAGGACTAAAAGAGTTAACCTGATGAGAAAGAGAAATTTTCCAGATAGATTAAAAGTTCAATTTCTTTTCCCATTAACTAATGCAATTCCACTCAATATTAGAAAAATTATACCTTGATACCCAAAATTCAAAATTCCCATATAAAAAGAAAATAAAAAGTTACCCAGAAATTTTCCAGATAGATCTCAGTAAAAAAAAAAAGTTCCCCATCAATTCTTAAGGCCAAAAACCATTAATTGAACAGATAAAAGGGAAACCAACAAAGGGTAATCTGTTTTATAGCTCGACATCAACAAAATTTCCATTCAAAATTAAAAAGATTAAAAGAGTTAACCTGATGAGAAAGAGAAACAGAGTGCCACTGAGGAAGTAGCTTTTGGTAAGAATTAATCCATGCATCTTCCCGCGGTGCTGCTGCTGGCGGCGGTGATGGATTGCTTCCAAAACTAATCATTTGATGAGATTGGAATATGATTATTCTTCCCTTTTTTTGGCAAAATTAGTTTATGAGATTTGTTTGTTGTCGAAGTCTAGAAGATGGGGTTTGCCTCTTTTTTTTAATTTTTCCTGGACTCTGCTCTGTTTCAGAAAGTGATGCTAACAGCTTTGAGACGTGAACTCCATTCGCAACTTGTGCAACTCATTTATTGCGTATAGGTTTTATTAGTCTTTTGGTTCCAAATTATACCTAGATTCCAGATTGGTTTTTAGGGTAAACTATCTTGAAGTTATTAAATTATTGATTTGATTCCATTTTGACTATTAAATTATTATTTTTATCAATCTGATCATTAAATTCTTAATGGAATTGATAACGTGAGAATTAAATAAATTTATATAATAATATATTTGATTCTCATTATGTATACATCCTATTAATGCTTATCTTTGAAGTCATAATTACAATAAATATTATAAAAACCGACAACCAATCAAATAACATAGGGTTAAAACTCATCTAGACGTTGAGTGACCTCAGTAGTAAAGGATAATGTTGTTTATTATAGGTGACTCGAGCCTGCACGATGTATGTGCCTTTTCAAAGGCCAAGACTAAAGAACATATATTACTATGTAATCACACTAGAATATTAAAAGGTTAGACACTTGGTCTTATTTATTTTGGGAAAAATTATGCTAGTAGTCACTATTTTTATGATACTTTCACTTTGGTCACTAAAATTTTAAAATTTACATTACTATCACTGCTTTTTAGTTGTCGTTCATAAATAATGATGTGTCACGTTGAAATTTTCCTTCTCAAACAAAACCTTAAATTTTTAAATTTAAGGCAGCCACAAAAGCTAAATTTTTAATGAACAAAGCAATCGTCGGTCAATTCTAATAGTAAAAAGGATTTGTCCACCATAATTTTAATTTTAAGTTAATCCGACAATTGAATGACGAATCAAAATTTTCAGCTTTTAGTTTCTATCGAGAATTGATTGCTATTCAAGAGATTTAGAGATTTTTCCACAGATTTAAACTAATGAAAACGAAAAGAATGAAGTAATTTGATGATTTTTCGACCGGAGAAACATCAAGTAATGGCAGAAATGACGACAAGAGAAGGCGGCGGTCCAATAAAAACTAAAAATTAAAATTTTTTAATCATTCATTGTTAACCGTTAGATCAACCTAAAATCAAACGATGTTCGATTTGAATTCAAAAATAAAATCTCAACTAAAGATTTCATAAAGTAAGTCTCTCATCATTACATATATAATTTACTTTTCTTACTCAATTATATCATGTTCTTAGCTTAGTGGCCATGTGTGTATACTTATACTATAGCTTATATTACAGGATCTATTAACATTGTCCTGTAAAGCAATCAACATGCATTCTTCAACTCTTAAGGTCCTTACCTTGAAGCTTCCATACATTACATCCATGTCTAATACGAACCCGAATCTGAATATAAAAATAAAATCCTACAAGAAATCCTCAAATATATAAAACTTTTAAAAAATTAAACATACCCACATCCAACACTTGTATCCAAAGCTGCAAATCCCATTCCCGACATAACCCAGGCCATGCGAAAAGAGTAGCCCTAGGATACATATGACCTTTTTTCTAATTTCCAAAGTACAATCTTTGTGTTAAGAAGAAAAGATTAAACTTACAAGCACTCCGATAAGCAAGTTCGAATTTCAACAACTTTTTCTTCTGAACTTCTACCTTTTTCTTCTTAACAATATATATAAGACCAACATGATCCAAGCAAACTTCAAAACTCTTTGCACTGCATCATTCGATAAAACACTAAAAAAGAAAAAAAAGAAAAACCCACAAGATCATCCAGTAGAATCTCCCCTTCCAGCAATACCACTGATTATCAGCAATACCCTTGATCCAGACACCTCTTTTCCCATTGTAGACCACACCGATTTTCGGACAAGGCAAGCAACCATCGGATTGCTCACCACCGCTTTGCTCTTGACAGTCATCTAATATGACAACTGATATAGTACCAGGTACAGGATTAATCAAGAACATGTTCTGGAGAATACAACTATTGCAAACCCAACAAGGCAAATAGATGTGTTGCATGCACGTCATTGCAGCATGGAGGAAGTTGAGAACCCTGAAATCGGGTCAAAAGGGTTGTGATTCGAGACCCCTGCAAATCATATGAATTAGTTTCACAAACCCAGAAAGAAGATCAAGTTACAGAAACTCTTAATGGAATTAAATAAAAAACAGGCTTACCGGTTTAAGTTAAATTTTCTAAGAACCTGAGGATGATTTCTGGACCCACACTTGTTTCTGCAAGTAGATAGAGAACATAAGAACAGAAGATGAATAAAAAGAACAGATTCTGCTGCTGATTCATAATAGAATCAGAGCTCACCTCATGGGAGCCGGAGCTTGTTGTAGCACCTCCTCTTTTAGAAGGCTTGCCCTCACTTGATATGACAGATCCATCATCTTTAATATTGTGGACTGCTGGGCCCCGACCAAATTGCCGATTGGGACCTGCATGAATGAGATCATCAACATGATATTCTAGTGCCTCTGCGTGTGACAGCAGTACTGAATCAATCAAATATGGATAGACTAGAAACATTTCAAACGGAATATTACATCCAATGCTTCCATTAGCTATGTCACATTTCATTTCTCCTTGGGTAACAAGATCATAGGCAGAAAATGAAGTAAATTAGCTTCCTTCATTTCTTGCAAATTCAAACAGAACAACTTGATATAAGAACTGTATCCCAAATCCATCCACACTTGCAAACACCAGATATTCATGTGAATAAGCATTAATACCTTCCATGGAGCTCCGAGAAGACACAGGGGGTGTCAGACGTTCCTCACTAGATTGTGAAAAATCAGAACGGTTAAGAGGGGCCCACACGCCACGATCAGGTCTATCTTTATTCCTTGTACGCTTTTCATGTTTCTCACTTCCAGAACCTGAACCATGAAGTCCTGTTTTGATGAACTTATCATCTGAAACTCTTTTTGTATCACCATCAGATTTCAATGCAGGCATTTCATTAGGAACATGACCTTTCATACCCAATCGTGTATTAGTTGGCTGGGGAGGTTTTTTGACAGTGTCTGGGCTCATAGCTTGAGTTTTCTGCTGAGGCTGGACTGCTGCCGAAGATTGATTTTGGCCTGCTTCGTTTCTCAAAAGTATGCTCCTTATTAACTTTCCACCAGCCTTGCGTCTTTGACCCTGTCTTGAAGCAGTTGAACCAGGTGTGTTTACTCCAGGAGATGATGCACCCTGCTGTTCAGATGCACCCTCTGGCACCTACGAATTTAAAAAAGAGAACATAATTCGGATACAAAAAATTGAAAGAACCAATTAAAAAATCCACTCCTAAGCAAATATAAAATGGTACCTATACCGGTACCATGTTGCTCGGACTCTTCATTTTTCATGAAAAGTCTAACCATTTGAACCCGAGTCCAAGTAACATAGTCCCAGTATATGTAAAACTTAAATATATAGCAACGGACACCATAAGTGAGCACAAATAAGACAAACAAAAGGCAAATATCTTACATTAGGAGCCTCTCGGTCTTTTGGTTTAAGGAGAAGGATTTTTTTCTTTCCAGAGTCGGCAGCAAAAGTAATTCCAGTTACAGGGCCATCAATGCCACAGACTGCAATGCAACTTATTATTAAGCAAAAGTATGGGGGAAAGGAAATAAAATAAAAGAAAAGAAAAACTAAGAACCAAAACAACCTGCATTCTAAGGTATTTAATCTATCACCAACTTCCAGTCAAATGAAGAAAATTCCAACCAAAGTCCAGAGAGAATAAACCATCAATTTAAACATGTATATATATACACACACGATCAAAACAGAGTGCAAATAGAATGACAAGGGGGCCCAGTGGGCCCTGCACTTATTCTAGTATAAATGATTATAAGAAAACATAAGGTCAAGCATTATTCACACCTTCACCAAGCAGCAGCAGCAAATATAGAGATGAGTTGTATTCTAAAGCATGAACTCAGGTTGACCTAAAGCTCTCCTTCATGGGGGCTCCACTAAACAAAATTTCAATGTATACCTCTTTTATGGCACTATACATAACTTGCTGCAGCATATCAGAGTATTACATGAGTCAGCTACATCTCTAAAATGGTATATAATGTCCCTGATCTCCAAGTAACAACAGAAGGGTCATCACAGCCAACTTAAATGCAGAATAACAGGTGGCATTGGCATGATAGGTAAATAGCACAAAAGTCTTTTTTAGAAACATATTCAAATAGCTTTGCAACAAAATTCATTCATGACAACATGCTAACCTTTCAGGTTAACCATTCAATTAGACAGCATGAGTCATTTTTATGTGCGAAAAACTATCAATAACTAGGTTTTCTCACTAGAACTGTATCTTGCAAATATTCACAAAGATAACCCTAACAAGACGCTATAAATGCTGACAAAGATCTATGTGGATCATATCCTCTGCTAAGACTGTTTAAACCCTCACCAGTTCCATTCTCTCTTATTTCATTTGAGACAGAAGTCACTGATTGATCCTCTTGCTTGGATGCTACAAAAAAATTGGACTTTTTCGCACCTTTTGCGCTGTCCTTTTGAATATACTGCCAATCAAACAAGTTTCATCATGTGAGAAAATAACAAAATATACCCCTTCAAAAATTGGACATGCACACAGAGTAACACAAGATCATTGAAAATTGCTTTATATGAAAGAGGCAGTGGATATAATATCTGAGGATACCAGAACCTCATTCAAAAATTGATCCAATGAATCGTAAAATATTAAAAGGATCCTCCAAGAATTCACCTAAAGATAGCACCCTATAGGCAAGTAGAAGCTATGCTCTTGTACAAATAAAACTCCTCTGATTCACCAGTAGGGTGAACTTATAAGGGAAGTCCACAATGCAAGGATCCTATATTTTGAAAGTACCTAAAGGCTTATATCCATGTGCAAAATACCATATGCTCAAATATCCAGCAATAAAATACATAACAAAGCTATTGACCTAGATACCTTTTTCTTCTCAGAGCTCTTGATACTTGATCGAGGCTTGCCTGTAGATGCAGCAGCCATTCTTCTGCCAACCTTTCTTATAGTTATTGACCCCTGTCATCAAAACAAACTAAAACATGATCACAGAAGGACTGCTTATTATAATTCTTTTTCATTTTTTCTGGGACACAATTTAAACATAAGGATCCCAAGGAAATAGTGACCCATGGAAGCATTCTTAACATATTAGACTGCAGCATGTGTGACAGACATTTCGTGGACAATTCTGGTCAAAATGGATAATAATAATTCAAATGGAAATTTAAAAGGAAACCATGCAACTAGCGTCAGCAATATGCCCATCATATTTTAATAAAATTGGATCACACAGATACAAGCTCAGTGAGCTAAAAATATCAAGATAAGTAAATGCAAAACTGAAATCACGATGACTTAAGGCCATATAAACAGGGGAAAGACCAGCATCATGATATAAAATGCATCTTTTCAAAGGTAAAGTACCTGAGAACTCTTGGCAGCTCGCTTCTGACGCACAAATTCCATTAGTGGTGTAACAACAGGAGTTTCCTTTGGAGCACCTAAAAAAGAATAATAAAGTGGAACCAATCACATTTGTATTAGGGTGGCAAAAACTCATAACTAGAGTTCATAATTTTGTATTCCTTATATCATAACTAACCAGATAGTTCAGCTTCTTTTCTCTCCAACTGAATATCAGCACTAGGAAGATTCTCAACAGGTTTTGCAATCAATTTGAGAAATTCCAGATAACCAGGATCTAGTTTCATAACAGAAAAATAAGATTTAGCACAAGATAACAAGCTATAACTGACACTTAAATGTTAGTTCTAAAAGCTTCCATTGAATAATATGCCTAACACTGAACTCCTTTTTTCGGAAAAAAATGCACCTTTGAAAATGGTCCCTTCACGACCATCCTTTTTAGTGCTAGGCTTTGGTACACGCTGTGAAGGAGCATATTCAACAATGGCCTTAAATTGAGTACCTGAAATAAGGGGAATCAAAATGATAAATTAGGATAGAAGGACCTACCGGTAAATTGAACTCAGAGACAGAAGAAACATATAGCAATCAAATTGAACAAATGCAAACAACAGTTGTATTTCACATTTTTAGAAGAAAAAAATCCTATAATCTGTCCTCTAAAACAAGAAAAACGTGTCAGCAGTTTATAGGAGTAATAAAGAATCAGATATTTAACTGTAACATACCCTTCTCATTAACAAATACATGTCCGTCAAAGAACTCAGCAAACTCAAAGACATCTTCTGGTCTCTTGAAGTTTATGTAGGCTCGAGAGTAGCTCTGTTGCTTATGGCTGCAAAGTGAGGAAAAAATATCCTAAGGATCAAAGATGAAGGAAAATATAAATAAATAAATAAAAGCATGTTCAAAAGAAACTATCAATAGAGCTTTTGAAACTTTCTTCATTTTCCACAACTTTCTATCATATCTTAGTCACATGTTCTTTCCCAATCCTTGTAATATGACTAACATTTACAGAGTTGCAAATTATGATACTTTCTTTTATTTCCAGGCAGTTCTCCAATAAGCAAAGATGTAAAACATCATGAAGAGAACCATATTCTTGGCAAAACAAATACATTGAAAAAATCTTGGCTCTCAAATTAGTTTCAAATTTTACTTTCAATTATTTCAACCTACCTTTTTTACCCCCAGCAACTAAAGAACAAGAATTCCTAAACCCCGTTCAAAAGCATAAGTATGAAATTCAACAGTGCAATCACAAATTTTCCTACTTAAAGGGATATTAGAAATTGGGGGAATTAAAAGTTAGAAACCCTAACCTGGACTTGCCGAGACGGAAGGAGAACCAATTGTAACGATCGGAGAAACGCTCGTCGATTTGAGAAAAGAAGAACGATTGGGTAACTGACGGCGGCAGATGCCTTACCACCACTTTCGTTTTACACAGCGGCACTTTCATCTCGATTTTCTCTCTTTCCTCAAATTCTTCGTTAGGGATTCAATTTTCCAGTTTCGTGATGAGATCCTTGTTTTCTCTTTTTCCAAGGATGTATTTTTCTTTTCCCTTTTTATAATTTTATTTAATATTCTCTAATTTAATTGTATTTTTATTACTAACTGATTTTAGATAATCTCTACTCATATAGTCATCTATAGTAAACTTTATCTAATTCTCTAATAATATTGGTTAAAATTAAATTTATAATTAATTAATTATTTTAATATTTTTTTAGTTGCTTATTCCAATAAATTCGAGAGTGTAATATGTTAGCAGAACGGTTAAAACGAACAAAAATTTTAAAAAGTCTCGACGCTAAAATATTAAATTATAAGTTTTAATTTTAAATTTTAAATCTTAAATTATAACTTTGAAAAACACATTATACCTTTAATTCCTTAAATCTTAATCATACACTTTAACCCTAAATTTTAAATATATATTTTTAATGTAGGGCATAAATAAGGAATCTAAAAAAGAACAAATAATTTATATTCAAAGTATTATAGATGACCACGGAAGGAGTCGGGATTTGGGGTTGGGGAAAAATATAAATTTTTAAAAGTGGAGGCAAATTTAAAAATAAACTAAATTTTAAAACAATTTATATATGAGTACTAAAGTGAAAAAATAAATTTTTTTTTGTGGGGGGCAATTGCTCCTCCTCACCCTTAATAGCTTTGTCCCTGTAGATGGTACGTAACATTTTATTTAAGAATTTTAAAAATAATCACTAACATAAAATTTTGCTAAAGTTATATCCTCATTATATCTCCATCGACGAATAAAATTAATCTAATCGATTATTTTATAATCTTAACTAAAAAAGTGATTTAATCAAAATAGAATTAATCGATTACATCATTTTTTATTTAGCTTAATATTTTTATTTTAACTAATTTGCAGGATTTAAATAGCGATCCGCAATAGTTATAACGATCATTATATAGTTATTTTTACAACGTTCTAAACTACGATACATGTGATCATTATATCTACAATAGTATGTATTTTTTTAAAAAATACACAATTATAATACCCACAATAATTATAATAACATTCATTATATCTACATTAAATATAATACGACCGAAAACGAAAATGCAGCCGCAATTTAAATCCAAACAAGCTTAGTACTCTCATCTAAATAGGAGTAGCATGAGATGATTTCCTCAGCCGAGTTGGGCCTAAAATTGGGCTGAAAGTCTTGAATTATCATTAGGCATTCCATAAGGTGGACCACGTTGAACCTAGATGCAAAACACGTGCAATTACCTTCTACAGTGTTCCAAAACCACCGCCACAAATTGTAGGGTGAGCAAAACTCGACTAAAAAAATCGAATTTTTTTATTCGGCTCTAGACAAAAAAACTCAACTCATTTTCACTCGACTCGAAATAATTTTAAATAAAGTTTGAGTTATAAAATAAAAATTCGAATAATTCAAAATTTTTAATAATTAATGAATTGATTTTTAAGTTCGAGTCAAGTTCCTTAATTTTTCCTGATATGTATATACTAATATAAAAATATGGAGAAATATATGCCACATATGAAAAAATATGATGAAATATAAATAAATATATTTTATGATTAGAGAAAGTAGTTTAAATTAGAATTAAACTATACTATAACATGATAAATAATTATAATTAAATTTGTATGGAAACTCGAAAACTTGACTCGAATTTTATAAATTCGAATCGAAAAAAATTTAAATAAAGTTTGAGTTATAAAATATGACGTGTAAACTCGATTAACTCAAAAAAATTTGATTCGACTCGATCAAACGCTCCTACCAAAACAGTTATTCCGTGAACTCCACGCTCCCTCCCTCCCCATTAAATCAAAATTATCTAGAAAAACAAAACCAACACTCAAACTTTTTAGCTATGGCAGCCCAAGTGACTCAGTACTTCATCGAAACTCACCTGGCCAATCACCAAAAGCACTACGAGTCCTTCACTTTCCCTACGATTCTATATCCGAACCCTAAATCAAGCCCTTCTTCCAACTCACTCTCCAATTTCACCAAAGAAATTAATTCTCAAAAACATTTTCTCGACTCTGCTACTCAAATCAGGAGCTTTGCTTATCAGGTGATTTCTGGTGAAAACGGCGAAAGACTTCAACGACGTTGTCGAGGCTTTCGGCTTCGAAGAGTTGCCATACGTCGGCGGCGCTGCTCCTCGGACTAACGTCGTCGGCCGCGTTTTTACCGCGAATGAATCGCCGCCTGATCAAAAGATACCTTTTCATCATGAGATGGCTCAGGTAATTTCCCTTGGGCTACACACTTAGCTGACGGGAAATCATTAGATAATTACGGATAGACCGGCCGGCCTGAGTTCATTATTTTGTTGCTTTATGTTGCGATAAAACAATTTGTAGTCCCTAAACCACACACTATTTTTCAAATTAGTCATTAAGCATCTCCCGTCAACATTACTTCTTGAATTTGATACTTTTATCATAACGACATGTCACAATCTCACAACGATTAAACCCAAGTTGAGAGACTTATGTACATTAAAATTTTCAAAGATCAAACTAGTAAAAACCACCAAATTTAGGGACCAAAAGTTAATTTATCATTTATATATTCATATAAATATAATATATATTGTGTATGAAATAAATTAATATATCAAAATTAAGAATGATAATAACTAGATCTAAAAAGAAAGTGATTGTATCAATTATTAATAGGTTTGTGGAATGAGGATTTAGATTTTTAAGTAAGATTAAATGTTCGAGTCATGTTGTTGTAAAGGGAATAAATTAGGTTGAGACGATCTTTCCTATAATTAGCTTTTGCAGTACACAATATGATGTAAAATTAAAGTTCGATTGATAATATTATTTATGTAATTTTGTTAAATTTGAATATGTGACATTAAAGTAGATGAACTGAATTGAACATAACAAGTGGTCTGGAAAATAGGATGATGTTTAAAGGGAATATGTTGTTGTAAAAATTTGAATATGTTTATCGTAGGAAATTCAAGTTCAAATTGCTTTGTCTACTTTAATTTTTAATCAATTACAAAAATGGGTAGATTTGGATGAAATCTGAATTCTATATTTCGAGTCAGGTTGAGCTTGAACAAGTTCGAATGTTATCGGTATTTTGACTTTAATAGACATATTATGAATCCATTTTTGAATGTTATCAACTTCAAATCAATGTTAAATTTTTATATTTGATTTTACAGGTCCCTGAATTTCTATCAAAATTGTTCTTTTTCTGTGAATTAGAGCCAGAGTGGGGGAGAAACACCCATAGTTCTAAGCCACATTGTGTATGAGAAAATGAGAGAGAAATACCCAGAATTTGTGAGTCGATTGGAGGAGCATGGACTGATATATACGAGGGTATTAGGGGAGGACGATGATCCTTCCTCTCCCATCGGCCGTGGGTGGAAATCAACATTCTTGACATCCGACAAGACAGTGGCCGAGGAAAGGTTAGTGTTTTCATCGTTTTCTCAGTCGGTTTAATAATTTTCTTATTATCTGTTTTATTTTGTTTATCGTAATTGTAAACATAATTAATTTTGCTACTTTGGAATTATCGAGATGCTAACACTATAATGTATATGTAAAACATGGTTAATATTATGGATCGAAGGGTGTTGAGGAAATATCGCATCTCAAAAAGTTTTAAATTCTCATAAAAATTTAATTTTATACTTTTAAAATTTTAATATAAGTTACTAAAAGTTCATACCTCGACATAAAATTTTATGTTCGTAGTCCATCCCTGAATATCATTGATTTAATTGAGCTATGTAACTATAAATATTATGTCAACTGAAGTTTATCTCAGTTTAATTATTAATTTGGATCCGACATGAAACATATTTAAGTAAATTGCAGATGTGTGTATTTACCATATATAATATAGCTTGGATATGACATTAGAGAAAAGGCATTTTCACACTTTGATTTACATGTTTTCATTATGCTCAATTTTATATTTGAGTCCAACCTAATGAATAAGTTGATACAAATTTGATTAATATGATAACAATGTTTTGAGAATTTAATTAGAATATTTTTGAAATTCAAAATTTTATTTAAAATTCGAATAATAGTTTAAGTACTTGTGAATTAACCCAGTTATTTTTATACATTTGAGACTAGAAATTACAAGGTAAATTATTCAAAACACATGTTAGGTAGTCTTTAGACTACGTACTTTTTTGTTTTAGGGATTTAGCATAGGGTTTAAAGTTTAAGAGTTTGAATAGTAGGGTTAAAATTTAGGGTTTAAGCCTTAAAGTTGTATCTTTAGATATTTATATTTTATTTTTTTAAAAGAGTAAGTACGAAGATTTCTATAAAAATTTAATTGTAAAACTTACTGTAGGGCTGCAAAGCTAGGGATGAAGCTGGAATGGATAGGAGATGGAGTGAAATCAATAATGGGACCAATTCCGGCCATTAATTATGACAAATCAAGGCAACGCAAAATCTGGTTCAACAGCATGGTGGCAGCGTATACCGGATGGGAAGATGCAAGAAACGACCCGGTGAAAGTGGTCACTTTTGGGGACGGCCAACCATTGCCAGCCGATATCATCTACGATTGCCTCAAAATCCTTGAAGACGAATGTGTTGCCATCCCTTGGAAGAAAGGAGATATTCTGTTGATTGATAATTGGGCCGTTCTTCATTCCCAACGTCCGTTCGACCCGCCTCGACGTGTGTTGGCTTCACTCTGCAAATAGGACTGTAGAAGCTTATCTTGCTGCATTTCTACTATTTTATTTACATATCGTGTGTATATAACAGGTACGATCATAATCAGTTAGGATGATTATCGATAATAATAATAATAAAATGTTCGAAAAAAATGTATGGATTCGTAAGTTATTCAAGGTAGACTATAAAAGAATCTAAGTTCATCTCGATTATTATCCAATAAAATTAAATTTCAATATCCTATTATTCGATTCAGTAAGCTTATTAACTTAAATTAAGGGGTTTTTTAATTTATAATGAAAATACCAATTTACCAACTGTCAATTATTCTAGTAAGACGAGACACTCGATTATACTACTGTAAATATTGAAATCCAAATCCGACCCATTTATTAAATAGGCTTAGTTTTCCCTTTTGCCCAAGCCATAGGCCAAGCTTTGTATTCCTCTGGGAATCGTGGGGAACTGACTAGGCAAATACAGTACAGTGCCTACAAAATATGGTTCCCAGTCTCCCCGTGCAACAGATAAATACTACTAGGCCGTACGTTCTTAGGAACATTTTTACAAACAGTTTGAAGACATGTAATGCAAAACACTGTATGTCTGGATTTAGAAAACTTCCGACCTTATCGATGAGGGAGTGAATAGAAAACAATACTCCTTGAAATCCTGTTGTTGCAACTCAGTAATCCGAGTTCGAAACCAAGACGGCTAATTAAAAATTTCACTGGCTGGTAAAGTTAGAAAGTGAAACAAACTTAAGGGGGAAAAGTGTAAGGAGATAGCGGTGGGGTGTAGCTGCTCTGGTTGCTGCTGCCATCGTAAAATCTATCTCCGGCTGAGAATTCATGGTGCACTCATTTTGCATGAAACTTGGTGCTAACAGATTCGTAGTTAGGGACTTGAAAGACTGCCAAACAAGGGTATAAAATCTCATAATTTGATAATATTCACAAAAAAGACTTGGATCAAATAATTCCAGGGAAATCGAACGTTTACCATCACCATAAGAAGCCATGGTTAGAGGTGAGGTTATAATCTTCTTAGCCATATTGGTAATATCCTGCAGCGTGACTTCATCCACCATCTTTAAGAACGAATGTATGGATTTCCTGTGAAGAAACGAGATAAAAACATGTAATACGAAAACAAAATGTGTATTCTTTCCATGAAGAGAGGTATCTAGATAAGCATAGTATCAAACGAACTAAACTGATTCCATTAAACGGTTGACAAACATGGTAAAGCCAAAAAGGGATGTCGAAACAAAATTGAAACTATAACATAAAGATCGCTTATTTTATGTACAAACAACAGTTAATATGAATAATTTTTTTATTAAACGTAATGATTAAAACAAGGTAATTTCACTCATAAGCCATTTTTGATGTGGCGTTGCACGTTTTTCCTCACATGGATGTCATACTAACCGGCATGGAGATGAGGTTAAAAACATATACTTTTTTCTTAGCTATATTCTATGTAAGGTTGACACGGGTATAAGTGTCGAACACGGGTAATAGTTAGATTTTTTCTAAGATTTTCCACATATTTGAGGGGTCCTTGGAGGTCATATCCCTATATCAAAGTGTTGGACACAGGTACTTCATGAAAAATTGAAGAATCTGAACAACATAGGCTACATTGCTCAGATTCTTCATTTTTCTTCAAGTGATCCATTTTGGCATCCAATATCCGAAGCATATTCGATAAAGGCAGCAAATATGATCCTCTGAGGAACATCCAAGTACGTAGAAAAACATAGAAAAAGTTGGACAAACCCGTGTCAGGAACATAAACATATCCAACACTTTGGCCTTACTCCAAGTAATACAGTTTCTTAGATTCGGTGTAAAATTGTAAATGATCATGCAGGAATATAATGGGATATATAAAGAAGGCATCGGAGTTGGAAGTACGTTAACTCACCTTTCTCCAAACGTCAAAATCTGCCTTCCGATGTCTTCAGCCACAATCATCTGAAAAATACAACAGATTGAATAGTACAAGTCTTTTAACAGAACAAAGAAAAAGTAAGCAATATCAAGAAAATGATTTATAAATATAAATTAATAAATGGAAATTGGCAGAATAATTCACAAGAGCATACTCTAGATTCTAGATTCATCAGTACTGCCGATTTTGTAGCTTCTTGAGCACGCTTTATCATTGGCCGAGAGACCGATCCTTCTGTTGCCAACAAAAGTAATTCTTCTGCTGCTATGTCGACTGCTCTTGACACGAAATCAGAGCTCTGTTACGAAAGTTAAGCAAATTCAGCTCTTTGAAAGTACAAATCGAGGCAAGCTAGATATTGACTTAAGTTAGATTTTTAAAGATCAAAAGGCATAACAAGCTTATACGGTGCCATAAAAGAAACGCCGACATGCATGCTTACACGCTACTGTGATTGTTTTGCACACATAAACAGTAAAGAAGAGTACATAATGATAGCCTTACTGTGCTGCCATATATGCCAAACAATCCTGTGTTATTGAAGATGCTGTTGAACGCAGAAAAAGAATGGATCTGCTGATACTCATTCAATACACGGAGATCTGTTTCCACATAACAGAGAAAAAGAAAAGTAAGCACGTACTGAATGCATGAAAGAAATTTGAGAAATAATACAAAAAACTCATGATATTTTTACAATGGGAAGGGAACATGCAAGATCGTTACAAACAAATTGTATGACAAATGAAAATTGTGTATATAGGTATATGCTTGACTTGGACTCATGTTTCCGTGAACGTGTTCAACATGAGTACTTTAAGAAAAATGAAGGCTCAGAGCAACATAGGGGCTACAGCTAGATAAAAGCAAAACTTACATAGCCGAGAGTGCATCCCTTTCCCGGGACCCCCAGCTGAAAATGAGCCACCTCCTCCCATAAGCATCTGCATGTCAATCAGAAATATTAAAAACATTCAAGCAGGAACCATATAAAACGATAAGAGAAACTAAAAACATGTTGAAGATATTTTCAGAAAACATATCCGTCTGACCCGAAAGATTCACAGTAAATCTTAATTGATGGAAAGGGGAATACATGATTTTAACAACATTAAACAATAAAGAAGCAAAGTGCAAAATCCGGCACCTGCATTACAGTCAAAGTGACAGAGTCTTTCTCGTTATTCCAGCCACCAGGTACTTCAAAAGCAAGAGCAAAATGGGTACTCTGCAATTTGCAACCAAAACATTCAATCTACAACAAGAAGAAATCTTGATGTTCGGAAAAAAAAATCTTTTTTCCCTTTCCTTGTTTTATTTATAACGGATGAATGGTAAAACGTACCGGTGAATCACCTCGTCGACGAAAATCACCTCCAACATAAACAGATTTTGGCTCTTTTGGCCGCGGTCCGGCTGGGAGGTCAGACAGAAGTGGCTCAGCAATCTGAAGAAGCTCTTCATTTTCAATGCCAGATGCTGCCAGGACAATTCTATTCCCCTTAAAGTTCTCCTGAACCCCTCAAACAAACCACAATTCAGCAAAATAAACAAAGAAGAAACTCGGAAACACCATCAAACACACAAAATTCATATGTTCAAAGTACTAAAAACTAAAAAGAATCATTAATATAGGTAAATGAACATGCAAGCACATTGACAGAATAGAAAGATTCTTACAGTAACGAATTCTTCCAAAATGCCACTGTCCAATTTGTCTATTGCTAATTCAGAAGCCAAGAGAGGATTGGCCAGTGCACCAGAGTAACCAGCAGAGTGAACAGCTTCCAAAATTAAGCGCTCAGGGTTTTTCGAAACTTCCTCCAATTCAGCTTTCATCTTTTGCAACTGAACAGGAATGTGGTACACATTGAAAACTCAAAATAAGAACCCAACAAAGTGAAAAGGGCCAAATTCCGAGCTTATTATCAATGGCCAAAGCATCGAGTCCTTATTCTCCCAAAGCTGTCCTACATATGTATGGATGCTAAGCCAGAAATCTACATATATCAGCATTTAACTTTACTTGTACTAAGAACTGTAGAGTTAATTGCTAAGAAGTGCACAATGATATGGAAAATTAGTCAATGGTACTTACTCTAATTAACATAAGCTAAGATTAATAAGGTGCTTCTTCTACAGCTTTCGATTTCGGGAAAGGTTTACAACAAATTACCTCTTCATTAACTTCCCAATCCAAAAAAGCGGGGTTCCGCACACAGTCAATAAGCAATTCTACCATTTCAGGAACATAGGTCTTAAGGGCATCAAAGGTGTATGCAATGCACTCCCTAGAGGCCGAGGCCGATGTGTTACCTCCAATTGCCTCAACTTCCCTAACAACGCGCAAGTGGCTGCGGTTAGCTGTGCTCTTGAATGCCATTCGCTCCAGCAAGTGGGAGGCACCGGATGATATCGGTGTCTCATAAATGGAACCACAATTAACGAATAAGCCAATGGAGGCAGCAGGAGTCTGATAAAACAAACAAAGAGCATCACTAAACCATAACCAATTAAACAAACAAATGGATATAACAGTTCAATTGAAGAGTCCAAATTTCCAATACCGGTAAATGCTCCGAGGCTATTCTCACACCATTGGAGAGGGTTTTAACCTTAGTTTCACTGGGTGCAACGTAATCAGGTAATGGGGGTGGAAGGGAAACATTATCTAATGGTGTATCCAAAGGAGCAACAGCACTTGAAGTCGCGTATCGAGCAGCTGCCAAATTACCGGTGCGGCCCTATTCACAAAAGTTCAAAAAGCATTTCTCACATTCTCTGTAAGTTACTACATAGAAGACCAATCCATCCAACAGTTGGATTTTGACCAGCTCCATCAAGTGGAGCAAAACATAATCGAGCCAGACGTCTAAATTATGTGGGAACTAATTAATTAAGCATCATACATGGTAATGCATATAACAAGAACCATTATGTACTTGAAGGACAACAAAAAACAGTATAGCTTCCATTGTTTCTTTCAAATCTAAAACTCTTCGTAAAGGAAACGAGCTAAATTCAGCTTTTGGAGGGGATATAGTTGCTCAAAAAAATGCAAACTATTTTTCCTATTTTCCCATCAAAACCAAATACCATTCTCAATAAACAATCATATCATATAAGGAATATAAACAGAAAACAACAATAACAGCTTAACTTCATAAAATGAAAATGAAAAAATGGGATTGAATGGACATTGAAACGGGTCTGGAAATGAAAACCCATGTGACAAAAACCACGAACTTGTTCTGGGTCTTCTTCTTTCGTATTGATTTCCCGTATTTTCTCGAGAAACAATCAGAAAATACATGGGATTTTGGGTGTTAAAAAAACTGACCTTAAGAGCCCTGAAACGGGAAAGAGCAGCTCGATACATGGTGTCTGATTTTCGTGGATTTTAAGGTTTTGGGAACTCGTTTCACTGTCTGTAACAGTGTTGTATTGATTGTTCTGAAGGGAAAATGACAAAGGCCCCTACAAAGTGAGTATTGAAGGAGAACAGAGCCAAAAAGACGTAGAGTTCAGTTCCGTATCGTTTCCGTTCCGTTTTTAAAGGGTTGAGAGGAAAAGATCTCTGCTTTCCACGTTTATTTTCGGTAGGGTTTAAGTCTCTTCACCTAGCTCTGCCACCTCAGCATCTTGTATGTGGGACATATGTTTTAAGAAAATTGAATCAATTATTAATTTTAAATTCAGTAAATAAATAAATAATTATAATTTCCAAATGTTCACTCTATATTCATTTTTATGTCTTCGGTCAAATCGATTGTATCACTAATTCTCAATTTAATCAACTTGGTCTAGTTGGATAATATTACATTACATTGTACCCGATAAAAGAAATTGAGCAAATCGAGGACTGGTTTTGTACAAGGTTTAAGCTTCATTTGCGGATGTTTTTTCAACGAGCGTTCATCTGTCGAACAAAAAAATAACGGCAAATATGCTAAGATTTAACGTTGAACGAGTGTTGTCCACTTAATTTTGTGCCTCAAACAGACGTTTGGCCACAACTAAAAAAATTAGCTTTTGTCCAAATAGGCGTTACCTACAAATGAGCGTTCACTCTCTCAATGACAAACGAAGCCTTAGTACATAAATTATATCTTTAATATTGAACTATTTCTTAATTTGATATTTATCTTTTTTGTTAATAGTGTCCGTAAAGTATATAAAATTTTGTCTACCTCGTCCAAAAACCGTTAACTCTTTTAAAAATTTAATCAATCAAAACACATCACATGGCATTCATAATAGAATAGTACGGTCCACCAAATATGCACGCCTTCAAAATATGACATATTCTTTGAGGATGAAGGTCCGTGTTGATTGTTAATCTTTAGATGTTGATTGTTGACATCTTTCGTAGGTTTTGTGCACACTCGATAATTAATTATTCGGTGATAATTTATGATAAAAAATAAAATTTAATAACTATTTATAACATTTATAAGTTTGATGATCAAATATTTTATTATAGTTTAATAATTATTTGTTAACTCGCCTTAAATTTATAAATATTACACTTATTTTAATAAAAAAATTTAAACACCTAAGTAAAAAAAATGATGTTTTAAATGTTTATTTTTATACTAAGCCTATTAATTTAGGGATGGAAAATCATCTGCCCACGTAGGGTCCCAATCCGACCCAATAGAGGTAGATTTTTTTTAATTAAAAAATTGGGTTTGGGTGGATTTTTGGCCCCCTTCCCTGTTACCATTCTTATATTAATTCTAGTAGTAGCTTATCTATGTGTATTGTAAGCTAGGCAAATGCCTATTTTAAATTTTTTAAAATTCACACACTTACTTTTTAATATTCTTAATTTTATAAATTAATTCTTAATTTTTTATATTTATAACGTGTCTATTATAATTTTTTTTAGAATTTATATGTTTCTACCCTTAAAAATATTTGTAGGTCTGCCGGTGATTATCAATTCATACATTATATTTATTCCAATTGTGATCCGTGTATCGTAATTGGAGGGAAAACAAAACCAGCTCAGGACTCTGTCTTTTGTCAACACAATTTTTTCAAACATGTAATGAAGACGGAACAAAAACCAATATGATTAGCATTTCTTTTTGTTCGAACACCCAAATATTACAATATTCAATATAATAATATCATATTTCTATTGCAAACGCAAACAATTATTGTGTAACTCTGTTTTGATCCACAGACAGCAATATCAAAAAGTAGCCGAAAAGTTTTGAAACAAAACAAGTCTTGCTTCTTCTTCTTCGTCGTTTTTGTTTTCGAGGAAGAATCCTTTAATAGTAAGTTATCTGTTTCTATTACAACAATGGGTTTTTATTATTTTTCTTGTTTCTTACTTCAATTTTTTGTAAAGTTTCTGGGTTTGAATTTGAGCTTGTTTTTGACTGTGTAGATGGAATATGAAGAAGAAGACTCGACGAACTCACTTTTTTTGGATTCATAAATGCTTTTGATCGAAATTAAATCCAATTTGTTTAGTTGAAATGTTTAAAGAAAAGAGAGATTCAAATCCCCTTTTGGTGAAATTTGGAGTTGCTGCTATTGCTGTTTCTTTTGCTGGGTTTCTGTATTCTCGGCTTAGAACCCTAATTCGAGTTTCAGGTGCGGACATAACGGCTGCTATTACGGTATGTTGACTTAAGATAACGATTATAGACTTTGTTTCGATTATGCAGATAACTGCGGCGAGGTTGATTCCGGTGAGAACGATCGGAGCAAAGATGAATTTCGAGCCTTAAAGGTATCCCCAACTTCAGACCCTGTAAGTTGTTGAAGATGAATCTCAGATAGTTTAGATGATTACTGCTAGAACTTAGTGTTACGAATGATTAGAGCACTGGAATTGATCCGGCACCGTATGATGTCGGTTTCGGGATTCGATTTTATGCTCGTGCTGATTCAATTTTCCTATATATGATCTTTCAATTTCTCTCCGGCAGGAGGAAGTATCGAAGCAACGAAGCACAAAAAATGATGATGTGTTTTTCTTAACACGGTTTAATGATCTTATTGAGGAATTCGACTTTTCCAACCTCGTTGGAGCTTCTTCGGAGAAGGAAGTGGAAATACCGAGGTCTGATCTCGATGCTTCGAGAATGTTTAAAACTCTCGAAAAGGATGATTATGAGCAAGAGATCGAGTACTTACGAAATTCGATAAGAGTGCTTAGGGAGAAGGTGCAGTATCTGGAGGTCCAGCTGCTGGAATATTATGGCCTTAAAGAGCAAGAAACAGCTGTTTCGGAGCTTCAAAACCGATTGAAGATAAACAATATGGAGGCTGAACTTTTTCGTCTCAAGATCGAGTCCTTGCAGTCGGAAAAGCAACGATTAGAGGGCCAAGTCGCTGATCATGCGAAAGTCGTTGCCGAGCTTCAAAGTGCAAGATCTAAAATCAAGGTGCTTGAGGAGAAACTTCGGCATGAGGCTGAGATGAATAAAGAGCAGATCCTAAACCTTCAAAAGAAAGTTGCTAGATTGCAAGAGCTAGAGCTCGAGGCTCCGGCAAATAACCTGGATATCGAATCGAAGTTACAAAGGCTAAAGGTTTTGGAATGTGAAGTAGAAGAGTTGAGGGAATCGAATACAAGATTGCAGATAGAAAATTCGGAACTGGGTCGGAAGTTGGAATCAATCCTTGCAAATTCTGATTTGGAGGATACAAAAGTAGTTTAAATTCATTTCTAGTGAATCCTGTTCCTTTACATTGTTGCTAATATTGTCGTTTTCGGATTTGTTTTTCTGGGTGTGTTTGTGGTTGCAGAGGAAAGCAACAGAAGAAACGAACAACTATTTGAGGCATGAAAATGAAGACTTGACAAAGCAAATCAAACAGCTGCAATCGAATAGATGTGCTGATGTCGAGGAATTGGTGAATCTCCGATGGATCAATTCTTGTTTACGGCACGAGCTGAGGAGTTATCGACCCTCTACCGGTGAAACTGTTGCTAGAGATTTAAGCAAAAGCTTTAGTCCGAAATCGGAGGAGAATGCCAAAAACATAATACTTGAATATGCGCATACCGAAGGAATGGGGCATAAAGGGATAGATAGCATAGACTTTGATTTTGATCAATGGTCTTCTTCCCAAGCTTCCGAAACTCGAGAACTCGATGCTTCTTCGATTGAGAATTCATCTGCTACGAAATCAACCAATTCAAGTAAAAAGAAGTTTTTCAAGAATCTTCGTAGACTAATACGGCGAAAAGATGGTAAGCATTCGAACCAGGCATCGTCAACAAGCAAAACCAATCATCCCGGTATCGATGATCCTTCGTCTTGGAGTTTGAGCACAGCAAATGATTCTGTAACGATGCTACCAAGCCAGAGTGATAGGGTTGCAACTCCGTCTCAGAGCTCATCCGGAACGTCGTCAGATGTACCTAGATGGAGAAGTCTGAATGATGAACATATCACAGATGTAGAGAAAATTCGCAGCGAGTTGAATTCTTACAGATATAAAAGATTCATATTGGGCAAGGATGACGACGACGATGACGGTTCAAACTTTCCTCTCGAACCCGAACACGTAAACGACTCGAACTCCCTGTGGAAATCCGAATCGGTCAAGCTTGCAGAAATTTTCGAAGGACTACGAACGCTAAAGATTCACAAGAAATCAGCAAGCATCATATGAAATCTCTTAGGTCAAAACATAGTCCAAATGTAACATAGCCTCACACGGTCACAAATCTAAATGTAAACATCTTTTTTTTTTGGTTGAAAAATATCAAAATATGTGTTTTCTTAAGAGTATATGTTTATCAATTATATTCCGATTAAAAAAAATCAATTATATTCGACACATCTCCGAACATGTATAAAGAGATATGACTCTACAAATCCTCCTAAATACATATGAATATATATAAAAATTAAACATATCTGCGTCCACTTGAGTTAATTAAACGTTTTAATTTCACCACCAAATTATTATTTATAATCAAATTATTATTTATGTCACAGTATATTATTATATAATGCACACCAATATTTATATGATAATTAACAATTTTTCTAACGGTTTTATTAATATGAGCTATGATTAACATATATAATAATTTGGGATGAAGTTAGAATGCTCAAAAGTTTAGAGACTAATTTAGAATGATATTCATAGTTTGGGTATGAAATTGAAACACTCAAAAGTTTGATGACTAATTTAAAACGAGAGTCATAGTTTGATAATAAAATTAAAATGTTTAACAGTTTAGAGATCAATTTAAAATTAAGATCGTAATTTAGAAACATATGGTGCAATTGACTCCTAAAACTTACATTACAAATAATTCATATTTGGACGTATGTGGCATCAATTTTTTTTTTAAATTAACTTTTTTATATTTATTTTTATATTAAATTTTAACCAATCAGATGATGACACATGCCATCGAACCCAAATTATAAAAAGTTTGAATCATAAAATAAAATTTTAAATAAATAAAAAATTAATAATTAATGAATTATTTTTAAGTTCAAATTAATTCATTCGATCCTACCTTACATATAGGTATGGAAAAATATATATATATATATATAATTAAACTAATTAGTTCCATAATATTTAGGGTAAACTATATAAATGGCCACCATATTATAGATAAAGTTGCGATTTGACCATAATACTATTTTTCGAAGCAATTACGCCATCATACTATTAATTTGGACCCAATGTGACCACCTGCCCTTAGAATCTAACGGCAGAGTGACATGGCAATTAAAAAGGGGTATAATTACACATTTAGTCCCTGCCATTTACACATTCTTTCAATTTAGTCTTAATTTTAAATTAATAAAATAAATAAATTATTTAATTAGGTGGTGACACGTGTCAACACCTTATTGGAGGACTTTAATTATTTATATTTGATTTAATAAATTTATTTTCCTCCTCCAGTCAGGTGGTGACACATGTCACCACCTATTTAGAGGGAAAAAATGATATCAAGCAATCTTGCCTGAGGGGAGATTGAACCTGGACAAGCCATGGGGAATAAGAGTGGCTTAGTCACTACACCAAGCACAACTTTCTACTTTATATCACTAAATTAAATATATGTGTCTGATTGTTTTCTACATTTATTCTTTTAATTTAACATATATAATCATCGAATTAATTTCACATATATAACCCTAAAGCCCAAAGCCCGAACCCTAAACGTTAATTTCACATATATAATTATCGAATTAATTTTACATATATAACCCTAAATGCTAAACCCTGAACCCTAAACACTAAATAGTCAAAGGTTTAGCATTTAGGGTTTAAGATTTTGGGTACACTAATTTCACATATATAATCATCGAATTAATTTCACATATATAACCATAAATGCTAAATCCTAAATGCTAAACCTTGGGGTTATGGGTTTAGCAATTAGGGTTACATTTGTGTAATTAATTCGATGATTATATATATGAAATTAACGTTTAGGGTTTGGGCTTTGGGGTTTAGGGTTATACATGTGAAATTAATATATATATGTTAAATTAAAAGAATAAATGTAGAAAATAATAAGACACATATTTAATTTAGTGACATAAAGCACAAAATTGTGTTTGGTGCAGTGGCTAAGCCACTCTTATTTCTCAAGGCTTGCCAATGTTTGATCCCCCTCAAGCAAAATTGCCTGATTAGAGGAGAAAATAAATTTATTAAATTAAATATAAATAATTAAAGTCCTCCAATAAGGTGTTGACACGTGTCACAACCTAATTAAATAATTAATTTATTTTTATTAATTTAAAATTAAGACTAAATTGAAAGAATGTGTAAATAGCAGAGACCAAATATGTAATTATACCCCTTTTTTAATTGTCACGTCACCCTGCCATTAGAACAGCATGTGGCCACATTGAGTCCAAATTAATAGTATGGTGGCTTAATTACTTTGAAAAGTAATATTGTGGTCAAATTACAACTTTATCTATAATATGATGGCCATTTAGGTAGTTTACCCTAATATTTAAACTGTCTAAATTCAAACAACTCAAATTGAATTTTATAAACTCTACTCGAAATAATCTTTCAATAAGATGAGTTAAAAAATAAAATTTATGAGCTCGACTAATTAAAAAAAAATTAATCGAATAGCGGTGAATATTAGGGGTGTAAACGAGCCGAGTCGAGTTCGAGTAGTGCTGAGCTCGACTCGGCTCGTTAAGATTTCGAGTCGAGTTCGAGCTCGAGTAATTTTTAACGAGCCTAAAAAATCTGAGTTCGACTCGGCTCGTTAAGAACTCGAGCCGAATTCGAGCTTGATTCGAGCCCAATCGAGTCAAGTATTGACCGATCTTTGACCGTGTTGGACTTGAGTATTTCGCCATCTGTCACGTCTCATCTAAAGCCTTATCAAGAAAAAAACTTTGATACACAAGTTGTGTAAACTCAAGCTTGTTAATTTTAGGGTTTAGGGTTTAGATGCTTAGGTAGTTGGGTTTAGAATTTAGGATTTAGATTTTAGGGTTTAAGACCTATATTTAGGGTTTATATTTTAGGGTTTTAAGTTTAAAAATTTAGATTTTAAATTATAAAAAATAAAAAATTTAGTATATTATATTTTCAAGTAGCTCGCAAGATTTTTGAGTCGAGCATCAAGTAGCTCGGCTCGGCTCGCTAAGAACTTGAGTCAAGTTCAAGCTCGAGTCCAACCGAGACGAGCTTTGACCGAATCAAGCTCGAATAGCTCACGATCTATCTTGTCTCATTTACAGCCATAGTGAATATGATTCTTGTGGCATTAAAATGTAGTGAAATGTAAGTTTCTAATTAATATTAAAATCTGACGTGGGAAATCAGTCCAATCAGCAATTCGTCTTGACACAATAATTTCAGCAACTACCATATGGAAGTAGCAAATGTCAGACAATCCGCTCAATTAAGTTAATTTATTTTAGACTTTCATTCATACGGAAGATGTTTATCCCTTTTCTTGGATGTGTCGGACATTAATGTAGAAAATAGAAACGGCAAAATTATAGAACTTACGATATTATAATCCGAAAAACAAAATAGAAAGGACCATGGTGATCACTTTTGTTTAGAAAAATCTAATTATAAAATCCACCAACAAGCTAACACCATGAAACAAAAGACTCAAAACAAGAGGATAAAAAGGCATCCGAAAAGACGCACATATTGCAGCACAATGAAATGTAAAACTTCAATCTGTAATGCTCACTTCCTACCGCGGATCTTCAATGCTTGCCGGTTCCTCTTCTTGACACCGGACTTGGCAACCTTCAGACTGCGGTGCACAACACTCAACCTTGCGAGGGCAGCTTTTGTCAAATCAGGCCTGTAATAGTTGTCTGTCACCTGCAGTTTTGAATCATAGAGCATTAGAGCTATGGTGAAACACAACTTATACAGCAACAGAATTACAGAAAATAACCAACAAGCAAAATTTACACAAATGGGGTATGGAATAATATTGAAAATCTATACCCGGAAAGGGTTAAATCGGTATACATATTCTTTATGCAAGTAGTAGCTATTAAACACGAAAGATGCACCATTTGGGAGCTCAGAAGCCAAGCGTAACAAGAACATTTCATTGAAGAATCCAACAAATAGATCCTTCTTATATGTTATTGCTTCATCACAGCAAGATTCAGGAACACTATGCCCTTAAAATCATCATTCAAGTAAATAATCCAACAAGTTTTAAAAGTTAGATTCACGACAAGCAAAACCCAAAAGGCTCCTAAACCATGCCTCTTTACCTGGTTTTTGACTGCCTTGACCATCCTGGGGAACTCCTTTTTCATGACAGACTTGTGAAGCAAGCTCGAAGGCTTGTTTTGCTTCTTAGTCTTGGTTGTTGCTAAGAGCACAGACTGGTCTTTGCCCCCAGGTTGAATGGTAACAGTTTTCTTGTTTGCCAACCCTAAAATTACACAGATCCAGGAAAGAGATAAGTCAATATAATTCAAAGGATTCCGAAAACATCATAAACAAATACGACATGCATTGCAGTGCAAACATCAAATTCACAACTCAAAATTTCTAGACCTTTACCATTCTCAAGATAAAAACTACAACCTTACTTAACAACTCCTATCATTATACAACATTTACCATTTTTCCACCTCATTCTATGGGTGTAATCCAGTTGAAAGAGGTCAAGAGCTAGAACTCCATTCAAGATTCAAATCTTGAAGCTCAACCTCAATTCAAGATACATACTCAAGATCATTTACACAATAAAAATGAGCTAAATTAGAAAGCAAAATTAATCGTTTTCCTCTGGTTAAGGTAAAATGCAAAATTTCACCCCCCCAAGAAGCAGCAAACAAAAGAACAATGAACAAATACCCAATATTTCTGTAACAATTTCCTCAAACATTTGCATATCTAATATGAGTGTGCATATAAGATCATTTCCAATAGTATTTTACTTGAAAAATAGCAGACCATGATAACTAAAACATCGATTTGTTCAAGTAAATCTAAAATCAACACCCTCGAATCAATGAAATTGAAAAGGATCAATATATATTACCAGAGTGTTTGTAGGAGTTGAGATTGTAGAGATTGTTGGGCTCTTTGCTGAATCGAACTCCAGCAGTTCCTCTTCCAAATTGCTTTACCAAGAAACAGTTGTTCTTCTTCACTACCTCCCAAATCAACTGTCCTGGAACTGTCGCCATTCCTATCTCTTTCCCCGCACCTCGCTGCACCAGATTCAACCCAAATTTAGCAATACTAATATCGTCTAAACCAAATCGAACACAAATCAGAATAAATTATCGGAAGTACTGAGCAATGAATTGGATAAATACACTGATCGAAATTTACGGTTTTTGAAGAGATGAACAGATCGGAGAGGTAAAAGAGGAAGACATAAAATGGAGGTTTTTATAGGAGTGGAAGTAGGGTTTTCTTTAATTAAATTACGATTGTGTCCTTTTCACTTTGTTAGTGAAGTTTCTTTCGAAAACCCCAAAAAGGCTCACTTATACAATGAAAGCCCAATAGAATTCAATTGGAACAGACATGTAATGTTGTCGGACCGGATCAAAATTCAATTCTAGAACTTTACATGATTATATATAGGGTGAGAGTCGTCCCTAATGGGGCTCTACAGCACCCCAATCCGAATTGTCAACCATTCATAAGTCCAGTAGGTTTAAACTAAATCTTAACATTATGGTTAACCCTATTCAATAAAATTTGACTAAATAAAGAGATATTATATTTTTAAAATAATTATTAACATTTAAATTATATAAAATAAAATAATATGAACGATCACTCAATCAATTAGTAGATTTCAGCTAAAATATTTAGAGGCGTAAATGCCTCTCCATAAATCCACTTGATAGTTTTATAATATTATGCAAAAAAAATATAAATAAAAACTAATAATCTTAATGTTTTTAACAAAGTACATGTATTATATAAAAAATATTGAATAAGTACATGCTAATAATTTTTTTTGTTTAAGAGGTTAGAAATTTAGTTTAAGTTTTAAAGAATGACGGTTTAGGGTGGAGATGATTATGAGTCGGCTGGATTTTTGATTGTCCCGTATTCGACTTGAAATTTTAACACCTCTAACAAAACTCGACCCGATACTTGATAATGCTCCACCCGATTCGAATTCGATTCGAATTTTAGAGTGAATTTCAAAATTGACACATCTCGACCTAACATAAAAAAATACCGTTTTCATTATTTTTTGAAAAAAAGAGTTAATTGAAAAATATATATATAAATGAAAATATTATAATAATTATTTCATTTTATTAAACAAAATAAAAAATAATTAAAAAATATATAAAGAGAAATATTATTACAATTATCCTTAAATATTTATAATAAAATTAAAATATTATTTAGTATTTTCAACCTATGCTCAAACCCGATGAAAAACACAATCCGAACTAATATTTTTAAGGACCCAATCCACGGTTGCAATTTGTCGGTTTCGGGTCAAATAATCATCCCTTGTTTTAGGGTTGTTTCATGATTAGGAATTTAAATGGTACTAAAATTTAAATATCAGGGGGGGGGGAAGCTGCTACAAGGCTCGTTACTTTTTGCCCAGCCTCACTGACGAAAACCAGCGAGCAGAGAGCATTTACTACTTACTAGAGAGAAGAATTGAGAAGGAATAATGAAGTCGCAGAAAGCTAGATCGGTGGAGGACAAATACACTCAATGGAAGTCTCTGGTGCCTGTCCTCTACGATTGGCTTGCTAATCACAACCTCGTTTGGCCTTCTCTCTCTTGCCGGTCCGTTCGATCCACCCTCTCTCTCTAGGGCTTCCAACTTCAAGATTTGATTGATTAGTTAGTTTTTTTCGAAGTAATGTGTTTGGTTGCTGGGAAACTGAAGGAAACAGTTAATATGAAACATTGATTCTCATTTGCCAATATATTAAACGTTTGCTGTTATTTTTTATTTATATTCCTACTTCATATACTTAATCTTTCTTTTTGTTATTATTGGCACTAGGAAATGTAATTGTCACGAATATGCAAGTCTTTTTCAATCAAATTCCAGTTAGTACTATATCTTGTGTTTTTTTTGGTAATGATAGGTGGGGGCCGCAGTTAGAGCAAGCTACTTACAAGAGTCGTCAGCGTCTTTACCTTTCAGAACAGGCAAGCGCCTATAGATTATAGATTTGATTTGGATACCAAATGATTATAGATTTGAAGCTGGTCGTTGATTCGTTGCCTCTAGTTTAATTTGAGTAAATTGAAGATTTTAATGTTTATGTGTTGGATTTCTTCTTAATCTTTACAAAGAACATTATTGTGCGTTTAGAAGTTTAAACCTATTGCGTTCTTTGTTTAGGTGTTATAATTATCAATTTACCTTAGCAAACGGTATACTTTGTTCTGATTGTGCCTTGAGATTCTTTTTCTGTTGATGTTTCATTCATCCTGGTTGTTCAATTTACATATGTCTATCAGACTGATGGAAGTGTTCCAAACACACTTGTGATAGCCAACTGTGAGGTCGTTAAACCTAGGGTTGCTGCTGCCGAGCACATAGCTCAGGTGACGTGTCTTAAGCAACATCCCTTTTGCTTTCCTTTTTCATCCAAATTTTTACCCTGATTTTATCTAATCCATTGAAGTGCTGTGGTGCTCTTTGCTTGCTTGATCTCACAGTTCAACGAAGAAGCACGTTCTCCCTTTGTGAAGAAATATAAAACTATTATACACCCTGGAGAGGTATCTGAGGCTTGTACTCTCCGCTTACTTCTAACTCTACTAGTTTTTGTTGTATGATAAAAACTAAGTTTCAAATTAAGATGGTTCCCACCTGAGGTACTGAACAATGCACAGTTTTTTTACTGGAATGAAGAAAGATGAAGAAAACTGGTTTTCTTCCTTGAAAGGACGGGATTTATTCAAGAAACTTCTGTTAAGTTAATACTTGAAATATTTGACAAAGTGATTTATTTGTTATTCTACTTTTTACCAATGCATCCGTTCATTCTCTCAATGATGAAATTCTCTTGAGCTTTGGATGTATTCCTTGGAGTTGTCTAGGATTTATGTTTGTATTTTTGCAGGTGAACAGAATCAGAGAACTTCCACAGGACAGCAAGATAGTTGCGACACACACTGATAGTCCTGATGTAAGAATTTATCATTTCTCATGTTATCCCTTAGATAAGAGGGAACATATATTATTTGTTTCTGTTTACATGAAGTTTATAAGTCATTTATGCTCCCTGTGACTTAAGCACATTTCAAAATAGGTTCTCATTTGGGATGTAGAGGCTCAGCCTAATCGCCATGCGGTGCTGGGAGCTACAGATTCTCGTCCAGATCTGGTTTGTACCGGAGGGAATTAAGTTTCTGAATTTTTATCAATGTCTTTTCTTTCTCTTAGTTAGTCATAAAACATTGACTATATTTTTGTACTTATTTGTAGAATTTGCATGTTTAGGTGTTCAAAAAGAAAACTCTTATCTGCATATTCACGATCCATCGCAAATTGTGTAATATTTAGCTGTTAATGGACCTTTAGAAAATTAAGATGCAGAATCTTTTCACCAGGTTGTTTTTAACTTAGAGTCTACTATATTGCAGATATTGACTGGACATCAAGAAAATGCTGAATTTGCTCTTGCTATGTGTCCAACTGAACCCTTTGCCCTATCCGGAGGTTTGAATCATTGTGTTACTTGGAAGGATTTTAGAATCTATGACTTAAAAATAATAGTGATACATTATAATTCTTTATCTATGGCTATGATTATTCAATTATCTCCTGATTGATATAGTAATCGTATATATAGATGTTTACTTTTCTTAGTCATGAGGAAGTTGTCATTTAATGAAAGAGACTCTGCAAACATGTTATGGACTTGAAGTGCAGTTTTTTTGTGTGGCTATTGAGGCACTCAAATGGTCTATTGTAATGATGTGTTGGTTCATTGAGAAGCACTACTGCCATGGGAGATTGTTTTATCTTTGTTCCAAAGTGGATGGTCAACCCGTCTTATGTCTATTAGTTTTGTCTGATTCTTTTGAATTCCCGAGGCAAATGAAATATAATACACCTTTAACCTTGGAGTACAAATTTTATCAGCAACTTCCAATTACCTAGGAGAAAGTGGGAAAAGTTGGCACGCCTCATAGACTTTAGAGTACGCTGGCATGCAGTACTCCTGGAAAATTAAATAAACCACTCATTGGTTCATGTGCTGGGAACTTAACTATTTTCCACTTTTCTCCTTTTCATGTTGATTTTCCTCTCAAATAGTCCTGAATGGGGAGATTTTACTTGCAGGCAAGGACAAGCTAGTGGTTTTGTGGAGCATTCATGATCATATCTCTACTTTGGCGAAGGAGCAAGGGCCCTCAAAGTCTCCAGGATCTACTAGCACAAGTACAAAACATGCCTCTAAGGGTGGTGGGAGTAACGAAAACCTTGTTAATGGCCCTTCCATTGGGGCACGAGGTATCTACCAAGGCCATGGGGATACTGTTGAAGATGTACAGTTCTGCCCCTCAAGGTAATTGACTTGATTATTTTCATGGTTTGTGTCATTGTTTCTTCATGATTTATACAAGAGTGCTGCATGGTAGACTTGTCGTTGATGTATTTGGTTTTAATTGATATTAAAGTTTATTCATTTGGAGTTAGACATTAGTTTCATGAGGATATTCTGAGTGACACGGTGAAGAGTAACCCTTACATCTTTCCGAATCATTTTAACAACTCCTTTCTCTGATTCTTGTGGTGTTGTTTGGACATTGTCTTTAGTGCTCAGGAATTCTGCAGTGTTGGTGATGATTCTTGTCTTATACTATGGGATGCAAGAGCTGGATCCACTCCAGCAATCAAGGTTCAAATTCTTCTAGTACTATCTTTTTGCTATCCAATTTTGTTTCATGATACGTTTTATAGATATCTACATGCAATAGTTCTTATATATTTCAGGTATGGTGGAGGAAACAAAATATTAGTTGTCTAGTTAACGTCAATCCTAGTTATCAGAATGGCACTTTGTCTTCCTTTGAAGAGAAACTACCAATGTGATATATCCTTGATAGAAATACCATTCTTCATCATACTTAAGTGGTCGGAGATTATACCTTAAAATTTGTCCCAATTTATTGGGATGGAAACCCCTGTTGAGTTTTATGATTACTGTTTTTGTCAAAAATGAGTGTAGTAGCCATCATGTTTCCAGTGAAGGCTGCTCAAAATTGTCTAGTTAATGTCAGTCCTAGTTATTAGGATGGCACTTTGTCTTCTTTGAAGAGAAACTCTTCGGTAAGTATCACCGACCAGTGTGCTATAGCCTTGATAGTATTTCATTCTTTATCATGTTTAAATGGTCAAAGGTTATATCCTAGAACTTGTCCAATTATTGGGAGTGTTATGATTACTTCTTTGTCAAATATGAGTGTAGCCGCCATCATGTTTCCAGTGAAGGTTGCCACAAAGGACTTGCTAGCTATACCTGTGGTATAGGGGTCCACTTTAGCACATAGTGATAGCTTAAAGTTTTGCTGAATATAGGAACGAAAGTTTTGTGTCACATTGTTTGATGCACGTATAGATCTTAAAAGCATTATTTACATGCTTTTCAATGTAATTCATGGATGCACTCTTTATAGCATTGCCTGTATTTATTCACTCTATCGTGCTCTTCTCTTGCATTGTCCTCATAATCTCGGTTTCTTTCACAATTCAAACTGTCCACGTGATTTGTTTTATTTTATTACATGTCACTACTAAATTGCTTATGGATTATTTTTTGTGTATGAGCAGGTTGAGAAAGCTCATAATGCCGATATTCATTGCGTTGATTGGAATCGTCATGACATAAATCTCATTTTGACTGGGTATACATATCTTTTAGACGTTACACTTGTTTTCTCTAGTCTCAACTAGGTTGCAGTGTAGGATATTCTGGTGATTTTACATTCCACATTTAAATGGTCAAAGGTTATATCCTAAAACTTGTCCACATTTTCCCTCTTCTTTTACCAGGTCTGCTGATAATACAATTCACATGTTTGACCGTCGAAACCTCTCCTCTAGCGGAGTTGGATCACCAATTCATAAATTTGTGGGTCACAGTGCTGCCGTCTTGTGTGTGCAGGTGCCAAATAAACTCTCTAACATCCTCAGCTCAAAATCTTCATTGTTCTTTTTAATGTATATATGATACAGAATATGTTTAGATGTTTATGTTATTGAAAAAAATATTCTTGTTTTTGCAGTGGTCCCCGGACAAGTCATCTGTCTTTGGAAGTTCTGCTGAGGATGGGATCTTAAACATCTGGGATCATGAAAAGGTGTGAAGCTAAACGCTTCTGCAAGACAACATTAGTCAAATCTGTCCATGTATATGTTGAGTGTGCATATTTCTGCTACTGCATGTTTGACAAATTTGTTTCAGATTGGGGAAAGGCAAGAAACTGCTGGATTGAAGGCACCAAATTCTCCTCCTGGCTTGTTCTTTCAACATGCAGGGCATAGGTATGGGGTTCCATATCTTTTACTCAAAGAATCAATATAATTGCTGGTTTTTGTAATGTATGTATGAGATATGCCAGAAAAGACATCTTTATGCTGCATACACATATTTTACTTGATGACCAGTTTATCATATTCGAGTTATGCATTATTTTCGGGGGCATATCATGTTTCTTGTTAAATTGAACAAAACCGGTTATATTTCTTTATGTTGCATACAAAAGTTTACCCTTTTGTATGATTGTTCAATTTTAGAGTCTACTTTGACATTGGAATTCTTAGTTTCAATATCCTCTGGTTCATTTGCTAATGGTAAACTTGCATAATATTTTAACACTGAACTTTATCATGATCTTCTAAAAAAGCATTTTGTTTTTGGGTGATTAAATTGTATATTTCATATGTTCAGAGACAAGGTTGTGGACTTCCATTGGAATACATCTGATCCGTGGACAATTGTCAGCGTGTCAGATGATTGTGAAAGCACTAATGGTGGTGGTACTCTACAGGTAATTAAAACTACCTCCCGAATTTAGAAGTCTTTGGCTAATTTTACCTCAATAGGTAGGCGATACAAACACTACCTTGTCTGTGTACTAAATGTTGCCATTCGGAGTTGGTGGTACATTTGAAGCAAGAAAACCGGTCACAGCACCTCTGAAGTCTTTGTACTATAGTTTGCACCATCTAAGGCAATTTAGTCCCTTTACAAAAAATCCAACCAATTTGATCCTCAGAACTTTTAAAACTTAAGCAAAAAGGTATAACGACTAATGAGAGTAACATGAACCGTTGAAAATTGCTGATTTGACTGTTAGATACCGGCGAGAATATTAAATGTTGTATGGTATGTTTTTCAAGTTAGCATTTGACCGATAGATTAGCAATTTTTAATAGTTTTCGTTGATCTTGTTAGTGATTTTACCTTTTTTGCCTACGTTTTAAAAATTCTAGGATTAAATTGCCTAAGATGGTACCGTACAGAGATTTCTGCCCTGGTACTTTGGTTTAGAAAATTAAATAGAAAAAGGCCTACTCATATGATGCTTCCATCAACCGATTTTTTTTTTCTCTCGTGTTTAACCAAACAAATTTGGCTGAAAAAGTGATGTTTTCGTGCAGATATGGCGGATTATCGATTTGATTTATCGTCCGGTAGATGAAGTCCTATCGGAGCTAGACAAGTATAAATCTCACATTCTGTCATGTGAAAAAAATTAGTGAATGTCGAATTGCCGTATGTCGGAGTTTTAAGTTCGTCGAAGCTAAAATCTGTTTTTGAGGACCATCCTTTCTCATGCACGTAAATGTAGGGAAGAAAATTGTGGTACGAATATTCAATTCATGTCACTCGGTTTGTTGGTAGGGGGAATCACAGCCCATGGTCGGCTGGTGTGTGAAATACATGAGGACCAAACTAGTTTTGCACCGACCGGATTAATTGAACTGAGAATTGATGATTTATTCGGAATTAATGTACTTTACAAAACTCTAATGCATTAAATTGGATTTAGGCAATTTTGTTTGAGTACATTTGAATCTACAACAAATGTTTCTGAGAGATGTTAACAGAATTAAAATTTAGTTGACAAAATACAAAATTATATAGTATAAATTATTCTTTTATAGAAAGTCATAAATTACAAGTGGTATGTTGAAAAACGAATGATGTTATTTTAAGAAATTCGGGTTCATATTATTTTGTAATCACCTTTAGACCATTATATATATATTATAATTATATTCAAATTTAATACCTGCAACAAATTAAATTTATATGCATTTACAGATTACGTCATTCGAACTTGGGTCATCTAAAAAAACAGTACCATCTTTTACCACTAAAATTATTCAATAGATTCAAAAGAAATATAATTAATATTTTAAGTCTCAACCCAACTAGCAAATGTGCTTTTTTATCGGTATACTGTACTTTATTTTATTTTAAAATCATGAGTAATTTTGTGAATTTATTTATGATATATATGTACTTTGATAAAATGTATAACGTATTTTTAAAATGTCTAATATGGTATTTATATTTTGATAATTATCTAATGTGGTACTTGAATACTCTATTATTCTATGTACTATTGTAGTGCCTGCGCATTTTCGTTGACTGAAGTATCCAATTGAATATTTTGTTAAAGTATAGGTACCAAATGTGAAGTTACATTTTTCATATATTGTTTTCTTCACATATTATGCAAACTCTGTCAAAAAAAAATTCTCCACTTTCAATCTATCTGTTTGAAGCAGAGAAATGGGTACGGAAAGCAAGCCTCTTTTCTTCGCTTTTCTTCTGCTACTATCCACTGCTCATTCTTTCTATCTCCCCGGTGTCGCCCCTCGCGATTTTCAAAGGGTACTTTTTAATCCTTTTTTTCATGTTTAATCTTTAATGTTTGCGTTGATTCATGGGTGAGTTTTTGTTTTTTTATTGATGGGATATTGGAGTTGGATCTAGGGCTTTCAAGGTTTGATCTGGTGTTTTGTTGTATTCATTTCTCTCTTAGATCTGTAGTTGTGTTCTTTCTCCTTTTTGTTTTTCATTTTTTGATTCAATTTTGGAATGGTAATAGTGTAAGCTTAACAACATTTGCTAACTATGTTGTTCGAATCTGATTTGAGTGTCGATATGTGTCCGATACGGCTATGATCAGATTTTTTCTATGTTTTTCCACTGAGGGATCTTTGGAGGACACGAAAGTGGCGTACTTTGACAAATGTGAAGAGTTGAAGCAACATAGGTTGCTACTACCATTTGTTTGTAAAATCTTAATGCTATGGTAATCATATTTTTCTTAACAAATGATGGAATATTTATGATATAACCCGCAGATTGCATATTTGATTGTTTCTTTTGGCAAGATTTTTAGCTACAGTGTTAGTTTTTTTTAAGAGAATGTAAGACAAACTGTGGTTTCTTGCAAGAACTTTTTGATTTACTTATTGTTCTTGTTGAATCTTCATATTTGACTTGCAAAGATGTTTTATTCTCGAATAAGCACCATCTCCCGATTGTGTAATGTGAATATCAAATTCCTAGTTTTAGGCTCATAGTATAATTACTGTGATTCATGGTTACTTTTTTCTAACAAAGCTTATAACTTGGCACTTTGATCCCGGGGGCTTTTGGTGTGGTTTGACGGCTGCGAATCCATGATGCTGTTTTGCATTCCTCAAAGGTCCATATTACTTTGCTTGAAAATATTTTTCCATTTTCTAGTTTTGAAAGCAACGGATCAGTGGAGGAAATATTCATGCTATATTATTCCAATTCTAAATTTTGTTTCAAGATCCTTTTTGTTTCTGTTTTTGTCCCCTTTTATTTTTATTAATTGTAATAAGTCTTAAATTGTCCTTTTTTCTGATTCTGAACAGGGTGATCCGCTTTATGTTAAAGTGAACAAATTGTCATCTACAAAGACACAACTTCCGTATGACTATTACTACTTAAACTACTGTAAGCCAACCAAGATTGTGAACAATGCTGAAAATTTGGGGGAGGTGCTACGTGGTGACCACATAGAGAATTCTGTCTACACTGTGAGCATCTGTACCTTTTGTATTTATATGCTGTTGGTGACAAGTGGTTTTATATTAAAAGCTTTATAGATTATATCTTCAGTCTTATTTCATGTTTATATATTTTTTTCTAATTTAGTTTGAAATGAGGGAGGATCCGCCTTGCAAAGTAGTCTGTCGAAAAAAACTTGATGCTGAATCTGCAAAGAATTTCAAGGAAAAAATTGATGATGAATATCGAGTAAATATGTAAGTAATAAATGTGACGTCTAATATTCATTATTTCCTTGTTCCTTTTGGAGATGTTTTATGTGATTCTCACCCTTTATTTCCTTTAGTGTTTCTTTTCCTCCTTTATTGTGCTTGTATATGTATGGTGCATGTTTATACTAAATTATATGGAGTTGATGCACAGGATTCTCGACAACCTCCCAGTTGCGGTACTTAGACAAAGGAGAGATGGGAGTCAGTTAACAACATATGACATGGTTTCCGTGTTGGGTTCAAAGGGAATTATGCTGGGGTATGATGCTTTGGGAAGCTTAAGATTTATGCCTTTCTTATCTTTACTTAGCCATTCATGTGTCATTGCAGAGCAAGGAGGAGAAGTATTTTATCAACAATCACTTGAGCTTCAGGGTCATGTTTCACAGGGATACCGAGACTGATGCTGCCCGAATTGTTGGATTTGAGGCTACTCCAAACAGGTTTTCTATCAATTCCTTTTTGCTTTCTTTTTGTTCATGTGCATTTTTTTGACATTTAGTTAGGTTTTGTGGATTTGATTCTAACTTAGTCATTGAGAGTTGTTTCAATGTAATCCTCTTCAATTTGGTCCTAATTAGCAAGTTTAATTGTTCTTGTGAAATATGCAAGTTGAGAAACTAACATTTTTAGGATCAGGGTTATTCTATTGTTTATCAAATGACTCATTTGTTGTCTCTTGTAAACAGTATTAATCATGAATACAAGGAATGGGATGAGAAGAATCCCCAGGTAACAACATGCAATAAGGACACCAAAAATCTAATTCAAGGTAGCACTGTTCCACAAGAAGTTGACGTAGGCAAGGAGGTTGTTTTTACATATGATGTAACTTTCAAGGTACTCGGCCTTCCCTTTCTCTTTCTTGTCATCATTTTTCCCCACTGTATATCCTAATGCATAGGTTAATTTATGGTTTTCTTCAGGAGAGTGATATCAAATGGGCTTCTCGTTGGGATACCTTCTGATGAATGATGATCAGATCCACTGGTTCTCCATCATAAACTTGTTGATGATTGTTCTCTTCCTATCTGGCATGGTGGCCATGATCATGATGAGAACATTGTACAAAGATATCGCAAACTATAATCAGTTGGAAACCCAAGATGAGGCTCAGGAAGAAACGGGATGGAAACTTGTCCATGGGGATGTCTTTAGGCCTCCTATCAATTATGGTTTACTCTGTGTTTATTCTGGAACAGGTGTCCAGATTTTTGCAATGTCGCTTGTGACAATGATATTTGCATTGCTGGGCTTTTTATCTCCTTCCAATCGTGGAGGGCTTATGACTGCTATGGTTCTGTTGTGGGTTTTTATGGGAATATTTGCCGGTTACTCTTCAGCATGTCTAAACAAAATGTTCAAGGGCACAGAGTGGAAGAGAATTACTTTGAAAACAGCATTCATGTTTCCGGGTATTCTATTTGCCATCTTCTTTGTGCTGAATGCGCTAATTTGGGGAGAGCAATCTTCTGGTGCAGTGCCATTTGGGACAATGTTTGCTTATGGTTCGGTATATCAGTTCCCTTAGTCTTTGTTGGCAGTTACTTGGGTTTCAAAAAGCCAGCTATTGAAGACCCCGTGAAGACCAACAAAATTCCGAGGCAGATAGCTGAGCAAGCATGGTATATGAAGCCAGTCTTCTCTATACTCATTGGAGGCATTCTTCCATTCGGGGCTGTTTTTATTGAACTCTTCTTTATCTTGACATCAATATGGCTGAACCAGTTCTATTACATCTTCGGCTTCCTTTTCATAGTGTTCGCTATTCTTATCATCACTTGTGCCGAGATAACAATCGTGCTTTGCTACTTCCAGTTGTGCAGTGAAGATTACCATTGGTGGTGGAGAGCATACCTGACTGCTGGCTCCTCTGCTCTTTACCTTTACCTTTACTCAGTTTTCTACTTCTTTACCAAGTTGGAGATCACGAAGCTGGTTTCGGGCATCCTTTACTTCGGGTACATGGTTATCGTTTCATATTCTTTCTTTGTCCTAACAAGGACAATCGGCTTTTATTTGCTTCAATTTTTATTTCTGGACGAAGATACGGTGCGGAAATTTTTATTTCCTATTGTCTCTACATTCTCTTTTTACCTCGCTCAATTTGTATGTTGTAGGCTTGGCCTGTTATTTTATGGACACTGTTTAAAGCACTGTACTCTTTACGTAGCTTCTTCTAGGAGTAAAATCTGTATGTAGTCGTATATCGGTCCTTCGATATATACTCACAACAAAAAACATCTACGAATTTGTGGTTTCGTTAATGCTTACCGACCGGCTTGATTGTACTCCGACTATTTCTTTGGTTGAGTCAAGCATTGCGTCCCGATGACACTGTTAGAGAATTTGGTATACCACATGTTGTAGTTCAAGTATAAGTATACTGCTTTTATTTGCTTCAATTTAGGTTTCCATCCTCTCAGATTAACTTGCTTTCACTTTAACGTACCCTCTTACTCGTGAGAAGTCTGTATTTTGATTAGGTTTGTAAACAAGATATTCGTACTCGTAAGCTACTCGAGTTCTACTAAATAAACTCGAATTCAGTTCGGTTATTGTCGTGTTGGTATAAATAATCTAGCTTGAATAATTTGTTAACAATTTGATTGAATTTTAAGTCGAAACACATAAATTAGAGAACATTAAGAGAAAAACAAGACTTTAGTATGAAAAACGAATATTTAATAATTTATTTGTCTAATATATAAACGTAATAAAACTTCAATTAACTCTAGAATTAATGATTATATAACTTAATTTGTTTTTAGAATATTTTATATTATAACTCGTACTTATTAATCCAAACGTTTTATTCACTTATTATTTGAAAATAAATGGTAAAAAATTATGGTTAAAATTTTGATACACAAGCTTGTATATTTACACTATAAAATTCAAATCCTAAAATTTTAACCCTAAACTATATGCCCTAAATTTTAAATACTAACCTTAAATTCTAAACTCTATAACCTAAACCCTAAACTAAAACATTAACCCCTAAAACTAAAAAACAACGGCATGTGTATCAAAGTTTTTTTTCCAAAGATTATATGTAATTTCTTTCGTGAATTACATAATGGAATTAAAGGTTTTTGATTTTGAATTTAGTTTTTCTTGGTAGGCCTAATTATGATTTTATTCCATTAACTTTGCTGAAATTTGAAATTTAATTTTTACTTTAATTTGACATAATTTAATTTACATGGACTTTTTTTTGCTTCATTAGCATATCCAAAATTGATAATAATATTTATTGTTGTCTTTAAAGTGATCATATGAATTTTTTTTATAATAATTTAAGTATTTGATTGACATGTAAATTTATTATTGGTTGAACATAATTAAATAAATTTTCACATGTTCCTAATTATGTGATCAATATTTGTAAAAAAAAAATTCCGTACCATCACTTTAACAACACTAACCAATTAACGTTGTTGTCATTTTTGAACCTACTAATAGCATTATAAATATAAATTGTTCAAAACTAAAATAAAAGAATTAGAAAGTCTTATAATGGACCTCTACATTATCTTATCCAGATTAATTAATTAATAGATCAGATATATGTGATTATAAAAAATGACAAAACAAAGAAATACAAAAGTCAAATTTACTCGAATAACATTTATATTATATAACAAGAAAATGACAATAAGTAAAATAACAATAAAATACATCAATGCTATAAAAAAAACCAATAAATACAACAAGTAGGTTAATTCAACAATGCATCTCTTATTTTTTTCAAGAGGTTTTAAAATATATGTATAATCAAAATTAAGGGGGAAAAGGATGACCATCACTTTGAAGGTAGTCTAACTGCTTGGTCCTGTTTCGATCCAGACATCGCAGCTGATGCCGCCACCGTCATGGCAGCCGCTGCTGCCGCACCTAGCTTCGCACCACCAGCAGCCTTCATTGCACCACCTACTTTGGCAAAAACCGCGATCCCTCCTACAAGAAATGCCCTCAAGACCACCGTTGGTTTCACAGCCATATTGTTTATTGAAACTGCAAATGTAATAAGAAAACTCAAATTTTCGAGTCTCATTTGAATAACAATATAGGTCATAAAACTTTGATGCTACCTTTCTAGTGCCATATTGATTAACGATGCAAAATAAAGTTACTCGGATTTGAGCATGTAACGAGTATATTCAATTTTTTAAAACTTTATTTATATGTATCTGAATAATTATTTGAGAGTCACATCTTTATAACTGCAGTCAAATATATACCAAAAGGGTCTTTAGAGAATCATATTTTCGTAACCAACGGCAAAACCAAGTGGTAGGAGCCTAGGTCCTTGGTTAAAACGAAAAAAACTTACATTTCAGCTCATTTCGAGAATTTATAATTTAATGTAGATCTTCTTAACACCATTTTCTATAATTATATCCGAATATGCATTTAGAGGGTACTTTCAAGCAACCCAACTTTGAACAATCATTTCATAATTCCCTAAGAAACTTTTATCTTCAAATCCTTCATTATTTTATAAACTTAAAAGCATTTGTCACTAATAATAACATATATCTCCGTACTCATAACTGAATATAAATTGAACACGATCGGTCTCGAATCATATAACGAATAAGAGATAGAAGGAACCAAATTACCTTAAAGTTTGAAGATCAAATGCTTTTGATTCGAGTCTTTTTTACCGACAATTTGAAGAGTGTAAGAGAAATCAAAGGAGAAGAATGTATGTAAATTTCCTAAGAAAAACAACAATATTCAGTTGAAATCCTTACCTTTCTTCCTTTTTATCATGTGGGGAAAGCTAAAAACGAGGGTCACTGCTTATTAGGCAACACGTTTCGAATTTCTGTTGCCACTCGAAGCCGAATGTTAATGAAGAAAAAATGGCGAATATATATTATTAGCGACGACCCGCATATCCCTCGCTATAACTGTGCGCCGCCAAAGGGGTCAATTAGTGGCGGAAACAAAAAAAGGCGATGATGGATCCGTAAGGTGGACTATGATCCTAGTGCATCACACGAGTGTAGGACAGATATTTGGTACTAGAAAAACAATCAAATTCGATTCGAAATGAAAAAAATACAATTAGAACTGGATTTGGTTAGTGTGGAGTTGAGCTTGAGATCGAATAGTTTTAGTTTTCAAACATGTTTGTTGATGAACAACATGCGGGGTGACGATTTACGGTGGTTTTTCAGATGAAAAATGAGACGGTTATTCGACAATTCTAGGGGAACGAACCTGTAGAAAATATAGGTTGATATGGAGTTTTTTTCCCGAGGTTCTTCATCATGAACATAGACAGATGTAGGACATTATGTTGGGGGCGAATCTATAAAATTTTAAGGTGCGAAAATAAATTTTTAATAAAAAATGCATAAAAATTTTAAATCATATATAAATTTTAAATTTTCAGAAAACGACTGCCTTCTCCAATCCTCTCTATCCATCCCTGTTTACGAATCTCCCTCTAAGGAGAGTCAGGTTTCTTTATGTATGATTGATGTTAAGCTGTTACGTGAAGGGGACCTTGTTAGGAAGAAGCTTGTGTCTGATAGGTTAAGTGATAAGTCATTATAAATTTAATTTATGAATTATGTTAGATAACTAAGACGAGATAATTAGGTCACATGAGGTTATTCAAGTTGTTAATTATTGGGTTGAAAGTAGGGACATAAGTGTTAAGGGGGTAGAGCGCGTATAATGTCGAAAGAGAGTAGTCGAAAGTGTATTGTGGTGTATAATGTCGAAACGACATGTTATATTTCTCTTAATAGTTAATTGAAGTAACTAAGTGATTTAATCGAGTTTTTAATTCTTAGGGAATCAGACATGCATGTCCCCACTGATTCTGACATTACGAGAAATCAGATTCTCACGAAATCGACAAAGAAAAAGCTTGAGCGCAGAAAATCCGATAAAAAGCTATGTGAAGAGGCGAAAGAAGCTCTTGAATTAAGTAAAAGGCTGGGGGTGCGTATAGTCGAAAATAAAGAGGAAGTGGTGAAAGAAATGATAAGGATCGAGTTACTTAAACACTAAGTGGCTTTTGAGGTCGATTTCTTTGTTGGTTTGTGAATATGGAGTTTAGAACTTTTGTTTTCCCGCTTGTTATTGAGAAGGTTGGGCGCTTCTGGAGTTATTCTCATATAGAGATTGTTTGCAGTGGGTATTTGGATATGAGGAGCCTATTCAGTTTGCATGGAGTTTCGGTTTGGCTGCCTTGTAACTTATTTTGAGACTTTTGGTTAGTTTATGTTTAATTATGTTCGTGTTTCTTTATTGCGCTTTGGAGGTAGGTGGAGAAGGATATTTGGTGTTATATTTTTATTTTGATCATGTTGGTAATTGGTTAGCCTTGCATGTGTGATTCGAGCATCTTCTTTAGCGTTGAGGGTTAAATTATTCCAAAAAAAAGTAGGGGTCATTTTGACACAAAATAAAACATTGAGAGTTAAATTAATCTAAAAAAAAGGATCAAAGTGACTATTCAAGTCGAGCGTTCAGACATTTTTTGACTTTATACTAAAAAATACCTTTATATCTTTTTCTATATCTTTATATTTTATAATCATATTTATTGTATTATATTATCCAAATTCGTATTTAATTCAAATTAGACCATTCAATTCAAATTCAAACGTGAAAAACCGATTTGATTAACTTGACTCTAAATTAACGGCATAACCCAAATTAACTTAAACCCAAGAAATTTTAAAACTCGGAATAATGTGATCCGAATTTATAAATCCAAACTTAATACGAAAATTTACTCTCTTTTACCTGCATAAAGATCAATAACTGGGTTGTAATTCAGAAATTATAAAGAAAAAAGAAAGAAAGAAAATTATTCCAAATCATCCTTAATTAACAGTAAGAAAGATAAACACCAATTACCAAATAATGTATCGAAAATTTTATTTTGCATGTAAAAATGATCTGATTTGAATGACGAGTTAGTTAATTTTTCGGTCCCGAACTCATCCGATCGTCTCTCTCGTAAGGTATCCGATATCCGGCTTTAAATCTGGCTATCACCGGAAGCTGGTTTTTGCATTTGGAAACGATAAGCTCCCTGTGATCGGTAAATGGCGATTTTATGATAAATAAGGTCAAGTTCGGCTTGCTTACACTCTATTTCGTGTTGAAGTTCTTGTATGATCCGATAACAAACGCCGACGGGGTCTTTGGCTCGCATATCCGATTGCACCACGACATTCTGCATCGCGATTCCTACCTTCGAAGGATCTAGGGTTGTGATGATCTTAAAAACATTGTACATCCTGAAATATTTGTGCACGTTTTTGAACTCTTGTTCGCGATCGTGGGGGAAATATGGAGCGTAAATGCATTCGTTGGTGCACTGCAGATGTTGGTATTTACACACCGCGCAGTCTTCCGTAATGGTTTGGTTCCGGACTGGTTTGAGAACGGAGGCGTTTCCGGCAGGATGGTTTTCGGGAGATTTGTTTTGTTTAAGGTTTTTGTTTTAGTTTGTTTTCTCTTTGTGGAATGAGAAAATGGGAGAAAAAAGGAAACTGAACATTTTGATTTTACATGAAGAAAGGGTCAATGAAATAAGGGAGTTTAACCAATTCCTCGTAATTTTTGGGTTGTTTCACAAAGAAATATTCATACTTAAAATAGATTCATTTTCTAACCTAAATCGATGAAATTGTTGTTATTGAATTAAAGGATAAATTAGTAACATTAAACCCTAAATTCTAACTCTAATCTTAAACTCAACCTTAATTTTTTTTAAATACTGGGGACATAGATAGAGACGCCAAAACAGAATAAAAAATTTATATCCGTAAATTAGTGAGCGAAATGTTGTCTCAATTAATCTCTAAAGTTGTTCATCCAGATCAACTTTCCTTTTCACGTCATTCCTTCGTGCCTTTAGTTCATCAAGAGCACCAGATAAAGTCGTAAGAGTTTCTTTAAGCTTCCGCACGTAATTAGCCTGTCCAACAATGGAATCTGTTGGAAACTTAATGGACCCAACACCTTCCTATAAAGGATCTAAGATTAATTACTAGTACTATACTAACTCCCTGAATTAGTTAGCTTTTCTATCTTCTAATTTCTTAGTGCACACCAATTTAGGTGACAATGCCGATCATATACTATTTAGGCGGTAAAACCGATCATATACTATTCAGACCGCAATGCCGACTATATATCATTCAGGCAATGAAATCAGTCATATATTCATTAATTCAAGTACACTAAAAAATACATAAACTTATACTTAACTGAAAAACTTATACTTACAAGAGAAAAAAATACTTCTATTAATATACAAAAGTATTACAATACAACAAAGACATACCTTACTCTTATATTTCTCTCGACACTAATAGTCTTTTCTCTCTTACACTAACACTCCACTCACACACTTCACTTGCACTCACTCTCAACTCACTCATGTCACTCTCCACTTGCACCTACACTCACGTCACTTACACTCTACACTCTTCACACACCATTCTAACAATTGCAAAGGCCGATATAGGCAGTAAGTCGGTTTACATGCCCCCTCTTTTTTATATATTAAATATTCTTAAGTTGGTTTAAGGCTTATATATATTACTTTATTAGTTTAGGAACAATTCTAGAAAAGTAGAGAAAGTCGGTGGCTTTTTTAACACTCTCTTTCAACGACTTCTCTCCACAGATGGCTTGTAAATCATTCTAAGAATTTTTTGAGATTTTATTTGCTCAAACTCTTCATAAATATATCTGTAATTTCTTTATCTGTCTTTATCGGTACCATCTTGATCTCTCTTTCAAGGACCTTCTTGTTGAAGTTGTTTGTTGTTCCATTGTCGACTAAGGCACGTACTAGTTGTCCTACAATTTCCTTGTTGTTGAGTAACTAGCTCTCTTTCTCTTTTGTCGTCTCTTTTCTCCTTCAAAGCTTTTTTCGTATAGGTTGACTTTGATCTTTGCTTTTTGTGTGACTTGATTCCTCCCCCACTACGACGATTGTTCCCCTTTTTTTGGAGCTATCACTTTTCTTTAATTTAGTGAGAGATTCATAAATAGCAATGACAAAAGAAAGGTCTTGTACACCTCTTCTCTTCATTCTCGAGATAATCAGAAATCTCCAATAGCACTTTAGGGAATTCTTTTGCTCGGGCTTTTTTCTCTTCATTCTTGAAATAAAATCAACTTTTTAGCACCTTTTTGAATTCCTTCCAAGTAGCAATGGTGTGGACTCTCTTCTTTATTTTACCATGCTTGCTCCACAACCATAGCAGCGCAGTATTTTCCCAATAAAGTAAGACATGGTCGATCGTCCTAGCATCCTCTACGACATTTGTGGCTTGGATGTATTGTTTCAAGTTCCATAGAAAGTTATCTACATCTTTCGTATTCTTAACCCTTTTATAAAACTTGGGTTTAGATTCTTCTACACTCGAAGGAGATGGAATTGGAACGGATGAGGTGACTCCCCCTTCATGAGCTAGTGCCTTCCTAAGAAGCAACATCTCCTCTTCATATTTTTCAATTCCCCATATACCATGTGCAAGACTCCCAACATTTCCCCATGAAGCTCGTCAACTTTCATTTGGATTGGACAAAGTTCTTTAAATGTAGGTTGATGTTCAACTGTCTTCCATAGACTTTTATCTTTCGGGGATGAGCTTTCTCTTTTTTTATTTGGATCTAATGTATGCTCTTCACCTTCTTTATTATTTTCTGAAATCTCTTTTAAGTCATGAGATTTCGGAAGTTCATTCCTCTGAGGTGATCACTAGAAAGAAGCTTCATTAAACACCACATTTTTTGAAGTGTAGCACTCGTAATTGGTTGGATCACAACATCTCCAACCTTTTTGTACATCATTCATGTCTTGCGGCTTCTTCTCATTATTGGTCATATGATTGGAGTACCCGAGTCGACGGTGCAACAAATAAATATGACAATAAAATGCATGAGCAAATAAAAAAAAGCTAACGTAAAAAAAAATAACATGAATAGGATACAAATAAAGAACAACCACATATATACAAGGGTATAGTAACATAAAAAAACATATAATATATATTACATATATATAATATAGTAATAAATATAACTAACAGTATAGGTATAATAAAATATACACACATAATATAAAAGTATATTAAAAATATAGAAAAAAGTAACGCATATATATTACACACTAGGGGTGCTTATTGGGTTGAGCAGCTCGCAAATAACTCGAGCTCGACTCGAGATATTAGTCAACTCGAGATATTAGTGAGTCAAGTCGAGCAAGGCTCAACTCGACTCGATAAGTTCATGAGCAGCTCGTTATTTTTTTATAAAGTCTTTTATGATTTTTTTGGTGGTTACCTTGAAAAAATAATGTTTCAAGAAGTTTAAAAATTAGGTGAAAACACTAAAAAAAGTTCAATAAATTGCTAAGTAATTTACCCATAAAATTTTTGTTTTAAATTTTCAAAACATTTTGAATTTCCTCAGAATTAAAAAAGTTAAATTATATTAATAAGAAATTAAATTATAATAATGAGTTTTTTTAGTTAAAGTTTTTCTTTATTCTTTTATTATTGCTTTATGTATAAAAGTAGAAAAGTCTTTAGTTTCTACTTCTCATATAAAAAAATACGATTGAAAATTAAAACGCTGAGATTTCTAAGGCATTCTCTCATTTGTATCGAAGATCAACTTTATCTCTAACTCGGTCATGACAGGTTTATTTATTTATCTCCTCAAACCTCACTTTTTTCTTCTTCTCAATTTCTATGTTTATATTAAGCTCTAATAGTATCACTAGATTTTACCTATATTTTAAAAAGTAAAGTAAAAATTTTGGCGAGCTTAACGAGCAACGAGATTTTTTAACGAGCACGAGTAGAGCAAAATTTTATCGAGCTTAACGAGCAACGAGTCGAGTCGAGCAACAAGATTTTTTAACGAGCACGAGTTGAGCACTACTCAACTCGCGATCGACTCGCTCGATAAGCACCCCTATTACACACAGTATAAAAATATACATGCATATGTATATATAATAACATAAATATGGAAACAGTTTCAACATTAAACTAAATATAATCTATATATATATGTAAACTATATTAGATATTCAAAATTACACGTAATTATAAAACATGTAATATAAATTAATGGACTTGAATAAAAACAGTGCATAAGTTGAAGAAACAGAAAAATAATGGCATTAAATTGAATAAAATGAGGAGGCGGGGATCGAGTGGGTAATATACCCTTGGTCTCGGGCTAAATTGAAACAGAATAAAAAATGGAGAGTTTGAATTAAGGAAAACAAGTGGGTAAATCGAAGAGATTAAAACCCATGGGGATGGCGGAGAAGAATACGGAGAGGCGGAAGTCTTTAAAATGCAATAAAAACAATCTTTATACTCGGTATAAATACCAAACATTATAAACAAAAATCATTTCTTTTATTTAAAAAAAAAACAGATCAAAAACAAAAACATTTCTCTCCATTGTTCTGCTAACATCATCTAGGTTCATCACGAACCCAAATTCTGGCAATGAACCGTCGTCTCGACCGTCATTGACCACGTCGGTGAACTCCGAAAACATTTTCAAAACATTCTTTTCTTCTTCTTTAAACTGAATCCAACTTTAGATTTAAATAAACGAACCCAAATTTACCTAGATCCAGAAAAATCGAGACCCAAAATTTCCTTTTTTTTAAAAACCCTTTTAAAAATTTAAAACTATAAACCTTCGCCAGTAAAAGAGGAAGATGAAGAGGCAACAATCAAAAGGTGCCGTTCATCGACGACATCAACCTCGACCATCATACAAGGCGGCGGCCCAAGTCCAAAAGATAAAAAACCTAAGACCTTTCTTCTTTTCTTTTTTATTTCAAAATGCGACAAGAGAGAATAATACTTTTCTCAAAAAAAAATTCTTGTTATTGATTCGAAGTCGGATTACATTGATTGCTTTACATTGCTTATACCTCCAATTTGTGATTACATTATGTAGGGAAAATATTTGAGTTTCTAACATCTTTAATTGCTTTCTCTATTTGCATGCACGATAGTCGTACGATGGCGGTGTCATTTCCGACGACATTGCCACGTTGACGGAGAGAAAATGGTGGTCGTTGATCGTGCCATGTGGTGTCCATCAGAAAAAAGAGGCAGAAGGTTTCTCGGAGGGATCTGATCTAGACCATTTGATTAGATCTAATCCAACGATTGAAATCTCATCTGAAGTGGACGGCTGAGATGCAATCTGAGAGGTGATGTGGCAGCAATAGATGAAGACACGTGGTGTGTGGGAGTCTAGCAATCTCAGGCGTACATTGTACGTGTGCGTGGGGAGATGAATGGCCTGCGCGTGCATCTCACACGACATCCGAAAGGGTTCTCTTGGTTTAATCTGGACCGTTGGATCAGACTTGATCCAACCGTCAGATCTTGACTGATCATGAAAGGGATAATATAATATTAGATAGGGCTTTGAGTGTTTCTGATTTTAATTAGGTTTGAGCTTAAAATAAAATTTTTTATTTAGGTTTCCTTTATTATGTTCAATTTTAGTTGCTTTCTTTTACTCATTCATCAAATTCCTTATCCTCTCCTCTCAGCAGGAAAATCTTGTTTGATTTTGAGGCCCCAGATATTTATCAAAACCATGGGCAGTTGTTTCTTCGTAAGCTGTAACTTTACTTTCGAGAATATCCTCCTTCGTTGCTTGGATTCCACTGTTGGACAAACTAATTATGTGTGCAAACTTAAAGTAACCCTTCCGTTCTTATTTGTACCTTTTGATGAACTGAAGGCACAAAGGATTGACCTTCGAAGGAAGGTTGATCTTACTGAACTACGACAACTGAAATGACTCGATGAAGTTCAGCTATGGCTTTCAAATGCCGACACTATGATAACAGATGCTTTGATTTCTTTCAAAGGATGATATGCAAATGAGGTGGAGAATAGCTGTTTATAGTTGATTACTTTTACATCCGACGGTCTATAATAATTTATATGGATGGCTTAGATCAAAGTCCACCTACTACAATGTACAAATAAAAAATGTGTGATAAAATGCAATATCTATCTAGGAACAAATGTGCAAATGGTGTGTTTACATAGTACAAGTATATGGGTCTTCTAGAATTCTTCATGGATTGTACATATGGTGCTCTCTTTTAAAATCTTGCAAAAAACTTCGTTATGAGCGCATGTGTCTCGAACTCGAAAAGGGATGTATATAGCATGCGAGCTTGGAGCAGAAGAGGAGATTTTTTTGTGAAAGCAGGGGTCGATTACTTGAAGAGCTAGATGTGAAGGCATGTGAATGTGCAAAAAGAATGTCGGTGATATAAAATCAGATTGGATTTCTCAGAGAATCACCCAACTGCCCTAACCTTCGAACTTTGTTTCTTAGCTAAAATAAGTTGCAGGTGATCGATCAGTGATGGATTCTTTCAGTTTATACTTCATCTAACTGTTTTTGTTTTAATTTGTTTTCTGTTTGTGGGATGAGAAAAATGGGAGATAAAAGGAAAATTAACAATTTGATTTTACATGAAGAAAGGGTCAACGAAATAAGGGAATTTAACCAATTCCTGATTTGCTGATTCATAATTTTTGGTTTGTTTCATAAAGAAATATAAGTGCTTAAAATAGATTCATTTCTAACTTAAATGGATAGGATTGTTCCTATCGAATCAGATAATGATCAAGTAAGAATTTGACTGAATTTTTTGAAGGGAAAATGAGCTTCGTTAAAATTTCCCCTTTATATCAAGCATCAGGTCAAATTTCAATATTTGACAGAGGAAGGAAGAAAAGAATGTCCAACTAAAATTATTTTTTATTTTTTTATAATGTGGTAGGAAATGACAAAATAACTAATGTCAGTTTAATGTTACTTTTATTGCTCCATTACATTCGAATCAATTGGACAAAAATTTTAAGAATCAAAAGAAACATAATAAAAATTTAAGGATTAAAGTGACTAAATTGATAAAGTTGAGGGAAAAATCCTCCCACCTATTTAATTTTATAATTACAATTGTAAATATTCATATATGAGCAAGTACATTCGACCGGTTGGTCTCATCTTTATTCCTCGTATTCACTTAAGTCATGGGCTCGTAGGATCATGATTAGATTTAAGATTTATAAAAAAAATTTATATATATTTCATAAATATCCTCAATTTCATATTACACCACATAGTTGCAAAATATTCAAATTTATTATAAAATATTATAATATGTTTAAAATAATTTATGTGCAAATGCATATAAAAAATAGGTAAACTATCCAATTAATCACCTAACTATTATGTTGCTTTTTATAATTTGGTTTTTCTAATTTGACTAAACCTTTCCTTTTTTTAATAGTCTAAAAGTGATTACGAGGTAATATCTTTCATACATATTTTTAACCCTTTAACAATGGACATACATCTTATAGAGAAAGCAATTTGAACTCGTGTCTCATAGGATAAATATCATCCACTTTTCCACTGGGACACTTGTTCTCTTATTTAAATGTCATTTGGACATACATACGTTTGACTCTCATTGGATTGAAAATTATTTATACTTCGGTAACGGGATGCACCGATGAGTGTTAGATTATATAATTTAGATTTTTTCTTTATAATTTTTACTGATAATAATTTTGGGTAAAACTTTGATACACAGGCTGTGTAAAATTAATTTTACTCAAGCTTGTGTATTTACACTATAAAAACTCAAATCCTAAATTCCTAACCTAACCCTAAACAACTAAACCCTATACACTAAATTCTAAACACTAACTTTAAATTTTAAACCCTACAACCTAAACCCCTAAATCTTAAACCCTAACCCTTAAAACTAAAAGGCACGTGTAAACTAAAGTTTACACGACCTGCGTATCAAAATTTTTTTCAATAATTTTATACATCATGTAATTTTGTAATTCTACAACTCTAAATTTTTAATTTAACTTACCAAAAATTTACACCTTACATAAAGTCATACATACGTCCTGTTTGGTGACTAAACATTTAACTAATCTAATCTGTCTACGCCCACCGTGAATAATTGAATGATTATTTAATATAAAAAAATATGAAAAGTCTTCAAGATGGTGCCTGGAGGAGGCTTAAAAGAAATGGAAACCAAGTCAATGGCCTTCTTCCTTCTCTATCTCCGACATCTTCCACAAGTTGTCCACAACCAGCCGTTCGAGGTAATATTGCTTTTCTTTGCTCATTGAGACCGTGTAAAATTGAAGTTATCAATTCATTAGAAAGGATGGATTCTGTAGTTTTTCCTAACCTTCAAATAGATTATGTGATTTTTATTTTGATACACAGTCCGTATAAAATATTTTTTTTATTTTTTTCATATTATATATATTATGTATAATTGAAAGACTCGATTCGAATTTGAAAATCGATCTATTGATTATTAAAATTTTAAGTTATTTGAATTTTTGTTTTATAACTCAAACTTTATTTAAAATTATTTTTTAGGGATTACGAGTTAAGGTAAAACATTTGCTTTTTCTGCCAATTGAGTAGTTAAAACATGTATTGACACCGAGAATTAACCCCAGTTTGTAAATACGTACAATATCACCGGAAGCTCAATGATTATGTGAGAAACTTCAAGAGAATCAGATATAAATTGAATAGCAAAATGGGAGATCTAGAGCTGCAATTGAAAGCGGAGCTTCTTCATGTGGGGAAGATACCGAAGAAGGGAGTTGAAAACTGGTTGGCAAAAGTGAAAGTGATGATCGGGGAAGCACAAGATGTTGACAGTAAAGTCAGTAATGGGAGATATCTCTGTCGTGCTTGCAACGGAATGCTGGTCGATGAGAGGACTAAAGAAATGCAGACATTTCTTGACGATGCTCCTAACCTCTCTGAAAGCCTTGTCGTCGATTGTCCAAGTGTTGGGTTGGTGGTACCGACATCGGAACTAGTCGGCGAAAAAGCTGCTAGAGATGAGATTTGGACATGTTTGATGCAAGAGGAGGTGAGCAAGATTGGGGTTTGGGGGATGGGCGGTGTGGGTAAAACCACTATCATGAAGCACATCCACAATGAACTTCTGAAAGAAAGCAAATTTGATAGAGTAATTTGGGTTACCATATCAAAGGAGTTCAATGTTAAAAAGCTACAAGATGATATTGCAAGTGCATTGAATTTGAAGGAAGATTTGGCCGGAAGAGGAGACACGGTCAGGCGAGCAGCGATCTTGTCCGAAATGCTGAAGAAAACAGGAAAGTATGTTCTAATCCTAGATGATGTGTGGGACAAATGTTCTCTAGAGGAAGTTGGATCCCTGAGCCAACTAGCAACAATGGATGCAAGCTGGTGTTGACAACCCGTTCGGAGCAAATCAGTAAATATATGGGTTGTATGGTGATACTAGTGAGGCCTCTTTCAGAAGAAGAGGCATTGCTACTATTCTTGTATGCGCTGGTCTACCTCTTACAATGAGGCTTGTTGTCCATGACTGCGCTGGTCTACCTCTTACAATTGTTGTGGTAGCTGGTACCTTGAAAGGAGTACATGACCCTCGTATTTGGAAAAATGCACTCAAGAGTTGAAAGAACGAATAGGGATGGTGGAAGGAGTGGAAGCTGAAGTGATTGAGCGCTTGAAATTTAGTTTTGATCACTTAAAAGACGAGAAAGTGAAACACTGCTTCTTGTATTGTGCATTATATCTTGAAGATTTTGAAATTTTGAAGTGTAATCTAATCGAGTGCTGGATTGATGAGGGGTTCATAGATGAAATGGATACAAGACAGGAAATGGATACAAGACAGGAAATGGAACATAAGGGCCATGCTATTTTGCAAAAGTTGGAAGATATCTGCTTGTTGGAAAACGCTACTAATCGATACGGCTTGCCTTGTTCAAAGATGCATGATGCTTTGAGAGACATGGCGTTGTCCATCACAAGTACGAGTGTTCGATATATGATACAAGCAGGATTGCAGTTAAAAAAATTACCCAAAGATGAGGAATGGAAGGCAGATATCGAGAAAGTATCGCTTATGAAGAACTCCATATCAGAGATTCCCATAGATATGTCGCCTCCAAATTGTCAACTGCTTACAACCTTGTTATTGCAAGAGAATCCTATAAAGAAGATCCCAGATGATTTCTTTGCAGACATGCCTTGTCTAAGTGTTCTTAATCTGTCCTATACGGATATCAAGTGTGTACCAAATTCCATCTCTGAACTAAGGAATCTCACAGCATTGTTGCTTGGTTTCTGTCAACAATTAAGAGATTTGCCTTGTCTTTCGAAGCTTCGAAGGCTGAAGAATTAGACCTTCATCAGACTGAAATTACGGAAGTCCCTAAAGGCATGGATATGTTGGTGAATTTAAGGTATCTTAATCTTGATGTGCACTATATAAAAGTTATACCTGCTGGAATTTTACCAAAACTCTCCCAACTTCAGCACGTGAGGTTTGATTTGGCTAATGCAAGAACAAGCCTAAAGGCAGAGGAGGTTGTGCCACTGGAGAAGTTGGAATGCTTTGAAGGATGGTTACAAGATATGGATGAATTAAACAAGTTTGTCTCCTCCATGAAGCAATCTAAGAAATCTCATCAAGTATAGATTACAAGTAGGCTCATCTAATTGGGATTTTAGTCTTGAAAGAGATAAGAGTGTAAGAATCAATGAATTCAAATTTTGTGAAGGTGAGTTGATTATGCTTCCGGTTGATATCCACGAGTTGGAGATTGCAGACTGCCACTATTTGAGAAGCTTAAACGATGGTGTTTCTTCGTTAGAAAATGCGATCGACTTGAAGGTCTGTAAAATTTCGTATTGCCAAACGATAGTGTGTCTGTGTTGTTTCCTTGTCTTTCTCCTCTTCTTGCAGTCATCCATTGCAGAGACTTGAGAGGTTGTATTTTCATAGTCTGCCAAAATTGAGTGAACTTATCAGAGTTGAAAGATTCGGTTCAACAATCACCTTTTCCCATCTTAAAGTTATGACAATAAAGAGTTGCTCGAATATGAAGACATTGCTTCCGCATTGGTTGCTTCCCAACCTTCAAAACCTGGAAGAAATTTGGGTCCAGCATTGTGTTCAACTAATAGAAATAATTGCAGAACTAAAACCACAAGATGCTGAAGGGCAAAGGAGTGATGTATTAATCAAATTCAATCTTCCGAAATTGAGAAAGATGGGACTAGAGTCATTACCAGGATTGAAGAGCATCTGCAGTAAAAGTAGAGTAATGGTTTGTGATTCTCTGCAGCTTATCCAAGTTTATGGGTGTTGTAAACTGAAGATTCCTCCGTTTGTTCCCCTTGTTGGCAATGGGCAGCCGTACTCATATGTTCCACCTTCTCTCAAGATCAGCTCAAGGTTGGAGTGGGATGATCGGAACTTTAAAAATATTCTTCAACCCCATTTTGTCAACAAGAAAAGGGAACATTATGTTTTTTCATGAAATGGACGAGTTCGATTTTTCATGATTGGATACGGTTGCTTTTTGAAGATTCCTGGGGAAGCGAACATACGACGGATGCGATGGTTTAAGCAGGATCTGTTGGAGACTATTGGTCTATGGCATGTGGTAACGTTTTTCCTTTGCTGGTTTTGGATGCTACTAAACAAGCACTCGACTCTGTTGGTTATTATATGTGCATTAATGCTTATATGCTTCCTGCTTCAGTTTTTTTCACCTGCAGGTCTGATATGCATCGTTAGCTGTAAGTAACGAAACCGATAATTCCGGCGTATTCTGTTGTAAGTAATGAAACCGATATCGGAATCATCCCATTCGATCATAACCTTTCTGTTTATCACCATTTTCATCCGAATCATCCTCCCCATCATCAAGCTCGTCACTGCCACTTCCACCATCATCAACATCATTCATATCATATTGAACACCAATAATTTGTTTACGATCTTCCTCTTCCTCTTCCTCTCACAACTCTTCATCATCTTCTTCCTCCACATCTTCATTATCATCAACATAATAATTACCTATCGGTAGGGCCGTATTTGGGCCTGGACATGAGGGGCAGCTGTCCAGGGCCCAAAAATTTTACAAACACTATCTTATATAAATTTTAGGGACCATAACTCTTACAAACATCATTCTATATAAATTAACTTTTAGGGTAAACTACAATGGAGATCACTCAATTATAGATAAGATTACATTTGAGTTACCTAGTTATTAAAAGTTACATTTGAGTCACTTAATTATGGGTAATGTTATTTGGGTCACCCAATTATTAAATGTTACATTTGGATCACTCAATTATAGGTAAGGTTATGTTTGGGTTACCCTTCATATTTAAAAAAGTACATCAATTTAGTCTTTCTTTTCTTCCAAACCACTAGTATACCATCGTTAATATTAGAGTACTTCATTTGAAATCATTAATTAATCTAATACACAAATTAATATATTTTTTTAATATGAAGAGTGAACCAAATGTAACACTACCCATAATTGAATGATCCAAATGTAACATTTAATAATTGGGTGACCCAAATGTAACATTACCCATAATTGAGTTACTCAAATATAACTTTTAGTAATTGAGTGATCCAAGTATAATCTTACCTATAATTGAGTGACCTCCATTATAGTCTACCCTAACTTTTACAACCAGCCCTCTATATAATTATAGGAAAAAAACTTTGATACACAGGTCGTGTAAACTTTAGTTTACACGTGTCTTTTAGTTTTAGGGGTTATGATTTTAGTTTAAGGTTTAAGGGTTTAGCTTGTAGGGTTTAGAATTCAAGGTTAGTGTTTAGAATTTAGTGTCTAGGGTTTAGTTTTTTAGGGTTAGGGTTTAGTTTTTTAGGGTTAGAGTTATGAATTTAAAATTTAAATTTTTATAGTGTAAATACATAGGCTTGTGTAAAACTAATTTTACACAGTCTGTGTATTAAAGTTTTACCCATAATTATATATGTCATTATATACTGCATTTATTAACAACGGTAATTATATACCACATGTTTAATTGCACAGCTTTAATTTTTACAATCATTGGAAAGTGAAATCTGATGGTAATTAATTATTAGTTTATGTCTCCAGCCGTTAGATTTGATAGCTACTAATAGCAAACATTAATTAATAACGGTAACAAAAGCTATAAAATGGTTAAAAAACACCAATTTCATGGAAAGCATTCAATTAATTCGAGAAAAAAATGCTGTATAATCAAATTTAATAACGGTAACAAAATTTTAAATTTGACTATAAATATTATTTACATTGATTTATTATTCACATTTTTTTGCTCATCTTATTCACATTTCAATTTTCACTCATTTTTTCTTTTTTCAACTCTTATTTTATTTACTTATATTTTCATAATTTATTAGAAAGTTCTATCTTTGTTTGGTGTTTAGTAGAATTTATTAAATTTTAAACCCTAACATCAAATTCTATTAGTAGTTGGTATTTAATAAAATTTATTGATGTTTTATATTTAAATTTGATGTATTTATTAAAAAGTTTTTTAAGAGTAATAAAAAATATATAATTTACAAGTAAATTAATTTAGCTTTGTTTACTCGTGCAATTCATTTTTTATACTTATTATAAAGGGCTTAATTTTTAGATTTGTCAGAGCCACCAAAATATCAGAAACGGGCTTACCTATCGATCTCGAATACAAAATATTTCTTACAGAAAGTATCCCTAAGAATCCAAGCCAACCTCAAACGCGAATTTTAAATTAAAAATTTTACAAAATGATACTTCGCCTACATCTTAATAGCTCTAATCCCAGAATTTCCTATTTCCCATTCAATCAAACTTAAACAAGTTGTAGAAAATATTTATTTACTTTTAAAATAATAATAATAATAATAATAATAATAATAATAATCCCAAAATTCTCATACAAGTGTCCTTAAACCCTTGATTGAATCCCTTGTAATCATAAAAGGGAATCAATGTATAACCAAGCTTCCTCCTTTATTATTCAGTAAAACAATAAAAAACCACCACAGAAAAACTCAAGACCTAAACTTTTTCAACCCTAAATCACGGAATCCTCATCTAAACCAATCCACGATTGAAGAATTCAGAGGAAAAGAAGACTAAGCTAAACATGTGTTTTTTTTTTATAATCCCCTCTCCATTAGTTTGTGTGTTCAATTCTTATTATGAGGAAATTTTCCCTACCTTAAATAAGAATTGTTCAAAAAAAAATCACAATTTTGAAAATTTTAACGCTCATAGATACCCGTTAATCAACCCATTAATTACGGGTTTTCTTTCAAATGGTAAGGAAATTAACACATTCCAATATATGTGTTAACTTGCCATATATACTGCAGCACTATATATATATATATATATGAACAAATTAAATTTGTAGAGATATTAAGATCTTACAGGCATGGAGGTGAGCAAAGGCAAAGGTAAGAGTTGCGACGCGGCGATCGTGATAACGGGGCTGCTGCTACTGCTGTTCCTGTTTGCGACAGTGCCAGCAAGTGCAGAGTTGGATCGGCAGTGCTTTGATAGCTGCTTGTTCGGTTGCGATGTACCACCGCAGTGGATGCAACGGTGCATCAAACAATGCTACACACGATGCACTCACGGTGCTGCTGTAATGGATAGTCGTAGTGTGAAGGTGGATGAACATCGACCGATCGGACATTGATTTTTCATGAGGATTCATAGAATAAGATGATGATGATAGTAATAAACGATGTATTCTCTGTTTTTTATTTCTATTGTGATTAATAGAGAAGATCCACGGCTTTGATTAAAAAGAAAATACAAATTGATTTTTTTTTTTACTACAACGGAATTGACTCTAAATGACGAACTGAATCTAAATTTGAATTCAGCAATGTCCAATTAATTGGATAGTTTGAGTTAATTTTGAATCGGGTCAATTTGAAGTTGATATAGGCAATAGCACCCAACCCCATTATGACATCAAAATATTGTTGGCTTGTTGCTATTATGTTTTGTGTGTGGGGACAGTGGGGTGTCCATGCCATGGTGACAACAAGAAAATGCCGAATGAGTCTAAACCAATTGGAAAAATTAGAGCATTCTAAACACACACTCTCTCTATATATATGGTCAAAGAAAAAAAATAACAATATATATTGGTACAATAAAAAGATATATTATATTTTTAAAGAGAAAATTAATGATTAAATTTTAACATGAATCATAAAACAAATACGAAGGATAAAATAACAAACAAAAATTCATTAGATAATAAATATCCTTTGCTTTGGGACACACCAAAATGTTGTGTATTTTTAAGAGTGATGTTTTATTTTTTGTTGTTTTGGAACTCCCCCACTTGGGTCATTTAGGACAAAAGAAGTAGAATCTAACCCTTAATATTAAAAAAAACTTTGACAACTTTTCATAGAAATGACATAATAAGTACATACATAAGAGTACTTAAACCATATTTTTCATGTTTTTAGATGGAAATACTCTTGCATAACGATCAACAAATGTTGAACCAAGTGATTAAGTATCTCGATGACATCTCCTTTTTTTCTTATATCCTAGGTTAAATACCCAGTATGAGTATTTATTTTTCTCTCACTCTAGATTGTAGACACTCTTAAAAAAAGAGAGATATTTGTCATGTTGCTTCCCTCCTCCATGAAATTAGAGACAAATCCATCTACTTTGGAAGGGCAGGGGAGGGGGGGGGGGAGCAATTATATCATAATTGTACAAGTGAAGGTGGGTAGTAGTACTAAGGAGGGGAAGAGACTTGCTATAAGGCATGGGCGGATGTATGTATAAACTTTAGGGTGTAAATGACTCTACTAATCTAACTAAAATGTCTTTCAAACTTATTATAAAGTATAAAAATTAAAATATTTTATAAAAGATATAAAAATTAACCTCACTTAATATTTTAGATACGAAGTCAACAATATTTATTATAATTCTGTTAAAATTTTCTAAATTTTATATCTTTCTTATAACCTACTATTTATAAATCCTTGTTCTGCCACTGTTATAGGGTGAGGATTGGGGTTAGGGGGAAATGTTGATAATTGAAATTGATGTTTTTCTGCTAAGACAAGACAAACGCACATGGAGAGAGAAAGAAAGGCTTGTTCATATTCTTATATCAATTGTGACTAAAAAATCAAATCAATTTTATCAAAGAGAATCGTTTTTTTAACTCGGAAGAGAATTGTTTATATTCAAATTAAATCAAGCGTTAAAATAACCTCGCCCTTAAGTAGTTGATGTTAGTTTAATAGATTTTTTTATTTTTCGTCAACTAATTATATTTGATAAGAAAATAGAAATATGAGAGTTAAAATGGACGAAAAAGAAATTTAAAGAATAAAATGATTTTTTTCTAAAAAAATAAAAGTACAAGGGTAAGAAATATCGTTAAAGCCTCCATACGTGGGTTCAAGACGCTACTATGTGTTTTCTGTTATAATTTTATTTTTGGAAGGACACAACAATATTTTTAACTCCTGAATTTTTTTGAACATTTTTTATTTAGGAGATAAAGAGAGGGGAATTTATTCTTAATGAATTTTGAATTTACAACCTAAAAAAAATGTGACTATGTCAACTGAGAGCTTTAACAACTTAATTTAAAAATTATTAACAACTCGTGATTTTTTTTTTAATTTTACTATCAATGTATTAAATAATTATCACATATACTTTTTAATAATATCAATATTCTTAACTCTACCAGGAGTTTAAACATAGTATCAATATATATTTGCTCAATTCACATGGCCTTAATGAAAACGGGTCACTATCACACATACAAACACCACATCAAACAATCAAAACAATTTTTTTAAGAATAATTAATTTAGTACTCAATTAATTAATTATTTGTTAATAATTTTTAAAGTAAGTGGTTAAAGTTTTCAGTTCACACTCTCTCCTCTTTTGTAAGTTATGAGTTCGAAACCTATTAGAAGTAAATTTTTCTTCTTCTAAGTAGAATTTGTTCAAAAAAAAAAAACTAATCATTCGATTCAACCTCGTTAAATCTCTCTCTCACCTATCTTATATTAGAAAGAAAAAACTTTTCTTTCTCTCTCTACCCCTCTCAACCTCTGCTTTGCCCCCTCTATATATACTCACTAGAGGCCATCATATCTCTTCAAAACGCTCATTTTCTCTGTTTCCGTCACAGAAAAAGTAGACACTCAAACAATGCGTTCAAGACTCTCCGATGCCATTACACCCCATCCCGACTTCACTTCACTCCAAGAACTCCCCGATTCATATGCATGGAGCCACCAGCCCGACTACGACTACCCTTCCTCCGGCGACGCCGAGTCAGTGTCGATTATCGACCTTAATGAACCTAATGCTCTTCAAGCTATTGGCCATGCATGTAAAACATGGGGAGTTTTCCAAGTCTTCAACCATGGTGTCCCTACTGGTCTCTTGGACATGGTCGAGTCCACTAGCCGAACCCTTTTCTCTTTACCTGTAAACCAAAAGCTCAAAGCTGCTCAATCATCGGATGGCGTCTCCGGTTACGGTTTCGCAAGAATTTCCTCGTTTTTCTCTAAGCTCATGTGGTCTGAGGGCTTCACCATTGTCGGGTCACCCCACGAGCATTTTCGTCAGCTTTGGCCACATGATTACATTCATCACTGGTGAGCACGGTTAGCAGACATGATATATATATATATATATATATATATAACAAGTTTCAATGTTAATGGAGTTTTTGTTTGATTCTTTCTTCAGTGATGTGATTAAAGAATACAAGCAAGAAATGAAGAATCTAGCAGGGAGATTGGTGCAGTTGGTTCATTGGGGATAACAGCCGCGCAAGATATCAATTGGGCTGGCCCAACAGGTGACTTCAATGGGGCTTCCGCAGCTTTATAGTTGAATTACTACCCGACTTGTCCCGACCCGGACCGAGCTATGGATTGGGTCTAGTCCCACATACGGACTCGACCCTCCTCACTGTCCTCTACCAAAACAATACGAGCGGGTTACAAGTCCTGAAAGAGGGAGTTGGGTGGATCAGAATCCCTCCGATTTATGACGGGCTCGTGATAAATGCCGGGGACCTCATGCATATCTTATCCAACTGTTTGTATCCGAGCGTTCTCCACCGCGCCATGGTGAACCGGACCCGTCATCGGTTACCGATAGCCTATTTATACGGGCCACCGAGTGTTGACATATCACCCCATTCGAAACTAGTAGGTCCAACTCAACCACCTCTATATCGATCGGCCACTTGGAATAAATACCTAGATACCAAAGCCAAGCATTTCAACAAAGCACTCTCGAAGGTTCGAGTCTTTGTCTCTCTAGACAAATTGATTGATATAAACAGGGATTTAAATAGCGTTCGCGGCCGCGTTTTCGGTCGTGCTGCATTTATCGCGGTTGTGAAAATAACGGATGCTATTGCGGTCACTGCGGGTGTCGCAGTAGTGATTTTATTTTCAAATTCGCACAACTTATTGTATAAAACAATAATTATTATTATAATTGTTTAAATTCACTTCTAATAACTTTTAGAGTGCCTTTTAGTATTTAGATTAGTAGATAATTGAAATTAAAAGACTACATTGAATGAAAGTAAACTTTACTCTCTAAATTAAGAGAAAATTAAGGACTAAAATAATAAAACTAAAAGGTGTCATGGCTGAAATAGAGATTTACTCACTTTAAATTAAGTTAAAAACAATTTTAATTATAATAAATTCTTATTTGAAAATTTAGAAATATATAATATATTTTAGGGGTAATTTGTTATTTATGAAAAGTTTAGTCTTTTGTGATTTAGAAAAGTTTTCGGTCAAATTAAATATCCTAAAAGATTTTGGGGTTATTTTAGTATTTTTTAAGATATTAATTGGAAATCCACTCCTTTTGAACAATATTTAAAAAAATACCTCACATTCAGCTTACGTAGGTTAAACTCGCGTTTAGCCAAACGTGAATTTTGTGTAATAAAAACTTAAAAATGCATAAACCGAGTTTGACTTACGTAAATGAAAGAGAGTATTTTTTAAATGTTGTTCAAAGGAGATAAATTTTCAATTAATATCTAAAAAAGAATATTCAAATAATAGTTTTTTTTAAGTTAGCCAGCTGTTTATATTGAAAAATAAAAAAATAATAATTAAAACTATAAAAAAGTGTGCACCATTCAAACCCCCCAATAAAGAAGGTCCTTTGTGCAGTGAAAAAAATTAAATAATAAAAAATAATAAAAAAAGATAAATTACTGTTCATTTTTGCTCATCACCAAATTGAAAATGAACAGCCATTCATTTTCTTTTTTTCTTTTCCTTCATCTTTTCCATTCTACTTTTACTGTTTTCCTTCATTTTTTAACTTTGTTACCGCTTTTCCTCTCTTCACTGTTCTTCTTCATCAAAAGAGGATATGCTTGTTGCTCTGGTGGACGGTAATCCTTGACGACGATGGCGTCCCAAAGCGTTCAAAAGCGGTCCGTTATTGTTGTGCTTCACTGTTACCCGTTAAATAGCGGCCGTAATTTACCGTTTTTGGTATGAATCAGATTTTTATCGTGATTTTTGCCAATATCGATATCGGCAGGCGACGATACCGCGAAATAGCGGCCTCTGCAGCATGCTTTTTCTCTGTCCTTTGTGACACGCTATTTCTTCTGTTCTTGTGACATGTCTTTATTTTTGTTTTGTGGTTTGGTTTATCTGTCTTTGTGACGTGTTTCAGCATACCATAGCGATCAATTGTTGTTATCACAGAGATTCAATCGGCGCTAGTTTTTTATTTATGTTTTTGTCGGTGATTACTTGGAAAGTTATATCCCCACTCGGTTGATGGTTGTTTGGTGATAAAATCAGTTCTGGGTAGCGGTACTTTTTGCATGATAGTTTGGATCGCGCACCACTCCTTCTTCTTTCTTTATGCGTCTCGTTTGGACAAAAACAAGAAGATTCAGGAAGTTGTTAAATTTTGTTCGTATGCTTATCTCCATGGAAGTTTGCATTTTTCTTTGTTTTTGGGTTGTAAGGATTTTTTGGGTTGTTTAATCCAAATATTATTCTTCTTGAATGCGTTGTAATTGTGATTTTTCTATGAATTTAATAAAAATTTAGTGGCTATTTATCAAAAATATATATACTAGCAATGAGAGGAGAATCTGAATAGGGAAAATAATGATTGTGTTTTTTGCCCTTCCTAAAAACTAATAATTGATTTATTTTAGTATGAGATTTTTGAAGAGTTAAATGAAATTTTCAACGAGTTAGTATAGAATTTTCATTGAAAATATTAGAATTGACCTCACTTAATTTATTAGGGCATGAGGTCAATAATATTTATATTGTAGTGGTATGAGAATCCTTGTACTTCATACTCTACTCTGACTACACCATATAAAATTCTTAGCTCCGCCACTGGACACCGATGACCTGTAATTTATATTTCTGTTCTGACTTTCGAATAATGAGAGATTCTTGACTTGTCCCTCCCAATAATATATTAAATTTAAAACATTTTTAAGTACCCTTTTGGAGGTCAAATTATTTAGTAGCTTTAATCAACATACTCTAATTTGGTCATTTATAGTTTCTATATTTTTTCAAATTTTGAAACTTCAGTCCTAACCCAAATTATGCTTGTTAAATTAAATAAACTATTAGTTGTATCACACGTAAGTTCAAATTTTAGTTTTGTTATCAAAATTGAAATTTTATGAGAAAAACTTAGATTCAATTCACCTAAAAAAACTTAGATATAACCGTGTAACCTAAAGTTTACACATGTTTATTATATTTAGGGGTTAAAAATTTAGTTTATGTTTAGATTTTAAGGGCTTAAGTAGTAGGTTTAGAATTTAAGATTAGAGTTTAGTGTTTACAGTTTAGGGTTTAAGAGTTAAAATTTAAAATTTAGAATGCTAAGGTTAATGTTTTAGATTTTAAATTTTAAAAAATATTATGTAAAAGAATTATGCAAGCTGTATATCAAAAATTATTTTTTATTTGATATATTTTGGAGTATGATATTTGGAAGAAGTAAATAAAATTGTTGGTTCCCGAAAAAGGACCAAATGGATAAAATTTACATCAAATCATATACAAGGATGAAGACAAAGTGGGTGTCTTGTTTCTTCCTTTTGTCCTTGAGTTGAAAGAGATTGTGTGCAATTTTCTTTTTTGAATATTCCATTTAAAAAGACATTAGAACCGACAAGTATTACCCCCGGATATGAAGATCGCCCCGTCCAAAGAATAAGACGGTAATCAATAATATACAATGAGTCAGCTAAATAATAGGCTAGACACAGACGGGCGGAGCCGCATAGATAATTTATATAAAAAATTTAAAAAATATATAATTAACATTCTTTTATAAATAAAATAACATTTTTTTATAAATAGTTAATTTTACTTAAATATCGTTAAAAATGATACTTTTTAAATAAATTTATGGCTCCGTCCCTAGACACACATAAGATGATTTAGAAATCTTATCCTAAATTGAATATTCTATACGAGTATATGTTCGTTCTATACTTGCTTCGAATTTAAGAATATCAATATAATTATCAACAATTTTAGAACAAGTAGTTTAAAGTTTTTAGTTGATACTTTCTCGTCTTCTTTAGATAATGAGTTCAATACTCATTAAAAACAAATTTTCCTTCGCCATGTAGGAATTATTGGAAAAAAAATACCAATATAATTGAAATTGGGTAAAACAACATTTAATCCATGAGCTTAACAATATTTCTCAACTTAATCCTAGAACTTTTTTGTTGTCGACATTACCTTGATATCTTTATCTAATTTTACTTGTATTTAATCTTAACGAAATTCGAGTTTATAAGCTGAATTACTTTTTTTTATCAAGGTTCAAGCAGGAATAGGCGACCACATAGAGTCTTTAAGAAAAATAGTGTCCAACATGAGTTAAGTTAAATACTTGTAAGGGAAAAAAATAAAAAAAATAGTTCTAAATTAGTGATAAAGTACAAAAAAAATAAAAAAAATATTGTACTTCATGAAACTTGAATCTCATTAGACTCATTTTTATTTAAAAAATAATTTATTACGTACACACTAAATCAACAAATATTTATTTTTTTAAAATTAAAAATCTAATATAATGAATTATGCATAATCTTTTAAAATTGAGTCGTTCCGGGTTCCTAGACAATAATGGTTGCTATCCCCATCCAAATCTGGTGCTCAACTGCTAGTTTCTACCTATGCCATACTCGAGAATCAATGAGAAAATAAAACAAGAAAATGTAACCATTTTTACGTGAAAAAGAAAACCAATCTGTTGTAAAAGATTCTTCTTCTTGGAATTTGTCGTGGAGATATAAGTATCATTTCGATTCCCGGAAATGTTTTTGCAGACGATATTGCCTCTGCAAACCACGTGCAATTCCACATTGGCTGGTCAGATTCAGAAACCCTACCTCTCGAATGTTATTAGAAGTGGGTAAAATAAAATACATCCAATTATGTGGACTTGATTTTTAAAGTTATTATGTAGGTAGTTACAAACAGATATTTTTATGTTAAAATTAAAATAGAGTGTCATATAATAATAATTCTAGTCTACAAAATTTATATGTTTTATTAATGTAGTCATAATTTAATAAATTTAATTATTTATATTAAAAAATTCGACGTTAGACCCTCTTGATACACTCTCTTCCAACCACTTGTCTCTCCTTGTTATTGTCCATTAACTCGATAAACTGATGTGATAGTTCAATAGACATAATCACTTCACTACTGAACAACTGACAGACTAATGGACCTAATATCGTCTGTTAGTAGACACAATCACTTTATTAATAAAAAATTTAAATATAAATTATTAAATTTATTAAATTATTTTAAATTATGACTAAATTAATAAAATGTATACATTTTAAAAACGGAAACTATTATCATACCATATTATATTTAAATTATAATATAATTAATAATTTATTCTTAATAAAATTTTAATTGAATACCTAAATAACAGACCTATTAAGATGATCTCAATTATTCTATCCTTTCTGTATATATTGTCGTAAGACATTTTTGTCAATTTATGTAACGAAAAAAAAAACAAAATGATAAAAATGTCTAAATTGATTGTGTTTAATTTTTGAACGAGTCTACCACGTGCGTCGCATATCGTTGAACATTACTAACACTGAACATTGTTAAACACCATTAAATTGATTAATAAAGATTAAAAAATTTAAGGACTAAACTTATAATTAAAATTATTTTAAAAAATAAAAATTAGATTAGGGTAAACTACATAAATGGTCACTGAACATTTAGGGCGGTTTCATTTTGGTTCCAGTACTTTTAAAATTTATGATAAAGTCACCCAACTTTTATTTCATTTTCGATACAGCCCCCTTGTTATTTTTCATTAACTAATGCTGATGTGGCAGTTATAAATTATTCCAGCACTATTCATCTTCTTCATCACCTTACCGTCCTCCACTTTAAATTCTTCTCTACATATTCCAAGTGGTAAAATCAACAAAATTGAGGACAACGCCCATTTGTAACAGGACCCTAAAAATGTCTCTAATGTTGGTGCCGTTGAACTTTTTGAAACTCTCTGCATAGTCACCGCCCTGTAACATAAACGCTTTCCCGACGGTGGCGTTCACTAGCTTATCCTCCAGTTTCTTTGCCTCCCCAGCGAACATGATTGACTTCTAAGAAATACGCACATTCTTTAGACATGAAAGAATACAAATAAAATGTGCCAGAACCCCAAAACGGCTTCGACAGGGCGCACGAAAACTTCTAAACAATGGAGACATCCTAATTTCTAGAACCAATTTTTTAGTATCAAACAAACAAACTCCAAGAATTAATTTCTTAGTATCAAAGGCGATGCAATAAAGTAATTAACTCCCTTCTAATATTTTTGTTAATTTCATAACTTTAAGATCATAATTACAAAGGTATTCACCATGAATCAGAATCAGCAAAAATCCCATTAACAGGCTACATGATCAAAACATGAAAAAAAAAAGATTTCCAAGTTTTAAACCTTTTTGATTCAACCCCTCAAAACCTATCCCAAAGATTCAAATCATTGAGCTAACGCACTAATATACAAAGCCGCCAAATTCTTCAGGAAAAAAACAAACTATTTCGATAAAATTAAACTAATTAAGATTAAAGAAACGAAACCCAGAAATTAAATCATCGAGAAATCGAATATTTTTATAAACAAGCTCTTTAACGTTGCTACCAACAGTATGATGTGTGGTGACAAACTCGCCAAGGTGGAGCTTGAACTGTGGGACACGGTCCAGGTGACGTGTATGGCACAGTGATGATGAGGGGCAGCAGCAGCTTTGTTGTTGTTGTTTTACCGCATGGAATATGTAGAGAAGAATTTAAAGTGGAGGAAAGTAAGGTGATGAAGAAGATGAATAGCGCTGAAATAATTTTTAACTGCCACATCAGCATTAGTTAATGGAAAATAATAAGAGGGACCGTATCGAAAATAAAATAAAAGTTGAGTGACTTTATCGTAAATTTTAAAAGTATGGTGATCAAAATGAAACTGCCCTAAACGTTCAGTGACCATTTATATAGTTTACCCTAAGTCTAATTTTTAATTTTCTTTTAAAATAATTTTAATTATAAATTTAGTCATTAAATTTTTTAATCAATTTAATAGTGTTCAACGTTAGTGGTGCGACGCTCGCGGTAGAATTTTTCTTAATTTTTTATATTCAGGTTGGAGTTTTTCAATAAAGTATCAAAACCCAAAATTTAATTTTGTTATTATTGCATGCACTCAAATATGAATTTTCCGTGATAATTGTCGACAGTTTTCCGCTAAATCTAGTTTTTCAATAAACTATTATTGCATGCTCTCAAATATTTAGCCCTTAAAAGTTTTAAAAGATTTATTTTTGGACCTTCAAAAACTTAAAATATTTTTATTATATTTTAATTTTTTTGAGTATTTGTAATAAAGTACCCCTAACATTTTTAAAAATTCTCATTAAGTATTATTTTTAAAAAAATCTTAGATAAACCACAAATTTCTTTAAAAATTTTAAATAAACTCCCTCAAATTCCGTTGCCAAGATCCGCCCGTGTTCGTGTTCATGTTCATGCTAAGAACCAAATTCATATGTCAATTCAGAATCCAACTTTCTAATATCAAAACAAATGTATGTCACAAGATCTCATTCAATCAAAATCATATAATTTTGAATTTTATTTCAGATCATTCAACTTTCAAATCCCACACTACCCAGATTTGGTCCAAAACTTCAAATCAGAACCCTTTTGTTCATCTCAAAAAGGGCATGATTCTCGGTGTCTTATCCCCCACTTCTAGCCAATCGAGTTCATCAGCTAATCATGTTGGTTTTTGTTGTTTTCCCATTCGTTTTCTTCGAAAATCAACAGCTCTCTGGGCATTGGGTAATCCTTGCAAATGCTTGTTAATAATAATATTCTTGTCATTTTGATTCTCTCGTGTGGCCAATGTCTTTTTCAAAAGAAAAATAAAACAATTCATTACAAGACAAAAGTGTGTTTTTCTTCCATGGAATACTTCAAATCTTTCAATCAAAGTGGCATGTGTTGTAGTAAAATGACAGAAAATCTGGGTTCAATTCAGTGGTATTGGCCCCTTGAATCAGCTAAAAGTTCGGATTACGTGTGTGTCAAATACGTACGTACGTATGTATGAGGATTGTATATCTATATTCAATATAAAATATACTAAATATGAATATCAAATATTGATACTTCAAATACATATCTGCAATATCTGCAGGATACAGTGTAACTAAAGAAACAATAAGCTCAACATTCTGAGTGAAAAGGTGGCATTAAGATTTTCTCTTATACATATTAGTTTTCTCTATATATAAATGGAAGAATTGTTTTCTAAATATCTTTCTCAGTTGATGTTTCAGATGAACTTTCGGTCGAGTCACCCGGGTTTAGTAAAGAACCACTTGCACGTGAGCCGTTTTCGGGTTCAGACATGACGGGGATCTCAACGGCTGCTCTTTCCATCTCCTTCTCGAGCTCTTGTTCCTTGCGCAACGCGGTGAATTGTGTATCCAGAGACTTGGCTGCCGATAGCCATGCGAAAACGATCATCAAAAGTATGCCTCCGAGGTATGGGGTCGAATTTGCAAGTGATCCGAAGGTCAAGATCATAAACTGCTGAATCAGAGCACCCCCTGATTTCCCTAGTGGATTGCATACAACATCAATGGCAGCCTTCCCTTTAACCTAAAGATAACATCGAGTGAGTTATATCGTAAATGACTGGGGAGTTCGACAAAAGATTCGGGATTTCGAGTACAGATTCCGAACCTTGGTGTCCTCGTCTAAAGGAATGTAGGCCATTTCTTTGCATGGATCAAATAAACTGTACTTTGCGCTCTTGCTGAAAATGTTCTGCATTGCACCAACATACACAGCTGCAAGCAGAGGGGTCATGCCAAACTTTGCAAGAGACGGTGCGAGCGGATCGCCTAATAGTATCAAGGAAAAGAAACCAACTCCGGTCAGAAGCAGGACAGTGGGTGTAATTTTTGCGGCGACCCCCCATCCATATTTGTCGAATATAAATTGACTTAGTAGCATCATGGTGAATGTTGCTATTCCTGTGACAGTTGAGAAGTCACCCATGAAAGAGGAGTATTCATTCGGACTCGGAAACTGCAATATCGAGGGAGAATCAATGAGTAAGCCTGTTAAAATCTTATCCTTCTAACATAGAATTTTACCTGTGCTTTGAGCTTCAATTTCCAGGTAACTTCGACGAGGTTGATGCTAATACCGTATGCAACCACCAGAGTGGCAAGATCCCTAATGTAAGGTGAAGATACTAAGAATTTCAAGCTCTCCATTGTTCCCATTTTTGGTTTTTCCTGCGAAAAGATTGACAATATAAATTCACTTGAATGCATATGCAATGTAAGCACATAGAACTTCTGATTTGAGAAATGATACGGTCGCAGGTACAAATTATCCCACGGAATAGATTGTCAACAGGTAAAATACTATAACTAGATGCAAAAAATCAATCCGCATCTGCATAATAGAAGAGCTATGCTTGGAATCGAAAGTGCAGACCGTTGCCGTGCACTAAGAACTTATCTGCCCGTGTTAAGGGAAGAAGGGTAACCGATGCTACGGTCAGTCAAAAATTACAATGGCATGGAATGGAACTGAGAAACAGAACTGCCGAATAAGAAGAAAAACATTTGAAACCGGATAAGCAGATCCTGGAGCCTAAGAATGGAAGAAAACGAATATGATGAACGAGAAGAATAGGTAGCATACGCATTACCTTCTTCTTCCTGCTACGTTTGGGAAGCGGAACATACGTATTCACCCACCAGTAAAGGAAACAGATGGTGAATCCCATCAGCGCCACAATGCTCATCATTCCCTTTAAGGAGACGGCCCAACCGTCAACTCCGGGACCAAGATTCTTCCTCAAGTTAGAGAAGTACTTAACAGTTCGACCCGAGAAAATGAGGGCAATATTAGCTCCTAGTCCGAACATCGGATAGAATCTTTTTGCTTCCTCTACAGTAGTTATCTGCAATAAGAAAATCCAAATGTAGGTACATAAATGCTTTTAACTCACATAATTGTGTGAAGAGAAGTGCAGCTAGTGCAGAAAAACCAGAGAAAATGCAGTATAGAAAGCATAGAAATTAAAGTTATAGGTTGCCACTAAAAATGTAGCGCGAATGCTATGATCACGCTTCTTTGAATGCTGCATAAAACACATTGAAAGTTCCTATTTTTCGAAGTAATATTCGATTATCTTCTCCGTGATATCCTTTTCACTTGAGCTTTATGCATAAACCAAGAGATACTAGAAGAGTAATGATCTAAACTAAAACAGGAACCAGTCATCCATGAACATAGATTATATGTCGCAGTTTCTAAACTGTACTTTTTTTCGTTTCTTAATAAAAGATCAAATGGAAAGAACAACTTCCTCGATACATATCATGTTCGAATACGGCGAACGAACATGATTTTGATCGTTAAAAAGATGAACAAGAACTTCATTGTCCACACATTGTCCAAATCAAGCACACCTATGGTCCATAATCTGTTTCCATAAGCTAATGCCTAGTTGCTAAACAAGCAATACAGAACTTTTAGAACATGAGCTGATGTACACATGACAAGCAACCCAAACTGACGGTCGGAAGCAAAATCGATGATGCAAAGTGCAAACATATAATCAAATGAACATAGTAAGAGAAGTTAATGGATGAAATTAGAGAATCTAGCAAGACTGAATACATAAAACCAACATGCTTATTCAATACTGTAAGATCATATAGATCACCTGATTGGCAAACCCCCAGAACAGAACAGAAATAACAACACTGCCCCAAAGTTCAGCCATGACATAGAACAAACAGAAGCTCCAAATTCTCATGATTGCAAGAGGACCAAGAAACCTTGGTCCAAGAACAGCAAGGAGCCGATCAGAGAGAGCTTCAGGGTGGATATAATAGCTGAGGGGATACAACAGAAACCCGAATGCACCGAAAAAGGCGATAAAAGGGACAATGACAGTGTAGAAAAGAGCCTTCTTAGACAACACATTGGACAACTTTGTGTACAACAACATGAACCCTACAGCCATAGGCAAATTAACCCACGTCTTTAGAAATGGTATAATCTCTGCACTGCTCCCTTTAGCTGTCACAACCAACACATCCTTTGTATCCCTAAGGATTGTGTAATTGAAAAGTATGCAAAAGAACATTAACCCAAGTGGGATAATCTTCTTAAGAGTCACAAGCTCAACACCAAGCACTTTTGGCTTCTGTGTTTCACCAAAATATGACTGTCCATCACCTGCAGAACCAGCCCTAGCCTTGCAGACAAAGCTCTTCTGTTTTGGGTGTAAACCACTTGGTTTTCCTTCAAAACTTGGAATTCTTTTATAAGACAAAGATAACCCATTAATGTCCAAGTGTTTTGAAGCAACAAGCCTAAGCTTTAAGCCTTGTGATGGGTTCAAAAAGCTTCTAGCTTTGGCTGGTTTTGGAGGTAATGGAAGAAACCCTATGGTTCTTGAAACAGCTTCCATGTCTCTCTTATTGTTCCTCCAATATAATCTCACATAAGCTTACCGTTTTTCAATGAAAACATCAATTTGGGTGTTTAAAAAAAGTGAAGATAGTTTCCGATTCTCACTCATTGCTTTTAAAAGTTATGGAATAAGCTAAATTCTTCACTTTTAATGAAAGTCAAAGAACCCTTGATTTACTCAAGTCCTTACATAAAGTTTTTTCAATGCCATATTGTCAATGCCAAGTGAAGATAAAACCTAAAAAATCGCCAACAATTTTAGGTTTGAAATGGTATTAGCTCCTTTTTTAAGGAAGACAAAGCTAAAGCTTCCTTCCGTGAGTTAAGGTATGGATTGCCAACTTTTTTACATTCAAATATGTATGGTATAATGCTAAAAAATGCCTCTAACGTTTGATTGAATCGTTATTTTGACTCATATTTTTTTGACGCAATTTAGCCTTAAACATTTTATTTTAGGTTAAAATGACCTCTCTGAAAACTGTTAGTCAACTGACGATAAACAACTTGAAATGACTTGACAGAATGATACGTCAGAATTTTTTTATATATTTTATACAATTTTATAAAATTATTTTTTGATTGATGTGTCATTTTGTAAAGTCAACATATTTGGCTATATGACATTGTTATCGTGACGTACCGCCATGTAGGTTTGTCATATCATTTCAAGCCACTTAACGTTAGTTGACAATCAAATTTTATTCGCAGAGAGGTCATTTTGTCAAAAAATGAAACGTTGAAGGCTAAATTTTATAAAAAAATAAAAATTAAAATAACAATTCAGTCAAACATTAAAGGCATTTTTCAGCATTATATCAATATATATTGCCATGTGAGTCTAGTCATTTCATCAGCTAGTTTATTTCCTTCACGATAAATATGTATTATATTGACCTCCCAATCACGTGTCGAAATAGAGCAAATATGACATAAAAGTGTCATAGAGCCAACGCCATTAATGTTGAACTGATAAAAATAATTTTAACCATTAAAATTAATAAAAAAACGAATTGGGATATTTGATAATTTCATATCAAATTTTTTATGTTAAGGTCTAAAATTCAGAACAATTCCAAAATTAGAAATTCTGAAATTAAAATATCATATATCTTTTCATGTATCAATACTTTACATTAAGGTCGAGATATTAATGAATAACAAATGGAAAAATAAAATCATTTATATAATCTGTTTAATGGTCGGGGCAATTCGTTCAAATCTAAAATCTCATTTAAAATCTGAGAAAATTTAAACAAAAAATTAAACCTGTAAAACAGATAGACAAAAAAAAACTCATTTTTTTCAATCCAACCTAACCTTTAGAAGAAATTTTGAAACCTAACCCAGTCATGCCCAGAATTTTACAAAATATAATAAATTGAGAAAAACTTCGATACACAGACTGTGTAAAACTTAGGGGGTTTAGTTTAGGTCTTAGAGTTTAGGAGTTTGGGTTGTAGGATTTAAAATTTAAGGTTAGTGTTTAAAATTTAGGGTTTAAGGTTTAGAGTTTGAGGCTTAGTTTTTAGGGTTTAGGGTTTAGTTTTGATTTGTAGTATAAATAAGTAGACTTGGGTAAAATTTATTTTGCACAGCTTGTCTATCAAATTTAAACACTAATAAATTACAGGGTAAATTACATCAGTAGTCACCGAACTATGGTTTTTTTCCTATTTTGGTCACCGAACTATTTTTTGGCAAAAAATACTAACGTTATGTTTCCTTCCTATTATGTCCACCGAACTATTTTTTGGCAAAAACATCACTAACGTTATGTTTTCTTCATATTTTGGTCCTCGGTTGTTTTAAACTTAACGGTTTTGCTGACGTGAAATTTTATTTTATTTTGGGTAAACTACACCAGTGACCACTGAACTATCAAACTCGTCAATCAAACCACCAAACTTATTAAATTGACCTATTTTGACCACCGTCGTTAAAAAACTAATAGAGGGGTGACGTGGAAGTTAAGAAAAATTTGTAAAATTACACATTTATTCATTGTTATTTACCTAATAATTTTAACCAACCAACCAGATGGTGACACGTGTCACCATCTGATTGGCCGTGAAGAATGAGAGGAAATAAAATTGAAGGGGATTGAACCCACACCAATTGCATGGAAGGGTAATGCTCCGGCCACTGAGCCAAGTTCACTAATATGATATGAGATACTAACATATTTTATTAAATGATTACTTTGTTGGTGAAAACTAAAGAGGGGAATTAATGGGATTCGAACTCGGGACTAATTGTACGAAACTAAAATACTAAACCACTAAATAAACCTTATAACATAGGAAAATGTTCGAATATTTTTTCATATTTAAATTAAATTAAACTTAGATCACTTGGGATGTGTATAATCACACAAACATTCGATTTAATTTAAATCTAAAAATTATTAAATATTTTAATAAATATTTATTAACATTCGATTTAATTAATTTGAATATTTATTAAAATATTGAATTAAATATTTAAATTAAATTGAATATTTATTAAAAATTTAAATTAAATTGAATATTTATTAAAATTAATTTGATTTAATATTTTAATAAATATTTGATTTAATTTAAATATGAAAAAGAAAAAATATTTGAATTTTTAAATATGAAAAAGAAAAATATTCAATTTAATATTTTAATAAATATTTGATATTCGATTTAAATATTAAATAGAATTAATTTTTTTAATAAATATTCGATTTAACATTTTAATAAATATTCAAATTAATTTAAATATGGAAAAGAAAAAATATTCAAATTTTTTAAATCAAATTTCTTTTCTTTGAAATCGAATATTTTTTAAAATCAAATATTTAATATTTTTTATATTTAAATTAAATCGAATGTTTGTGTGATTATACACATCTCAAGTGATCTAAGTTCGATTTAATTTAAATGTGAAAAAATATTTGAACATTTGCCTGTGTTATAAGGTTTATTTGGTGGTTTAGTATTTTAGTTTCGTACAATTAGTCCCGAGTTCGAGTCCCATTAATTCCCTTCTTTAGTTTTCACCAACAAAGTAATCCTTTAATAAAATATGTTAGTATCTCATATCATATTAGTGAACTTGGCTCAGTGGCTGGAGCATTACCCTTCCATGCTATTGGCGTGGGTGCAATTCCCTTCAATTTTATTTTCTCTCATTGTTCACGGCCAATCAGATGGTGACATGTGTCACCATCTGGTTGGTTGGTTAAATCTATTAATTAAATAAATTAAAACTTAAAAATAAATTGGACACGTGCCGGCATTTTAATAAATTAAAATTAGGATCAAATTGATTTAATAAGTAAATAACATGGACTAAATGTGCAATTTTACAAAATTTTCTTAACTCCCACGTCACCCCTCTGTTAGTTTTTTAATGGCGGTGGTCAAAATAGGTCAATTTAATAAGTTTGGTGGTCTGATTGACGAGTTCGATAGTTCAGTGGTCACTGGTGTAGTTAACCCCTTTATTTTTTTCATTTTCCATGTCATTTCTTCTCTCTCCTCGTAAGCAATATATGTTATTTTATAATATTTTTATTCAAACTAACAGGATGGTGACACGTGTCACTGCCTATTAGTGGAATAAAAGGAATGAAAAATCAAGCACCTTATGCAGTTAGAGAGATTCGACTAATAGGCAGTAATACGTGTCACCATCCTATTAGGCAATTACACATGTCACCATATCTTTGGCTGCATAAGGGGCTTGATTTTTCATTTCTTTTATTCCACTATTAGGCAGTGATATTTGTCGTCATCCTGTTAATTTGAATAAAATATTATAAAATAACATATATTGCTTACGAGGAGAAATGACATGAAAAATTAAAAAATAAAATAAAATTTCACGTCAGCAAAACCGTTAAGTTTTTAACGGCCATGACCAAAATAAGAAGGAAACATACCGTTAGTGATGTTTTTGTCAAAAAAATAGTTCGATGACCAAAATAGGAAGGAAACATAACGTTAGTGATGTTTTTGCCAACAAAATAGTTCAGTGACCAAAATAAAAAAAGAAACTATAGTTCAGTGACTATTGGTGTAGTTTACCCTAAATTATATGCTAATATTTAAATTAGTTTGGTCAGTCAATTGTTGGTTTTAATTTTCAAAATCGAATAAATCTACAAAATCAAACTAACTCTAAATTTAATATTTATTTAAATTTAACTTATATTATTATTGGCGGTGAAGAATAAATGTCATTAATATTAACGTAAAAATGTATATAACAATAACGACAAGATAATATACTAGCTTTAATATAATTGTTTTATTTTTTTGTTTATTAAAATGTTTTGTGCTGATTAAAAGCTTCCTGGCCAATGCAATGAGTTAATAATTCCACTTTTATTTGTTTTTATTAAAATATCTTGTGATGATTATATTTTTATCCAATAATTAATGTGTAAAATTTTGATACACTGGCCGTGTAAAATTGATTTTATAAAGCCTGCATATTTTTACTATAAAACTCAAACTTTAAATTTCAAACCCTAATCCTAAAAATTTAAACCATATACCCTAAATTCTAAACACTAGACTTAGATTCTAAACCCCTAAACTTTAAACCCTAATCCTAAAAATTTAAACCATATGTATTAATTTTTTTCCATAACTGAATTATTCAGGGTTTCTAAATTCTTAAATACAATTTACGTTTGAGAATTCACAACTTTTAAAGATATTAACCGAACTAACACTTAATCGATAAAACAAACTAATCTATTTTAATTAGTTTGAATTCAACCCTAATCCACACTGTCTTTGTCATTAAAACAGAAATTCCAACCAAACACTGTGGATTCACCGTACAAAATCAGGTCCAAGTACTTTGTTCTTTCTCCAAATCAGTGAAAGGCAGAAATTTGATTTATTTTATTTTGTGTGAACAGCTTACATTCAAATAGCAAAACAATTAATTCCCCGTTTTGTTTTTTTCTTGAAAAGATCTATGATATTGACTAAAACCTCGAGCTCATTATCAACCCCACAAAAAAATTGGGGAGAAGATTTCTCCAAGTCATTCATTGTCTGTTAAAAGAAAATGTTAAAGCATTAATTAGGTTAGTCCAAGTAATAAGTAATTTGGTATAACATAAGTGTATTTGGAGTTTGAGGTCTTTTATATGTAAAAAATCTTCATTGGGAGATTTACCTACCAAAGTCAGGTAGAGATGACCATGAGTCAGATTTTTGGCCGATCTGTACCCGACCCAAAAATTTAACACATTTACCCAAACCCAACCCAACATTTTATGATGTTCTACCCGAACTGAACCCAAATTCTAGAGTAAAAGCCCGAACCCAACCCGACTCAACATAAACAAAAAATTATCATTTTTATTATTATTCGATAAAATAGAGAGCTAATTAAAAAAATACAAATAAAGAGGGAGCGTTATAATAATTATTTTATTTATATTAGACAAAATAGGAAGATAATTGATATATATATATATAAAGAGGGGCATTGTAGTAGTTATACTTAAATATTTAAAATAAAATTAAACTATTATTTTGGGTCGGGTCGGCAGGGTATTTTCACCTTAAACTCAAATCTGACCTTATCCTCAAAAAAATCATACCTGAACCCAAAATTTTCTTTACAAAACCCGACCCTATAGGATTGGGTCGGGTCGAAACTTATTAGACATAGGTCAAAATGACCATCCCTAAAGCCAAGTGTGCAACGTGGATCAGTCCCAATTAGTTAGGACAAAGTCCCAAAGAATCGAGAAAACAATAAAAAAATATTAAAGCAATCAATAATCAGTTTCTCTAGCGAAATGACTTTTTTAATATCAAAATTGAGGTATAATTTTTATGGGAGAAAAAATAATTTTATTGTTGTATTAACTTATAATTTTATAATTTTTAGAAGGATTAAATCATACTTGTTTAGGGAAATGATTTTTTTTTTACAATGTATTAATTTATAATTCTATAATTTTTGAGGTACTTATATACAATTTGACCATTTATGGAGGAACAATGTCATTTTATAAGCACATATAAAAAATTTATTATGCTATCAATTATCGATTGATAGAGTAGGGTAAGACGTTAGGTTTTTTAAACGAAGTCAAATTTAAAGCTTAAATCTCTGTACTATGAATGAAGCAAACTGAATTGACAGTAATGATAGAAATAAATGGGACTAATCGGGCTTTAACCCTAAAATATTAATAAATTAAAAAATTATATGGTAAAATTACTCTTTAATCTCTAAAAAATACATAATTCATTATTGCCCTTTAAATTTTAAAAATTTTAAATAGACATCGCGATAAATAATATTAAATTACGCCACTGATTAAGAAAACACTCCTATAACATATTACCGATATAAATTAATCGACCAATGAATAATGCCAATAATTATAAAAATATATATATTATTGAGAGCAACTTTGGGCAAATAGTTTGAATAGAATAAATATTTGGGAAGATGTGATACTTTTAGGGGATATTTTGAAATTTACGGCAAATTTTACAGTGCAAGGGGAAGTCACCACATTTGCATGTGGCGACTTTCTCTTAACTTGTAATAATTTAATATTTTTTTATCGATTTAAGATAAAATTAGGGAAAAATTATCATTTACAGATGATATCTTCTTTTAAGTTATTATCTGTAGATGACGACTTTTTCTTGCACTAGTAAAATTTACCGTAAATTTTAAAATATACCTTAACTTAATATTGAAAAAACGTACGGGGTTTGGTTTTAGGTTAATATGCGCCTCTAAAAGTAAAACCCCCCAACATCACGAAATTCTTCAAAAAGGAACACTTCTGCCTCCCACGATTTTGGCCAAGTCCATTGCCTTTGCCTTCTCTTCTCCGCCACAAATTTTCCAAAAAATAATATTAAACAACAAAAGAATGATGACTTCCCCTCATTGTCTGTCTTACTCGTGAGTAGAATCCCAGAACTGGCAGCTCTGTTTTTTATTTATAAGACGTGCAGGAATTCCAGTCACATTAAGCTTCGACTATAAACTATTTCGGAGTCGAGTCTAGTCGAGTCGACTCAAACCCTCAGCTTTTTTTCTCTTTCTTGGTAACTCTACAAATTCCATGGCACCTATAACCAATCTGCACGTTTTTGTTATTTGTTTTTGTTATGTACATGTAATGTATATGTGTTTTTACATACGTTGATGTAGCTTAAGCTTTGTTAGTGTGCATGAACGAGTCATGGCTTCTTTTTTTTTGGTTTGGAGAGTGGCGGCGGAGGCGGCGGCGGGTGGTTGTTTAAGTGAAACCAAACAAGTTAGGCTGCAAATGCTGTGATTGGTTAATCGGAAAATGATGAAGTGAAATCTGGGTTTGGATACCGTTTATGAATCATGCATACATTTCTCAAAATGAGTACTTTTTCACAAGGATTGATCTTTATTTGAAACGATTTTCGATTACATTTCTGGGTTTTCTATGTTATTATCTTGTACGAAAGATTTCATTGAAAAAAAGAAGAATACAAGAGCACTATTGGCAAAATGGTTCGTATTTGATTTGTTAACTTTGAAGTTTCTTGAGTTCTTGCTCTGTTTTTTCAGTCAAAAAGTTATTGTTCAAGATTCGAATAGCGTCCGCTATATAGCAGCACAGTCTGAAATTGTTATAGCAATCCGCAATAACTGCAATAGTATCTGTTATGTCTATAACCGAAAGCACGGTTGCAGCCACAACTTAAATCCCTGATCTTGAACATGTATTCGACACGAGTATAGTTAGATTCTTATAATATGTTTATTCAAGAAGCACATATTTTTATATCCATGTGTTCGAGCAGCATCGTATCAGAATTCATCAAAAATATGAGCCTTGAACTTCAAGAAAATGAATCAAACTGATTTTCAGTATCTAAACCTTTTCTGCAATTCTCCTGCACCAGAAATGGAAAACTTGAAAGCCCCTTTCAAGGGTATTGCAAATGATGTCAAAGGAAGAGCAGCTTGTTACAAACAAGACTGGATTGCTGGTATTCGTTCAGGATTGGGGTATACCTTACGTTTCTATACTTTGATAATAAGTCCAAATTTGAGTAAATTTTGATGTAGTTACATGTTTATTTTTGGTTCAATGTGTACCATCTCATTGCAGGATACTAGCTCCAACTGCCTACATCTTCTTTGCTTCTGCTCTACCTGTTATCGCCTTCGGCAAGCAACTGAGTCGAGATACAGGTGTTGTCACTGTTACATTTAGGAAAAAATGTATTCAATGATGAAATTAAAAAGTGCATGTTTTTTATGTAGATGGGAGTCTAAGCACGGTCGAAACACTGGCATCGACTGCCATTTGCGGTATTCTACACTCGATATTCGGTGGCCAACCTCTTTTGATTCTGGGAGTTGCAGAGCCAACTGTTATCATGTATACATATTTGTACAACTTTGCTAAAGGAAGAGAAGACTTGGGGCAAGAATTATTCTTGGCTTGGGCTGGATGGTAAAAGAATTCTCTGTTGATATCGGTTTAAATCGAAGAGTTTTGAAAGTACTTGGTCTTATAAGTTGATAAATGTTTTTGCAGGGTTTGTGTTTGGACTTCTCTCTTGTTGGTTCTCCATGCAATGTTCAATGCTTGCACGATAATTAATCGGTTCACAAGGGTCGCAGGTGAGCTTTTCGGCATGTTGATCAGTGTTCTGTTTATTCAGGAGGCTATCAAGGGATTGGTGAGTGAGTTTCAAGCTCCCAAAGATCAAGACCCGAATTTAGAGAAGTACCAGTTTCAGTGGCTTTACACAAATGGACTGTTGGGAATCGTATTCTCGTTTGGCCTTCTCTATACAGCCTTGAAAAGCCGAAGGGCGAGGTCATGGTGGTACGGCACAGGTTTGTCAAGCAAACAAATTCATAGTATTTGACTATTTCGCATTAAGTATACGAGATAAGCTCGTAAATGGGTGCTGAATGATGTTGCTAATGTTCTACAGGGTGGTTTAGAAGTTTCATTGCAGATTATGGGGTTCCTTTAATGGTTGTAGTGTGGACAGCAATGTCTTTTAGTAGTGTACCAAGCAAAGTTCCATCTGGGGTTCCAAGAAGGCTCTTTAGTCCTATGCCATGGGAATCCGCATCGTTACAACATTGGACTGTAATTAAGGTATCCATATTCGCTATCGTATATGTTGTTGATCTTTGCATCGGTCTCTAAAGCTTTTCTAGTGATAACAATGGCCCCCCATTAAGAAACAAACAATCGAATTGCAGGATATGGGACGGATCCCTCCAGTGTATATCTTTGCTGCATTTATTCCAGCAGTGATGATTGCCGGACTCTACTTCTTCGACCGCAGTGTTGCTTCACAGATGGCACAACAAAAGGAATTCAATCTCAAGAATCCGTCTGCCTACCATTATGACATCTTACTGCTCGGATTCATGGTAAACCTCATGAGCAGAGAATACTGGCAGCTGAATTATAAACTATTATGTTTTACTGTCAAAAACATGTTTGCAGACTTTACTCTGCCGATTAATCGGCCTCCCTCCTTCTAATGGAGTGCTACCACAGTCTCCTATGCATACCAAGAGCCTTGCAGTTCTCAAAGGGCAGGTGGATAAATATATTCTAAACAAAAGTCTCCTATAAAGAATTATGGACCTGGTTACATGCTTAATTTCAACTGATGTATGAAATGCAGCTAATCAGACGAAAAATGGAGGCGAGTGCAAAAGTATAAAGCAGAAAGCTAGCAACTCCGAAATATATGGCAAGTTGCAAGCGGTCTTCATTGAAATAGACAACAGTCCAGAGGTTAGTTCTCTGATCAGTGATTGTTTCTCCAAGAAAGTGATCCTTTGTCTTGAAACATGCTATTGACATTTAGTCCATAATTTGTAGTTTTTCTTCAACCCCAAATTTCCCATCCATATTCTGCGAATATATATCGTTAAATCTTATATAATGCCTGCATCTGACCTCGGCTATTTCCATGTTATAGAGTGCAGTGGTTAAAGAGTTGGAAGATTTGAAGAAGGTGGTTATGAAAGGTGAATACAAAGGAGAAATCCAGAAGGAAACATTTGATCCTGAAAAGCATATCGATGCCTACTTGCCGGTTTGAGTAAACGAGCAGAGAGTGAGCAATCTTTTGCAGTCACTCCTAGTTGCTGCATCAGTATGTGCCATGCCTGCAATCAAGTTGATACCTACATCGGTTCTTTGGGGATATTTTGCATACATGGCCATCGATAGTCTTCCGGGGAATCAGTTCTGGGAAAGGATGCTACTTCTCTTCATTACACCCAGCAGACGATACAAGTATGCAATGTCTCTTTTTCGTTACATTTGCAAATCCGAAAATTTCACAAAAACAATAATGGACTCATTTAGTGGCCATTCACAGAAAACACAATACTAGATAATGTTGCCAATTTCTGATGTGATTTAATGGTCCAATTTGCAGGTTGTTGGAAGGTGTTCATGCTTCGTTCGTGGAGTCGGTACCATACCGATACATTATGATGTTTACACTCTGCCAGTTCCCTTATCTTCTGATATGCTATGGTGTGACATTGATTCCTATAGCTGGTATCCTGTTCCCTTTGCCCTTCTTCCTTCTCATCATCATAAGACAATACATTCTCCCAAGGATCATACTCCCCAATTATCACCGGGAACTCAATGCAGCTGAATGCGAGGAAGTTACCAGCGCCCTCCCAAGATCATCCCTCAGCTTTTCTTCAAGGGTATTTCCCATTTATCCTTTTCTGTTTGTTGAGCGACTAAAACTATATTAACAGTAACAAAAACAGCTAAAAATGTTGAGTTTTTTTTTTCTCTAGGAAATCGAGACATGTGTTGAGAATGAAGATGAAGCTGAAAGATTCGATGCCGAATTATTAGATGAATTGACAACAAGTAGAGGAGAGTTAAAGGTCCGAACTGTCAGCTTCAGAGAAGAAAGGAAAGGCCAGGTAGGATGTTAATTTCTCATCGATTCTTCGTTTTTCTTGAAGTACCATTATTCGACAGTAGTCTCCAATACACACGAGTATGGAGATATAACATTGTAATATAGTTTTTTCATGCATGTTATCATCTTGTTGTGAATTTTACATGTCCATTTTGTTTTATATCTGTATTTTGCAGGTTCATCCAAAGGACATTGTTGAGGATGAATGATGTAGGCTTCTTGGATGTCTTCTTTTTTTCCAATTAAGTTCTTTCAAATATATGTAAAATGTAAATCTCTTTCCATTCAAATCTGGAAAAGAAATGCATGTAGTGTAATGTTCTCCAACAAAAGACCATGTAGATACTCAATTTTGGCTACTAATAATAAATAAGATTACTTTGTTGTAAGAATAGCTATGTTGAGAACAATTCATGTTAATCGATAATCAGTTGGTGTAATAAGATAAAATATTAAATTTTTTAAATAAAATTAAAGATTCGAATTTTAGTGTTGTGAATAAAGCAAATTGTGAGAATTTTCTATTATGGGTCTTACTTTCTGAAATATTTGATTCAGATTAGTCGGTTAATGAGTTAGATACCACAATTTATCATAGAGCAAGATATAAGATGTTTAACATGGTACTACATCAAAGCAGTAATGGACAGAAAACTCCGGAATATGGTAGGATTATTGGGTTATTTTTATTTTTGGGATGTTCCAAATAAGGATGGAACCATGATCAAATATTGGGAGAGGCCAGATTACTTAACTTCAAAAATACAAGGGTTGTTAAATATTTTAATTCAATTTAAGAAAAATATTAATTTGTCTAATATTAAAATTTAAAAGACCTAAATTGTCATTAGGTCAAAATATTTTAGGGCCATAGCCCCTCCCACACCTTTAAATTTCTCCTAGATTATGAAGAACTTGATTTTGTGATTCGAATACGGATGTAGTTATAATGTTTCTTAACATTTCTTGTAATAATGAGTATTTTTCGTTTTTATTTACTCTGTGACTCTGAACTCTCTTTCAAGATACTTCGTTGTTCTATCTTATTCTCAATCAAAATTCGTTCTATGTAATCACAACGTTTTTTTTATTCAAAATAATTCAAATCAATTTTTTATCGACGATATTGTTAAGATGACAAAATTTAATTGAAAAGATTCTAGAATAGAAAGAGAGCCAAATACAATAATAAGTCCCCTAGCAATAGCATCCAATTGTTAGCCCTTTTTGGACCACAATATCTATTTGATGACGAAACATAATATGCCTTTTTGTTTTCAAACATTAGGATTAGGACAAGCACAAGATTTTATGATATGGGCAAATCTATAAAATTTTAGGGGCTATATATATATATTTAAAATTATACCATCCCCTTTTGGTCCATCACTGTTTGTAGGCAACATAGTTCGGTTCTTCTGACCTACATCCAGGATCCCATGGATATCATATATCTAAATATTATGTTATTTGATAGTGTAAAATTAAAATATCCAAAAATATAAATATAAATTATAATTATGTTAAAAATAATAATTAAAACTATTTATTAAATGATGGATAACATCATATAAGTAATAAATTATGTATTGAAATTATTTTATTTTAAGAATGGTTAAAAATATATTAATAATAAAATAAATAAATAAAGTAATTAAAATTTTAAAAATGAAGTGAATGGAGTAAACTGTCTACTGGACTTGAGCCCATTGAAAACTGGGCTATAGTTGATATATATTCACTTATTTCATCGTTTGGTTTTTAAAATATTATCTACTTTTATTTTGTAAAAAAAATAATTTTCATTCTTTCTTTTTATAAATTGAAAATTATATTTAGTAAATGAAATAAAAAAATTATTTTCAGTAATGAAAATAAGAAGACACCTTTCGTTACTGGTTAAATCCCACTGCTCATCTTAGTTGTTTTACTTTTTAATAAAAACAAACTTTTTATTATGAGAAAAAAATACAAGATTCGCTAAGTTAATCAACATGACCCATTTTTAAAAAGGTAAAATTTTGATAAAATTAATTTTACACAAATATTATAAAACTCAAATCCTAAATTCCTAATCCTAATTCTAAAAAATTAAACTCTAAACCTTAAATCACATACCCTAAATTCTAAATACTAACTTTAAATTTTAAACCCTACAACCTAAACCCTAAACTTTAAACCATAAAATAAAACCCTAACCCCTAAAACTAAAAAGTACGTGTAAACTAAAATTTACACGACCTGTGTACCAAAGTGTTTTCCTTATTCAAATCATGTATGATTAGGGACGGATTTACATGGAAGGTGAGAGGGATAATTGTTCTTCTAACTTAGAATGTTTTAATTGTATTTTATGTCATAATAGTTTTAAAATTATTACAATTAAGTCATTATTTTTCTCAGAAAATTTTGGTTGATTATTTTTTAAGATCCTATGAGAGTAAATTAATGAAATTAACATTGACCCCTTATTTTTCTTGGTTCAATTTCTTTTTAAGACCTTTTAATTTTAAAATTAGAGAAATTAAAATTTAATTTTATTATTTTTATGATTTAATTATTTTTAATACTATATTCATTTTAAAATTAATCAACTTATCCCCTCATAATTTAATCCCAACTATGTCCTTGTGTGTGACCCATATCTCCCTGCCTTACATTCATTTTTTCGACAAAACATCTATCTTCCGTCTAGTCCATGATACCGTGGTAGTGGCAGATTCTTATGTACTTCAGAGCTGGCACATGTCCACCTTAAATTTTTAAACTTCACACATTTAATTTAATTTTTTTTAATTTTATAAATTAGTCTTTAAATACTTTAATCTTTATAAATTATGCACAGCTTAAAATTTTAAGATTTTAAGTGTGTCTTCTCTCAAAAATATTTTTAGATTCGTCACTTATCTTTAAGTATTGCATCTCATCCTCTTACAATCTCAATCTCGCATGAAATCTCAAGTAAAATCCAAGCATTGTTATGAAATCTAAAACTCTTACGAGTTCTATCTCGAATCTAGATGTTGCGAATGTAGTAAATAGACTAAAAAGATTATTTTTATAATAATTAATTTAAATTAATTTGTCAATAAATTAGATATAATTATAAAAAAAACTCACATCTCTCTGCAAAGTTAAAGAACAAAACTGAACCTATTTGATGATTTGAAAATCAGTTAGCTGAAAACATGGAGTCTCCGACACAAGTTTGATCCATTAGCTGCATATGCAGTGCTGCTGATACTGAACCTTTTTTTTAAAAAAAAAATCTTGTTGATTTTGGCTATTTTCTTAAGATCCATTTCATAGAAAATTGCAAAATCACTACCCAAAAAGTTTATAATATATTATATTTAGCTTGAAAAGCAACAAATTTTGTCAGAGACCCTTCTGTCAATCAGTTGTCAACAATTTGATCCCATAATTTAAGTTATCAATTTGGGATTTTTCATGTTCACAAAAAAATGGGATCTTGGACCAACATTGTCCCATATTATGCTCTTATTCTATCCAACAAAAAATTATGAAAAAAATTCTATGAAATTAATATGTCCAACTTTAATCAATAATACAAAGGGGCCTTTCCCTAAGATGATGAGAGACATAAAAGCTTATGAAAACCTTAAAATCATATATCAATTATTCGTTGGTTTAGTAAGGGTACTTTTTAGCTAAGGTCTTATGTAATGGTGTTTGAATTTTGTATTTGTTTTGTGTGCTTATAATGAAGCAAAGGTACTCTTTTCCCCTTCTGACTCGTGTTTGGTATCCTATCCGAACATGATTATGAGAGATTTTTAACGAGTCTGATTTCTTAAAATCTTGACATTGTGAATAGAATAAATTAAATTAAGAGGATTGTCTATAATTAACAGGAGAAAACGATCCACTAATTCTTGAGAATTTGCAATCACATCGACACTCGATCAATTGTACCAAGACACATCCGAAAAGACGATCGGGGTTGATTTTGAATCATGTTAATTTAGGTCGAGTAAATTCAGGTTTCAAAATTTCTAGATAATTTTTATTTGATTTAATTGAGTTTGTTTGTCAAAATTATCAATTCAATCACCTCAGGTTTATGTGAATAACTCGTTCGATCATTTTTGAGTTTAATTCAATGAATTCCAAGTTGTTGATTTCGTGATCGAATCAAATTAAGTTTAAATTCGTATTAATTAGACAAAATTTTAAGAGTTCGAGTCGGACTTAACAATCTCTAATTCAATCTCCAGTCTAATCCAATTATGACAACACTGATTGTTAGATATAAATTGTTTTTTTTTTGTTTAATTATCGGTATTAGACTCATTGGTCAATTAATCCGGATCAAATTTTACAACGGCTCAATATAGGAGTGAACATCCCAACCTAGTTTTCTCCACATACAATGTAAGGATTCGAACTCTTACTTGGTTAAGGAACCTAGTGCTTCATCTCGCTACATACTGGTCGTTGGTGTTAGATATAAATTGTTAATTGTTCATGATACACTTAAATGCAGCTTCTTGAAATCTTCGTCAAGCCTCCTAGTCCCATTCCCATACTCATATTGCACATGATGAGAAATAATAAACTTTGGAATCATTGCCGACAAACAAGGAATACGAACCAAAAAAATAAAAATCAAATGAATGCCAAACCCAAATCAAAATTCTTACTTGCATTTGCACATGGTATGCTTGGGATGAGATCTAAATCTTGCCTTATTTGTTTATGATGTTTTGGTGTTAATCTCCCCACGAGCAAACCTAATTAAAAATAATAATGGGATTACAAAACTTGGCTTGACTAACCAAATTCAAGTCACCATCTACCAACAATGGGTTGGATTAGCTAAATGGAGCATTAAATCCCTTAGGCAACGTCAACGGTTCGAATCTGACGTTGTGAATAGAAAAAAGTAGGTTAAAAGGGTCGCTCCCATATTAGACCTTAGCAAAACTCGATCTGAATTAGTCAGCCAATAAATCAAATATTCGATGGTTAAAAAATTCAAGTCATCATCTTCCCTTACCCATGTGCTTTTCTCATAACGAGTTAGATCATTTTTGGCTTTATTAATCATTTGTTCTTTACTTTAAGTTATCGTTAATGTAGAAATTTAGATGTTATTAGTTTGATCATACTTAAGCGTCATAAGGATTTAAGAGGCTCATATAGGGGTGAGTATTTGATTTGGTCGAGTAAAAAATAAGTTGAGATAGTCGAGTTGACGAGTCATGCTTTATCATTTAAACTTGATTTGAATTTTTTTCGAGTCGAGTTTATAAAATTCGAGTCAACCCGAATTGTTCAAGTTTTTGTTCAAATTTAATTATAAATGTTCATAATGTTATGGTATTGTTCGATTCAAAATTTAAATAATTTTCTATAACCATATACGATATACATATATGTTAGAATTGTTATCCAAATTCTTTTGGGGTTTGGTTTAAAGTAAGAATCCTACTTTTAGTAGATCTTGTTTACTTTATATTAATTAAAGATATGAAACTCAGTTTGAGTAGAATTTGTTTCTATGCAAGTTTCCTCTGTAAATAAGGAATCTATCCCTATAAATAGATACTAAGGATTAGGGGTCTAGATAGAACATCATAAATCAGTTGTTATCTTTTTCTCCATCATAGTGAAAGTTCTCATCCTCTGCCTGTGGTTTTTCCCTTTTAGGTTTTCCACGTAAATTCTTGGTGTTATTTATTCTTTTATGCGTTTGTGTTTATTTACTTGTCTCGTCATTATCGTCCCGGTAGTATAACAAATTGGCACAAGAGCTTTTCAGGTTACTCAGGATAATGACGACGGTGAAGTATGAAATTCCGCTGCTGGATCGCAACGTCAAGTTTTCGCTATGGCAGGTGAAGGTTCGAGATGTTCTTGTTCATATGGATTTAGATGATGCATTAAATGGGTTTGATAATATGCCGAAAGAATGGTCAGATATATAGAAACGCCGCAAGGATAGGAAAGCTGCTTCCCAGATCCGTTTGCACTTATCAAACAATATTTTGCAGGATGTTCACAAAGAGAAGACAACTACCGACTTATGGGCAAAATTGGAACAAATTTGTATGAAGAAAACTTTGACCAGCAAGTTACTCCTAAAGCAACACATATACTCCCACAAGTTAGCAAAAGGTTCGTGTCTTGACGAACGCCTAACCGATTTCAAAGAGATCATCTCAAATTTGGAAACGATAGAGGAAAAGTACAATGAGGAAGCCTTATGTTTGATTTTGCTTTGCTCATTGTCCGTTTCATATTCGTTTGTTTGAAGCACCCTCCTACACAGCCATGATACCCTTACTCTTGAAGAGTTATATGATAATTTGAATTCACATGACAAGATGCAATATCTTACTGGCTCCGAGTTCTAAGCAGAGGGTCTCGTGGTGCATGGATCGACTAGTTCAGACCGCGGAAGAAAAGGTGATCATAATTTCGGCAGTCAAAATAAAGGCAGGTCCAAGTCGTCAAATCGAGGTAAAACATGTTATTTCTGCAAAAAAAAATGACATATTAAATCTGAGTGTTACAGATTACAGAATAAGATAAAGAGGGAATCTGAGAATCAGAATTCCAGTGAAGATGAAGCTGATATTACAGATGAGTATAATGATGGTGAACTTTTAGTTGCTTCCGGCGAAGACTCTATAGCGAGTGAGGAGTGGATTCTTGACTCTGGTAGTAGTTTTCATATGAGTCCAAATCGGGATTGGTTTGCAACGTATAAACCTGTGTCTACAGGTGCTGTCTTGTTAGGAAATAATGTCTCTCGTAAAGTTGCAGGTATTGACACAATCAAGATTAAGATGTTCGAGCACTTGGTAATGTGAGGCATGTTCTAGATTTAAGAAGAAATCCGATTTCGTTAGGTACTCTGGATTCAAAAGGGTGCAGATACTCCAATGAATGTGGAGCTATGAAAATTTGCAAGGGCACTCTCGTTGTAATGAAAGGGTATAAAAGAGCTGCCAATTTTTATGTTATGCAAGATTCAACTATTTTAGGTGATGCATCCATTGTTTCTTCCTGCGTATCAAATGACGATGTTACTGGTGAAGGTGTCTTGACCGAATCAAGTAAAAGAGGATTTTGTGTTGAACATGACAACCGTGGGCATAACGGTTTTGGTAGGCAGAAAATAGTTCAATTTCGTGGGCATAACGAATTTAAAAAGAAGAATAAAGTTGAATTACGTGGGTATAACGGATTTGAGAAGCTTAAGAGAGTTCGATTTGCTTCAAAGATAAATAATGAGAAAGGTAGTAGTGCCATTGATGATCGGGGTCGTGTTATTGCTCGTGGTGATATAGTTGTGAGCAAAGTTGGCTCTAATGTTGATCTTACCGATGTGAAGACTAAATTACCTTGTACATCCAAGCTTGGGCAACGCTTGGATTCGGTCGGTGTTCATTGCTGAAGACTGCCCCTTGAAGGGGTTTCGTGGAAGAGGTGGAGATATTGTTAAACAGGAATTTGTCTCAAGGTGGAGATTGTTAGAATTGTGATCCAAATTCATTTGGGATTTGGTTTAAAGTAAGAATCCTTCTTGTTTACTTTATATTAATTAAAGGTAGGAAACTCAGTTTGAGTAGAATTTGTTTCTATGCAAGTTTCCTCTATAAACAAGGAATCTATCCCTATAAATAGATACTAGGGATTTAGACAGAACATCATAAATCAGTTGTAATATCTTTTTCCATCATAGTGAAAGTTCTCATCCTCTGCCTGTGGTTTTTCCCTTTTGGGTTTTTCACGTAAATTCTTGGTGTTATTTATTCTTTTCTGTGTTTGCGCTTATTTACTTGTCTCGTCATTATCGTCCCGGTAGTATAACAATATATTCCTTCATTTTTTTCACAAGTGTGAGTAAGATTTATAATATTATTTAATAAATGATTTTGAAGAAAAAATTATGGATGATAGTTTAAATGAGTCAAGGAATTGATGAAAAGAAAAAAATTACAAAGAATTGTTGTTAGAGGAGTAAATAAAATAAAATATAAATATGAGAGACTAAATTGCAAACAAAAAATGTTCTCAAAAAATAAAATTAAAATTACATAGATACTCTAGTTATTGAAGTCTTATTTTATCATTCGAGCTTTATTTAAAAAAATTTCAAGTCGAATCAAGTAGAGTTTATAAAATTTAAATCAAATAATTTTTTTATTTTTTTCGAGTTTAATCGATTATGCTCACCCCCTAGATTCATAATTCAGGAATTGTATCTTTATTAAAAAATAACATGAATGATTAAATCTTAATTCACTTAATAAAATTACTATTACAAAATCTAAATAAAACATAAATTCGAATGCATTTAGATTCACAATACAACAATTCAATTTGTATCACAAATTACTAAATCATGGATGATTAAAAAAATAATTCCTTATAAAACCAACAGCCTGCTAGTCTAGTGGGATGAAGCATTAGATCTTAAATAATGTCAGAGATTCGAATATTAAAATTGTGAATAAAACTATTGGGTTGGGATAACTGTCTCTATAATAAACTTCTAAAGTATTTGATCCGAATTAATCAATTAATAAATTAATTACCGATGATTGTACTAAAAAAACAATTCCCTTACAAAAGTAAACATTAACCGACAATGCAACAATTTGTCCATGTGGCTTTGAAGATATTGTCCTAAACCTTCACCAGTAGAGCACCAAATCTGAAATCATTTTCCACACTCATGCATCTAAATTACGTTTCATTATTTAAGAACCACTAGCAATATTGCTAATCTTTGCTATCAGGTCCCCAAATTTTAAGACAAACATAATATAAGTACTCTATAAAACAAACTATAATCACAAATAAATCATTGTAATGAATTGTCAGACTAATAATTAAGGTATATGTAAAAATTCGTGGCCACTACCTATCTCCTATATGAACCAACATAGGTAAAATATATGTAGACATTTTTGGCCACTATCTGTAATCACAAATAAATCATTGTAATGAATTGTCAGACTAATAATTAAAGTATATGTAGAAATTTATGATCACTATTTATCTTTTATATGAACCAACAGAACAAAAAAAATATTAATCACTTATCTCATTTTAGTGAATATTGTACACCACTTCTGTTACCTTTTTCGAGTTTTAATATTATTAATAAAAAGAACCTCAACTTAACCAAAAAAAACATTTATGTTAATTGAATAAGATCTGGTCGACATTATATACCTATTATAGATTGTAAATGTATATTTTTTTGAATAGTTCGAATGTGACTACAATGTAATATTTGTTCATAAATATTTTTAATCCTTTGACAATATACACTTAATAGACAGAGAGATTGAATCGGGCCTTTTGGGATGAACACTATCTATTTTTCTACTGAAACTACTTGTTAGGTTCTACGATTGTATTAAATATTAGTTGAAAATATACTATTGAATATTAATTTAGTTAATAATTTGTTTTATAAAATTAAAAAACTTTGGGTTATCGAGTATAATGGCAATCATGTAGTTTTGGTATAATACCAGTGGCTTTCTTTTAGAACTAAGCAAATAAAAACACAAGCCGGGACTCGGCATTTTCCCATCCAAATTCCTTCTTTCCTTCCGTTTCCTCCTCCTTTTCCTCTCGTTTCCGTCGCCGGTAGCTTCAACAAAAAAAAATGCAGAGGATCGCCGTGTTGTTACTCTTATTCTGCGCCACTTCTCTAGCAGCCTCATCTGTCAAAGATGGTAAGCTCAGTTCTCTACAATTCGATGCTTAGTTTTCCTTACAATATGTTAAAGCAGGCAAACTGCTACTATTCAACCAGAATGAATCTAACAAATAGTCTCAATAAAAAAATATTCGTTTTAAAAATTCGAACAACTTTTTCTACAACTTATACATTATTAAAAGGTTGAAAATATAAATAAATATCTTATTATAATTACCTTAAAACTATTAAAAACAATTTATATAAAATAATAATTTTACAATAAATATGAATCAACTGCCAGAGAAACTATATTATTTTCAATTTATGCACAATTTTCAACATTTATTCTATTTTGATTTATTGAAGTGTCAGAAAATTTTAGCCGAATATATTCAATTTTTGAAAGCAAATCAATTTCAAATAGTATTTATTCTCCGTATCATTCCTCTTTTTGTATCTAATAAATACAAGCATTATAATAAGAGACAGACACATGATTATGTGTTGGGAGTATGAATTATTAAGACGCTATATTAAAAATATAGAGAAAATAAAATTACAAAATTTTAAGAGTGTAAAACATATTGTTAATAGATTTTTTTATTTTTCATATTTGTTTTACGTTTATTATTTAAAAATTACAATTATTATTATTAAGTAATTATTAAAAATTTAATATATTTTTTCAATACATCCAACTTTTTAAAATTATTATTTGTTGCACATTATTTAATGATCACAGTGCTGAAATAATAATATTCAGATGAATATAATAATGGGTAAACCTTAAGACAAAAGTAAAATTAGCTTGCATGCTACATATGCTGCTGCCTTTAGCCACGTGAAACCCAGATCGATTCGGCACATTTTCCACGACAACCAGACACTTAAAAGCTTGTATCGGCAAGCATCAATACTTGCACCAGCTTGAGTATTCGTGTTTATATATATTATAGGATTTGGTAAGGTAACTTTTATTTTTCGGTATTCGATCTATTAGTCGACTAATTCGGATCAAGTTTTGCAAAGGTTTATTATAAAGAATACTCTCCTAATTCAGTTTTTTCTATTCATAATCCTAGAATCCGAATCCTTGATCTTACTTAAAAATTAGCGCTTTATCCTGCTAGATCTTACTTAAAAATTAGCGCTTTATCCCGCTAGATCAACTAATTGTTGGTAGATAATTTTTATTTATTCATGATAGTAAAAGTGAAAAATCATGCATTATGCATGTGCATACACGGTCCTAGAATGCAATGGCACATGCATTAAAACCATTGCCTTTTGAGGGAGGATCTCAACCTTACACGTGGCAAATGTATTAAATCAAGGCCGTGAAAAGTACTGTCTCCCTAGATAAGGGTATATGTTCCTAGGAAGATTCTTTGACCATTGCTCATCTTGGACCATTTTATAGCATAAATGAAGCTTCAAACATGTCCTTGAAGCAATGAATAACATTTGCTTTAAATAAAGCTGTATCTTCCATTCAATGGGGAGAAAAATTTTCGGGACTGGATTATAAATTTATCATATTAAAGGGTCAAAATGTAATTTTATCATTTACGAAGATCAAAGTCCATATCATCTTCTAGTTTCGCCTCTAAATACACTCAAGTTATAACGAGCCAAAATCGATTCAAACTTAATAAAAGTCGAACAGAAACCGAATCTAACTTTATGACTCATCGATTTTTAATTTTATCTGTTCTTTTGCTCAGCCCTAATTTCGTAATCGATACTTTTCAGGTTTATTGCCAAATGGGAACTTTGAGTATGGGCCAAAGGCATCAGAATTGAAAGGAACAAAAGTGATGAGCCCAAAGGCAATACCAAACTGGGAAGTTTCAGGCTACGTTGAGTACATAAAATCAGGTCAAAAACAAGGTGACATGTTGCTAATAGTACCCGAAGGAGGCTTTGCGGTTAGGTTAGGCAATGAGGCACTGATTAAGCAGAAGCTTAAGGTGATAAAAGGCATGTATTACTCCCTGACCTTCAGCGCGGCTCGAACGTGCGCGCAAGAGGAGAAGTTGAACGTGTCGGTTTCGCCCAACTATGAGAAGAACGACTTCGGTTTGTTCCCGATCCAAACGATGTATAGTAGCAATGGCTGGGATTCTTATGCATGGGCGTTTCAAGCGGATGAGTCTTCAATCGAGATCTCGATACATAATCCAGGCGTGGAGGAAGATGCTGCTTGTGGCCCTCTTATCGATTCTGTCGCGTTGAAGACCTTGTACCCTCCGAAACGCACCGGAGGTAAAGTCATACATGGAACGTGATACGATAATGTTTAGTATCAATAGTTGAAGCATGGTCACTGACTTGTTTGATCCAACATATATTTTGCAGTGAATCTACTAAAGAATGGAAATTTCGAAGAAGGCCCTTACGTTTTCGCAACACCGATGTCGGAAGGAGTCATAATCCCACCCCATATCGAAGACGATCACAGTCCTTTACCGGGCTGGATTATCGACTCCCTCAAAGCAGTTAAGTACATCGACAGCGAACACTTCACCGTACCCGAAGGCAAACGAGCAATCGAACTCATAGCCGGTAAAGAAAGTTCCCTCTCTCAAGTCGTCAGGACAACAATAGGCCGGAACTATGTCCTCTCATTCACCACCGGCGATGCTAACAACGCATGTGAAGGTTCCATGGTGGTCGAAGCATTCGCAAACAAAAACACTGTTAAGGTCACGTACAACTCGAAGGGCAAAGGAGGATTCAAGCGAGCAACGCTTCGATTTAAAGCCGATTCGACCCGGACTAGGGTAATGTTCTACAGCACATTTTACACCATGAAAAATGACAACTCGGGTTCTCTTTGTGGACCAGTTGTGGATGATGTGAAGCTGATTAGTGTCCGAAAATGAAATCATTTGTTAAACTGTTCAAATTTATTGTGCATTGCTTATTATGAGAGAAGTTAAAGTGATTGGTGCATTTAGGGGTTACATTATTGTACACTAGGATTATTTCAATGTAACAACAAGGGATTTGAGTTCACCAATGTTACATTTATGTATGTATCTTTCTTTGTTAAATCAAACGGTACGAGCCGAGTTTTTTTTATGTTTTTTTTTCTATTCAAAGAGTACTACCGGAAGTGTTCATCGATTGTGTTAAATTCAGTTCGGACTTATATATGATATTAATATTATTCATACTTATCAAAAGTTTACCTATAATGACGGAATTTGGTGAAAGAATTTCAGAGGCCTACTTAAAATTTACAAAATCTTTGAAGGATTTAATTTACACTTTTAATAATCTTGAGAGATTTAATAAGAATATTTAAAAAGTATAAGAGGAGATTTAATTAAAAATCAAAATGTAATATGGTTTTTTAAAAAAATTTGGGGATCAAATTAATTTTTTTTTAATTTTAAGAGACTAAATTTTATATTTCCAAAATTTTGGGACATGGCCCCCCTATATTCTGCAACGGAGACTCTCCATTACTACCGCCACTGTTTTTCCGACCCGAATTTAAGAGGATATAGGAGTTATCCAAGGTTCGAGCTTCGAATTAACTCTCTATATTTATAAATGTTGATGTGGATTCATTCTCTAATTAGAGGACACTTTTCGACCCAAAAATTTCATGTGAATATGATAAGTTAATAAGCCGTTTTTTATGTTCACATTAGTATAAATCAAAATTGTTAACACCGATAACTATTTAGGCAAACTAATAACATCGTAAAAGTAAATGGACTAAATTATATGCAATTAAACTATAAGATTTAAATATTAAATTCAAATATACAGAAGGACTAAAATCAGCATTTGACTAAAATATCCAAAGTCCATACATTTGTGAGAGTCGAATCATTTCTCTAACATGGCAAGTTCTCCGCTCGAACCGCACCGTAAAACCCAAAAAATTATATTATATTAGTTATAGTCTCATATAATAAAAATCACCTATTTTATTATTATTTTTATTATTATTTTTTTAATCAATGAATTTTCACTAATTTATTTTCATGTTATTTTAAAAATTATTTTTTAAAAATTATTATATTATTGAATTAATTACATAAAAAATAATAATAAAATAATTAATTTTTATTAGATAAGATGGTAATTAATGTGATAAGTAAAACAATTTTTCTAAAAATTTGCACAAAGTTCGGACGCGTGCCAAATTGACCAAAAGGAAACATTTCCCGTTTAACCTCAAAATGAAATTGCTTTGTTTGTTTGATACTTCAGAAATATGTGGAGAAGGCTGTTGACTTCACAGCTCAAAACCCTAGCAACGGCTACATGCCGATCGGCTCCCAGGACGGCGCCGTTCCCGTCCAAATCTAACGTTTCATCGTCTCCTTCCGTTCATCTCCTCACTCGTCACTTCTCTGCCGCGTCAGGTAACTCCAGTTTCCATAGATCCCTCGTCAAACGAATCATTATCATTTCTGTTTGAATATTTTAGATTATTAGTTATTTTGATTCGAAATTATAGAAACTGTTCTCCTTTGTTTATCTGGTTTTGATTTTTTTTTCTGGTTTGTGTAGCGGAGAGTGTCGTGAAGAAGGTTGAGGATGTAATGCCTATCGCCACCGGTCATGAGCGTGAGGAGCTTGAGGCTGAGCTTCAGGTGAATTTCTTTTCTCTTTGGAAGTCGATGTTTGATCTTTAAAATGCGAGAACTTTCTTGTGATGTTACAATTTTAGGATTAAAGATTTCTGTTAGACGGCTATATTTAGGGGTGAGCGGTCGGTTCTGAAAATCCGAGCACTGACTTAACCGATGTTATCAAGATTGTAACAGACTAACGAACCAGCTTTGGTGATATCTGGACATAATTGAATCAAAAGTTGACCGGCATTGGTTGCGTGCTATGTTGTTATAAGCATTATGTCTAATTGGCTACATTTAACTTACTGCTTTCTCAGTTTATGGCCAGTTCTTTCTCATTCTGATTTTGTTTCTTTTGTTTTATATAGGGAAAGAAAATTCTTGAAGATGTAAATAACCCTATTGGTCCTTTTGGCACAAAGGTTAGTATGGGCTGCAAATGTCTTTACAGTGTTTTACAGTTGGGGAAATCTTTTTGACCATGTACGTTTCATCTTCAATAGAAGGAATGCTAAATAGTTTTTGACCCTTTTTTTGCTAAAAAAAATTGCCCTTTTTTCATGCATTTGTTCCTCTTTTGTATGATTTCTGCATAGCTTCAGTTCTTGGATTTAATGCTCTTCTACGGTTCTACCTAATGATATGTGTTTAAATCATGGCTAGCTAGTAATATTCTTCTATAGATTTATCATTTTGAGTTTGGGACTCTGTTTATGGTGATAAAACCTTTATTTCTTTACGCTGGAAACCGGAAATATTGACTTTTATGAAATCATAAGAGTAATGCCACTACTTGACTTTTGAATTTATCTGCTTGTAGGAAGCTCCTGCTGTGATCAAGTCCTACTACGACAAAAGAATAGTTGGATGCCCAGGAGGTGAAGGCGGTATGTTTCTTTCATCAAATATCTGTTTCTGCTCTTCTAGGTTTGGACCTGTGTTTATACAAAGTTGAATCATTCTCCAAGAACTAATGCTAATTGATTTAACTATTTAAAAAATGCAGAGGATGAGCATGATGTGGTCTGGTTTTGGCTAGAGAAAGGAAAGCCACATGAATGCCCTGTTTGTTCACAGTATTTTGTGGTGAGTAGATATCTCAAATTAGCAAAACATTCATTTCGTATTTCCTAGCATTGAGCTGATCCATTTAAGCTCACATCTAAATGTCTATTTCTTTGCATTCACTGGATCCATATCCTGTTTAGAAATTTCTGTTAGCTCATACATGGATTCATCGACAACTCTGAGATTTGAATTAATCTCGGGTGTCATGGAACAACTAAACTGTATGAGTTTGTTCTCTAGTCTAGAGCATGGCTAATCAACCAGTTTTTGCAATAAATAGCTTATGTATATTATGTTACATTGGTAAATTTGCTTCCTGCCTACATCATATGTAACTCTGTAAATGGGATCAGTAATGCTACTAATAATCATCTATTAGATTGTGCTGCAAATGTTTGAGCTATTTGGAATTGTATGATTTTCCCATGTCACCCCTGAAGGATACAATTGAAACTACAATGACATTGCTGCCTGTATTGATTTTCCTACACAAACACCATATTCTGAATTTGAGGCGTACATGAATCAGTTTAAGGTTGGAGCCGTGAATGATTCGAGTCCTGTAGACCTTAAGTTGTACATATGTTTCATCTCATTCCCTTAGAACACTTGGTTGTGTTAACATTAAAAGAAGTCTTAACAATCCAGCCTCAATGCACTTGGTTGTTTCAAGCATTGTAGGATTTTCCTAATTATTTATGTTGGTGTTTGGCAGCTGGAAGTTGTGGGTCCTGGAGGACCTCCAGATGGACATGGTGATGACGATCATCATCATTAATTGCAGTTTTCAGTTTTTGTTTCCCTATTTGAATAATATTGGAGAGTATGGAAAGAAGTCCAGTATACCGTGGATTGCACCTTCAATTGTTCAAAAAACCTGTCATGTTTGGTTTCCAATTGGCCCTTGATCTTGTTTCAGGTGGTTTCTCTGTTTTTGTTTCTGGTGGTTCTTTAGACACAAGGTGGTCATCTTTTTGAACTATGAATCTTTCTAGGTTTAACTTCAACTCATTGCCAAATAATTGATGGCTACAGCCCCCATTATTTTATGAAACTAGTTAAATTTTGAAGGAATCTTACAGGTTTATTCCCATTCAATTGGATTGGCTTGAGGTTAATTAATTTCGGGTTTTGAAAATTTCAATTTTTTTTAGGTTGGTGTTATTTCGAGTTCAGGGTCACTCTAGGTTCGGATAATTTCTGATTCTGACCATTTTGGATTCTGAATCGCGTTTTATTTACATCATTGTTCGAGTATGGTTTAGCGGTTTAAGTTTTCATTTTTTTTATAACATGTCAACATATTGTAATTGCGTGACACATGGCAGAAACAGCTCCAATTTGGTATAATTTAAGTGGTAATAGATTTGATATAATTTAAGACAAACCATAACCAAACATAGAGGAATAGAAGCACTCAATTGACAAGAACAGAACAACTAATGATGTTTTAGAATTTGGTGCACTTCATTCATCAGAATCCAGAGCTCTGAAAAGAGGGCAAAAAAGCATGTCGAGTGGCTTCATTCTCCCATTCTAGATTGTTCCACCAAACTTGGGTTCCCTGAACAGTGATGTGATTCCCTTTTGTGCTGTCGGAGTTGAGAGGAAGCTTCTTCAATGTTGGGCAGGCCAGTATAGAAATCCTTTTCAGACATGGGAAGGGCAGGGGATCCCAGTATATGCTCTTCAACACTGGTAGAGTGAGTAAACAAAGATTTTCAAGCTTCAGAAATGGTGTAGGGTATGGAATCCCGACAGCATCCGCAAATTCGCCGAGTTTCCCCTGGTTCACTATTTCTTCCATTTTTCCACACCAAGCTACCGCGAGAAGCCTCAGGTTTGGAACAAGAATCAGCCAGGTAAAGTCCCTCAATTTGTCGCAACCTGAAATTACAACTTCCCTCAATGTATGAAAGCCTGAAGTATAATCAGAAATAAGAGAAACCCTGGTATGCTGTTTTCTCGTTTTTATCTCCTCCATATTTCCAAAATCAATGATATCTAATCACTCCGGACGCTCCATGGTTTCTAAACACGAAACATCAAACACATCCGACTCCCTAAAATCCCTCAACTCCCTAAAATACCATTTTTCGGGCTTGGTTTTGGTATCCCAACATTGATCAAATCCACCCTCTTCCATAAATCATCCAATAACACAAAAAATCTCTTGTTAAGCAAGACCTTGTTGATATCTACAGCGTTCTGTTCAACCCTTATATTACTCCAGGACTCATTCGGAAAACCAATAACTCCACCAATCTCATCTTGAATCTTTCCAACATTATAATCTTTAGACACTGTCGTCCAAATTACAACATCGAAACCATTTTGTGTGGTGTTGAACTTGTTGATTTGGGTTAGAATTGTTGTCTTTCCAACGCCTTCGTCTACAATGCATCTCCATACCTCGTCGAGTGTGGATTCAAGAGCAATTAGCCGCTCCTCAAGTCTTACTACCACTGAAGCTACAGGCTGAGTCTCTGCTACCTTCTCAGAAACTCCTTTACTCATGTGATCTTTATTTCTTTAAGCATTTTGGCCACCTTTTTCTTTGGGTCTTTTGGTTTCGGGCCGGGTCGGGTTTGGTCCAGGATCCGGTTCGGGTTATGGGTTTGGGTAACCCAGATGAAAATGGGTTATTACAGCTGCCCCTCTTTGCTCATTGTTGTGTAACGGCAACGGAGCAAAGACTAAAAATGACCCATTTCATCCGGTTTAGCTGGTCATCTCCCTTCTTAACATATATCTTCGTTATTCTGTAGATCTTTTTTTTGATGCAGGTATTCTTTCTTGTCTTGGTTGATCTACCTTGTCACTCTTGGGAAGCAAAATCTTCAAAATAGGGGGTTGTCTGTTGGGGAAGCAAAATGAGTCCAACTTGCTAAATTATTGATAATAAGCTAATACCTAAAGGAAATTTGACCCAGCTGCAACACCGACGAAGAGGCAGGGTCTACACAATTTGATCCAGCTGCAACACTGACGAAGAGGCAGGATCGGAGGATGAAAGTTCCCATGTCTGATCCAGCTATAACCCTGACGAAGAGGCAAGATCAGAAAACTGACATTTTTTTTGCCTTTTGTTTTTTTGTTTCTTCTTTTTTTATATTTTTCTTTTCTTTCTTATGGTAATACGAGAGTAGAAATAACCTGGCTACAACACCGACAAAGAGAGCGGGTCGAAAGATAGATGTTGGACCCCACTACTCCATCAACGGATAAGTAAGATTGAAGAACGCTGGTAACGTGGATTCAACCACCCCATCAGCGGAGGCACTGGATCAGATAATGGCCACCTGGAACCGGCTACACCATCAGCGGAGAGCAGGATCAGAGGATGACTGCAGCTTGGACCTATCCACTCCATCAGCTGAGGATTAGATCGGATAATGACGACATGGAATAGACTACACCATCAGCGAAGAGCAGGATCTGAGGACGACGATAGCTTGTACCTAGCCACTCCATTAGCGGAGAGACTAGATCGGGCGATAAAAGTTGATAAATTTTCTTTTGATTTTTTATTTTTTTCTTCTCTCTTTCTTTCTTCTTCTTCTGATTTTTTCTTTTTTTATTTTTTCTGTGATATTTTCCTTCTTCTTTTTTCATTTTTCTTTGATATTTTTCTTTTTTTCCTCTTTTTTTAGCTACAACATTAATAAAGAGAACTTGAAAACCAGTAAAGTTGGATCTAACCTCGTCATCAACGGAGATACAGAACATTAACTGAAACCCTACTACACCATCAGTGGAGAAGTAGGATAGCAGCAACTGGGACCTAGCCACTCCATCAACAGAGGACTAGATCGGATAATGACGACATGGAACAGGCTACACCATCAGCGGAGAGCAAGATTAGAGGACGACGGCAGCTTGGACCTAGCCACTCCATTAGCGGAGGAGTGGATCGGATAATGACAACCTGGAACCGGCTACACCATCAGCGGAGAGCAAGATCTGAGGACAACGAGAGCTTGGACCTGGCCACTCCATCAGCAGAGGGACTGGATCAGATAATGACGACCTAGAATCGGTTACACCATCAGCGAAAAGTATGATCTGAGGACGACGGGAGCTTGGACCCGGCCACCCCATCAACGAAGGGCTGGATTGGATAATGACGACCTGGAACCGGCTACACCATTAGCGGAGAGCAGGGTCTGAGAACGATGGGAGCTTGGACCCGGCCACTCCACCAGTGAAGGACTGGATTGGATAATGACGACTTGGAACCAGCTATTCCATCAGCGGAGAGCAAGATCTGAGGACGACAACAGCTTGGACCTAGCTACCCCATCAGCGGAGGACTGGATCGGATAATGAAAGTTGATAAATTTTCTTTTGATTTTTTCATTTTTCATTTTTTCATTTTGATTTTTTTTCAATTTTTCTTTGAATTCTTCTTTTTTTTTTTCAAAATTTTTCAATTCTTTTTTGATGATTTTTTTCTTGAACTGTACAAAAAAGTAGCTTGAGGAAAAAGTTAGGTCTAGCTGCATCATCAGCGGAGAAACAAGACCTGAGTAGAAATTTGATATGCTTGGGGAAAGGTTCAGATCTGTTGCACCATCAACGGAGAAACGAGATTTTCAGGATGTCTATACTGCTGCACCATCAGCGGTAAAGCAAAATCTAGAAATGTTGACCTATCAACAATGACGAATGCAAGATCTGAAAAATGCTACTTCTACTGCTCTACTGGCGGAGAGGTATAACCTGAAAATGGAAAAAAACATTAATCAGTAAATGTTCACAAAATTTTTCACTGTTACCTTTTATTGATGTTTCAGCATCCTCTTTGTGTATGGCCTCCTCTAAGACTAAGGTTGGTCGTCGTGTTGTTGCCCCCATGGCTGAGGTTCTTCGGTCTCTTCTCCGGACCTGTTCACACGCACAAACAAATACCCCATGAGTGCACCTAAATTTGTGCCTAATACATGTGTCTAGTCTAAATACATGACAACTTAATTGTATGTAAGATGTATGCATTTTATCCTACATGCAAAATGATTTGAACGTGTGAATGCAATTTTTGGTCCTCAGAGGGATACCCCCTGACTCTTCATTGGTCTTGTCAGATTTATGGTCTCTAACATGATGCCCCTAACCTCAACCGACTCCAGATATCCTCATTTATCTCGAATGGATGCCCCAAAAAGGTTTACACATCAAACTTGATCCCTCAGAGTGCATAGTGGCTTTTTCTTTTGTCCCTTTGTGGAAAATGTAATGCCCCCAAATTAGATCATAATACCATCCAAACATTTGTTGTTTTCACAATTTCTGATTTCCTTTATCCATAAGTGCGATCAAAGTAGTCTTCAAATCAGAGTCAACATAGTTGAACAAAAAGGTTCATTTCATTGAAACTTGTAGTTTTTTGCCCTTACAAAAGATTTTCACTGTCATCGGGCTTGAGACAGTGAAATTAATCCAAAAAGTGTTATCTTGAAAGAGAGAAAAACTACAAGCGAAACTACAAGGGTCGGAATAGCTTAATATCCAGCATTTCAAAATAAGATCCTTAATAGTGGGGCATGTCGTAATACTGGGTTTCAAAAATTCTCACTTGGGGTCTTCATGCTGTGGTAAGGGATTCCCACTTGTGGCTGAACTTGCAGGGTTTTCAATACTTATAACACCAAGCTTGAGGTACCTTTCTATCAGCCTCTTGAAGCCCCAACAATTTTCAATCGTGTGGCCCACCTGTCCAGCGTGATATTCGCAACTCGCATTAGGATCATACCACTTAGGGAATGGGGGTTGCGTCTGAGCCTGGTGGAAAGGTACCAATATATGGGCTTTTAGCAGATCCTTGTACATATCTCTATACGACATCGATAGGGGAGTGAACTCTATCTTCTCAGTGTTTTTCCTCTGACTAGAACCTTGGCTTGATGTAACATGAGCACTTGACACAGCCTTAAGTTGCATAACTATGATGGGCTTAGAATAATTGGCATTGTAAACTCCCGAAGAGTTCACTTTCTGGTCTTTCCTTCCATGGTAAGGCTTCTTATGGGACGAACTACCCCCATCGTTAATTTTGCCTATCTTGAAAGTATTCTCGATGAGCTCACCAGATAATACGAGGTCAGAAAAATTGGTAGTCGCATTGCCTATCAAGCGACCCAAGATCGGACCCTCCAAAGTTTGTACAAATGTGACCACCGTCTCCCTCTCATTGAGCGAGGGTTGGACCTGAGCTGCTATATCCCTCCAGCGCTGAGCGTACTGCCTGAAGCTTTCATTATGCTTTTGTTTAATCTGTTGCAACGTCCACCGGTCTAGTATCATGTCATTAACGTGTCGGTACTGCTCTAGAAAAGCTTTGGCCAAGTCTCTCCAAGATTTGATATGATGTCTGCTTAATTGATTATACCATCGGGCGGCAGATCATGATAGACTGTCCTGAAAGTAGTGGATTAACAACTTGTCGTCTCGGCCGTATCCTGTCATCCTCCGACAGAACATAGTAAGATGAGCGCGGGGACAACTTGTCCCGTCATACTTCTCGAACTCTAGGACCTTGAATTTAGGAGGTAAAACCAAATCTGGGACAAGACTGAGTTCACTAGCATCGAATCCACTGAAGGAGTCCTCTACTCCCATAGCCTCTAGCTTCTCTTCGAGTCTCTTACATCGATATTTGATTTCCTTTGAAGCTTCTACCTTCGGCCTCTCGGTCTCAAACAGATGATCCATTTCTGAGATAAAATTTTCAGCTTGATTGCCCCCGGGCTTAACTTCTGATGCATACGGCTGATTTATAGGGATGGAAGTACAGACCTGATGTAGATGAGACTTTCCTCGAGAAATGATCACCCGAGGTTGAGTTTCCGGTTGTATCCTGGTTTGAATGGGCGTGAACCCCGGAGGATACATAAGATCCTCGTCCCCAACAGTGGGTTTAGGATTTGCAATGGGATTTACAACAGAGGCCTCTCCAAGCTCGAGAAGCTTTAATCCCATCATTTGTGTCATTTGGCCCAGCATGTCTTGTTGTGACTTTCCAAGTTGTTCCCCCATATCCTGTTGGACTCTCGCCAACTGTTCATCAACCTGCTTGGCTCTGTTCGCTTGCAATTCTTTCTGATCTTGCTCATTTTTTTTCAATCTTTCATCGTTCGCCATCTTTGTTTTGTACCGGGTTCCGTATGGATGCTGAGCTGACTGATCTTCTATTTTATCCAGTATCACTGTCATAGGGCACCCCTATAATCAGTTTTTTTTATTTTGAAAATGAATGTATATGCATGCAAAATGTGTCCTAAATTGATGTCGTGTATGAATGCAATGCAAAATTAAGATTGTGATGATGTTGTGTAATGATGCAGATGAAATCAATGCGATGAGAATAAAATGAAACGAGTTAGTACCAAATAAAATTATTAAATAAAACAAATGGTAAACAAAATAAAGCAATTAAAATTGTTAATGAGCAAGAAATAAGGCACTAGAGCCTAAATAGGGTGACCACTAATCGGGCAGAGTTTTACATGGCTCTAATGGGTTGGCTCCTATGGCTCACTATATGCAGTTTTGGTGCTAAGAGGTACTAGTATTGTCCTTGCCCCTACTAAGAGTAGCAACGCCCCCGGTCATCACCCATTATAGGCTCATTTCAACTGGGTTCAATTCAGGGGGACCCATTCGCCTATGCCTGCACGAAAGAATGATATCCTTATAAAAGCATAAGGTACTCAAGGCCCAAAGGTACTTGCTAGGCCTACATGGGAGAACGATATCTCCACGAAAACATTAGCGATTTCCCCCTCACTTAAAAAACAAATTTATATGCCATATTTTAAATGCATTAAAATAAACGCGCAATTATAACCGAATGTTAGTTTAATAATCACTTTAGTCCGGAATTTCCGATATTAATAAAGCGGTAATTATTTGAAAAAAGCTCGACTCTCTTATTTTTTTGAAAAAGACAAAAACATCCCCAGCAGAGTCGACATCTATAGCGATGTCCCCTTCGCTAAAAAATGGTTGGTTTTTTGTTTTATTTTACTTTATTTTGAAAATATTGTCTTCCGCGTGGGATTTTATAAAAAACGTGTTTTATTTAAAAATAGAGTCGCCACCGGCCACTCAAGGTGGACCGGACACCGTAAAAACTAAAGATTTTGAAAACTTTGGGTTCGGGAGTCGGTTACGGATGGGGAAGAATTAGCACCCCCACATCGCCCAAAATTGGCACTTTAATAATTACCGCTTTATTAATATTAGACTTTTCGGATTAAAGTGACGATTAATTTAAAATTTGATTATAAGTGCGAGTAGATTTTAAAGGCCCCGTTATCCGAGAGTAAACGCCCAACCACTATCACTACGCCTGATATTGGCCCCGTTTACGCTCGGATAAAAGGGCACCGCATTGACAATTTATATTCCATTATGCAATTTAAAATAAACATGGTAAACATAAATAAAAACAATACGAAAAAAATAAATGCTAACAAAATAAAATACTAATCTAACATAAATGAACATTAATCTAACACATAAAAATGCATTCTAACATAACAAAAAAAACACTAGTCTAAAACATGCATGAATATTAATCTAACTTAAAATATAATAATAATAATAATAATAATAATAGTAATAACAATAGCCAAGGATTTATACTAACATACATAAAACAACATGGAAATAACAACTTAAGGACTAAAATGCACAAACATTAAATTACATGGCATGAAAAATATATATATTACAAGACTAAAATGAACAAAATATAAAATGCATGGGCAGAAATATAAATGACATAAAATAAAAATGCTAAAAAATTAAATAAATACTAAACAGATGACTAAAATGAAATGAAACATGAGTTGAAAGCAAAAAATAAACACGCACAAAAGTATAAGGACTGAAACATAATAAAACCACGGACAAAGGTGAAAACGGGAAAGAAAGGGAGGGACCATTGGCGTAATTTGCCCATTTTTATTAAATTTTCGCGGATCCTTCCCGGGTCGGGTCACCGGTGCGGGTACAAGCTTGAAACGACGCCGTTTTGGGCCGTGTTATAGGCGCCTAAAACAACGTCGTTTTATACACTTCTTAAATAGGAATTTTTAACCAAAAAATTTCATTCTTTCCCCTATTTTAAACAAAAATAACCCAGCCCCTTTATTATTTTCTCTGAAATTTCAGAGTAACCAAACCCTAGGGGTTCAAACTTCCCGCAGCGCCGCCATCCTCGGAGTTGAAGGACTCCTCCAACGGCCTAGGCTCGGAAGAATAAATCGGCTCTCTACGGACTCGAACCCGAAAACACAAGTATTTTCCTTACCCTTTTTGATTCGAACTCCTTCCTTTTTTCTTTCAAATCTCTCTGCTCGCTCTCTTTTTTCTCTATTTTTCGTGTTTAATAATCTCCCTTAAATCTCTCCCCTTTTTTGAACTCAGACCTCTCTCTCTTTACATTTGTTTTGGTTTTATAACTCGTCTAACAATAACCACCCTTCTCCTTTTTTAATATACAGATCTGGATGATGATGCAAGACCAGATTTTCATGATATGGGTAAGGGTATAGTGAGGGTGATGGTTATGGCTGAGGGTTGGTTAGGTTTTAGGTTTGTTTATTATATTTTTTTGGATTTTCTAGATTTAAGCTCGATTTGGGGTTTAGGGTTTGTTCTAGAGATTTTTTTAGGGTTATTTTGGTTTGAAATGGTGGCCGGCCAGGCTTGACAGCGGCGGCTAGGGTTATCACTTTAGGGATTATTACACTGATGAAAATGGGTCGAGTTTGGATAACGGATGAAAATGGGTTATTACACTGATGTATGGCTATGCATTTAGTTTGCAATTAATACCGACATGACATTTGAGGAAGACGACTTTGAAAAAAATGAAAGTCTTTGCTCTCACACTTTCCTCGAAGTTTCAGTAGTGGCGGAAAGGAAACAAGGCTCAATTATAATATTTGTTTTTTTAGTGAAATAGTGCATTTTGATTACTATATAATTAGGGAAATAGGCTATGTTAGAGATTATTTAGGGAAATACCGATTTGTAATAGTGGAAGGCGAACTAGTCGTGTATTTCGGAAATAAAATGTTTATAAAACTAGTCAAGCAATACAGATGGATAAAAATTATTTGTCTTTTTTCGTTATTTATTTTTATACTCTAATACTAAATAATTAAATTCTAAACTCGAATCTTAACATTAAATTTTAAACCATAAATCTTAAACCTTAAAAAATATATCATATCTGTAACTTTTTTAAACTCTAACTTTGAACCTTAATTTTAAACCAGAAACCTAATTTCGTAGTCTAGGGCACAAAAAAATACCGAAAAGGGAAGAAAATTTATATTTCGTATAGAAGAGCTTTAATTGTTTAATATTTGTTTTTTACCTTTCTTTTTTTATAATTTTAAATAAAATTAGATTAATTATAAATTTATCCCCGCTTTTTAACATTTTTATTTTACCACCAATTCATCAACTCTCAACTCTGTTTCCGTCTCTGAAACTCGTATGTAAAGGCAGTTGCTTTCAATCTTTGTTATCTGTATTCATCGAAACCAATTCCAGATTTTCTAATTATTGAATCCTAAGCCACACATAAAGGAATATTTGCTGTATCAGTCATATCCAATTCAAGCAGCCAAAATTTCTTGTGATATTGTGAAAAAAAGCAAGGAAATTAAGAGCTTACAGCAGCATCGAACCTCTGAACCGCTGTTAGAAGGAAGTATCGGCCACCTTTCAGTTGTTTCTACAACCCAATTCAATAGTTTATATATATTGTTCTTCAAATCTAGGGGAACTCGTAATGTTCTCCGGACGAGTTCCCATGTGAGTAATTATTTTTCTTTTAAGTTTTTGTGAACTCGTCATGTGTTTCCGACAAGTTTCATTGATCATTATTTTTAAATGCATGAGACTTGTCAAGAAAGCATGACGACTTTACTTGATCTTGGGATGTAAATGAAAGGAAGGAAAAGTTGATGACTGGAGTGAAAATGAAGGCAAATTTGGGGGCTGGAGTGTAAATTATGGAGAAGCAAGGAAAAGTTGATGACTGGAATGAAAATGAAGACAAAGTGATTAAAAATGAGAGGTGACTTAATTTCATTAATTTTAACTTAAAATATTTTAGAAATAATAAATTAAATTATTTTAAAATGGACAAGAACTTAATTACAAAAATTTTAAAACTATTCATAGCTTAAAAATAATTAAACAATTTAATATCATGAAGTTTGAACGGTTTTAGGTGTCGTTTCAACTTCAACTTCAAGATTGCATATTTCCAATGCCAAGGTGTCGTCTTGAAAGCCATGGCACGACCGATTGTAATCAGTGCAAGAGGCAGCCCACCGCACTCCTTGGCTACTTGTTCGGCTAGTTTCGGAATATCTGGATGGCTGTTGAGGGTTTCATCTCCAACCTTGTCTTGGAACAGTTTCCAAGCCTCTTCTGGTTTCAAACACTCAACTTTGATTTTCTTTCGAGCTTCCATTTGGCCACAAACCTTCAACAACCGAGTAGTGAAAATAAGTTTGGAACCATTTTCTTGGCTTGGTCTCGGTATCCCAACTTTGTTCAAGTCCACCCTCTCCCATAAATCATCCAATAATACAACAAATTTCTTGTTGCGCAAGACCCCATAGATGTCCTCAGCTTTCTGCTCAACACATTTATTCTTCCAAGATTCATCCGAAAAACCAATTTTCCCACCAATCCTGTCTTGAATCTTTTCAACATTGTAATCTTTAGACACTGTCACCCAGATTACAATACGGAAACCCTCTGGTGTGGTGCTGAACTTGTTGTTAACTTGGGTCAAGAGTGTTGTCTTTCCAACGCCTATTCTGCCGTAGAGGCCAATAATCCCCACATCTTTGCACATGATCCAGCTCCATACCTCGTCGATTGTGGATTCAAGAGCGATTCGCCGCTCGTCAGGTCTTACTACAACTAAATCAGCAGGCTGAGACACTGCTACCTCCTCAAAAGCTCCTTTAACGGTATGATCCTTTATGTCTTGAAGCATTTTGCCCACTTTTTTCCCGAACTTGTAGCTCGATAGACAATTCTTGGAAGCGCAGCCACTGAGACACAAGTTACTTATTTCTTGGGGGCCATCTACAATCAAATTTTCGGCCTTTTTTATCATAGTTTCCGCTTTTGAAAGCCATAGCTGAACTTGATCAAGTCGCGTCAATCGTCGTTGTTCAGCTAGATCAATCTTCCTTTGCACGTCATTCCTTAGTGCCTTCAGTTCATCAAGAGCAGCAGATAGAGTAGGAAGAGTTTGTTTTAGCTTGCACACGTAATTAACTTGGCCAACAATGGAATCCCAGCCACGAATGACGAAATTCTCTAAACCAAATTGTAAAGAGAAGTCCATGATTGTTGCAAATACGTATGGAGTCCCAGCAACAAAGGATTTGTGTTATGAGACTACTACAAAGTGCAGAGAAAACTCTTCAACAATTACTGGTAATTGTCTCTTTTCAACAAGGAAAAGAGTAACCTTTCTCTGCAACTAGCTGGTACTGATTGGTTTGTGGCTTTGTGCATGGCCCATGCATTTATTTTATAATTAATACCGACATGACGTTACAAAGATAGGGGAACGACTTTGTAAAAAAAATGAAAGTCTTCGGGGTGAGATATATATTTTAATTAATTTTGCTGTGAATAGAATATATATATATATATATATATATATACTCAAACTTAGACCTCATTTCTTAACAACCTCATAAGATGCAATTAGGTAAGGAAAAAGATGTTCTTCGGAAACAGCGGCATTGACCCAAACTTAGCTTTATAAGAAAAATCTTTCATTTCTTAGTAATTTTTCTATCCATGTAATGTTTTTGAAGCTTCCCCTCTTTGACCAAAACTACCTATATTCCATTATAGGCTTAACTAAAAAATAAGTGTTTTTTTTGTAATGGGTGCTTAAGTTTTTTTTTTTGTTGAAATATAGTTTAAATTTTTTTTTTAGTTTATTTTAAAGTCAATTGAGGTATCTAATTTGGCACATATTTCAACCAAAAATAAAACTTTAGATACCTATTTTAGCTAAAAATGAAACTTTAGGCACCTATACTAAAAAATACTTTAGATACCTATTGTAAAAAAAAAAAGACATAGTTTGGGCACTTATTTTATAGTTAAGCCTTCATGATCCTCTAACATTGCAATTTGCAAGGTATAACATTAACATCATTTTTGTGAACCATTGCTTTGTAAGGTATAATTTACACTAAAAGGCCAATTAGACTCGGCTTAATGACAAAATTGAGAACTTGAAAACTATGAGATCCCAAGTCACGCGGGCTCTTAGTTTAGATTTTATTTTAATTTAAATCGAAAGATATGAGAGACAAACCATAACAGAAAGTATAGAAATATATTAAACTAGTAAACAATTTGGCATCACTTAAGCACTTTTCTGTTATAGAATCCCCTGCATTTCATCCATCAAGAGCTCTAAAACGAGGGGGTGGCTTCATTCTCACATTCTAGCTCTCAGCACCAATCTTGGTTTCCATCATTGGTGATGTGATTCGCTTTTGCGCTGTCTGAGTCGAGAGGAAGCTTCTTCAGTTTCGGACAGTAATATATGGAAATACTTTTCAGACATGGGAAGGGCAGAGCATCCCAGTATATGCTCTTCAGTTCTTATAGATCATATAAACTAAGTACTTCAAGCTTCATAAATGGTATATGGTATGGAACTCCAACTACATCTGCAACTTCACCAGCTTTCCCCTCGCTCACTATTTCTTCCATTTTCACACACCCGGCTATGCAAAGAGTCCTTAAATTTGGAACAAGAATCAGCCAGGTCACGTCCCTCAATTTGTAATAATTCATAATCGAAACGAGGCTCAGTGTTCGAAAGCACAAATAATAATTAATATAAGGATAAACCATAGTATACAGCTTTTCCATTCTCATCTCTTCCAAACTTCCACAATCATCGAAATGTAGGGTCTCTAGACGCTCCATGTTTTCTAAACATGAACATTAAACACACTTGACTCCTTAAACCCCCTCAACTCGAGTGTTTCGGTGCAGTATCGAAACAAGTGGAGGCTTAGAAATCTTTCTAGAACAGACATGCTTTGTATTGGTGGTATTCTTAGTATATTCAATTGTTGCAAACTTTTCAACTCCTCTATGAGATTTTCATTTCTATCCCTGTTCAGAACATTGTCTTCCTTCAGATAATCTTTGCTCGACAGATACAACATCAAAAATCTAGAAATCAAATGTTGTGGTACTTCCTCCAGGTAATCTCCGCTTGGCAGGTACCCCATCCGGAATACTTGCAGCTTGAGAAAACTAGATATCAGATGTTATGGAATTTTTTTTGATCCGCCTCATGTAACACAAGTCCAACAATTTGAGTTTTGTCAAGGACTTCAACTCTATTGGCAACTCTGTTATATTAGTTGAGGATAGATCAAGACATTCTAGAGAAATCAATTGTGAGATTCACTTCGGTAGTGCTTCTAAACCGATGTTCTCCGACAAATTCAAAACAGTTAGATGAGGTATAAACTGAAAGAAGCCATCACTGATCACCTGCAACTTATTCTGGCTAAGAAACAAAGTTCGAAGATTAGGACATTTAGGTGTTTCTCTAAGAACTTCGATCTGATTTTGCATCACTGGCATTCTTTTTGCACCTTCCCATACCTTAACATCCGGTTCTTCAAATAATTGAGCCCCTGTTTTCACAAAAAAATTCTCCTCTTTTGCTTCGAGCTCGCATGCTATCCACAGACTCATGTCACGGATCACATCGTGCATCTTCACAAGTTCTTCTCCGTAAAATGATTCTCCCGCTCTTTCCAATAAACATACATTAAGAAGAGAGTTGATAATGTGGTCTACTGGTCTCCTTGCATCTGAGATTCACTAATTTTATCAAATTCATTCAACCCTTCACAGAACCAATACTCTATTAATCTCCTTTTGGGAATGTTATAATCTTCAGGATACATACAACAATATAGGAGGCAACATTTCATTGTGGGAGGCAGATCATCATAACTGAATTTTAAAAGCGGCAATACCTCATCTTCCATTATGGGTAACGTCGATCGCTTCAACTTTAGGATTGCATATTTCCGAGTGTCGTATTGCAAGCCATGGCACGACCGATTGTAATCAGGGGAAGAGGCAGCCCACCACACTCTATTTGGCTACTTGTTCAGCTAGTTCTGGAATATCTTGATGGTTGTTGAGAGTTTCATCTCCAACCTTATCTCGGAACAATTTCCAACCCTCTTCTGGTTTCAGGCACTCCACTTTAATTTTCTTTCGAGCTTCCATTTCGCCACAAACCTCCAACGACGGAGTAGTGAAAATAAGTTTGGAACCATTTTCTTGGCTTGTGTAATCACTCATTTTCGCTTGTAAATACATATTAGTATTGCATGTATATTTATTATATTATATGCATGAATGTTACTAATATATATATAAGGTGTGGTGTGCATGTATATTATAAGCTATGTATGTATACGTATTAAGGGGGTATGTATGTCGTGTACGTATCTATTTAGTACGAGTGTATTTGTTTAGTGTATATGGATGTTATGTTAATTATGTGTAGGATTATACATACGTATGCTAGAATGTTATATTAATTAATGTTTGTATAATATAAGTATACGTTTGCGTATGTATGTGTATTGCTATACTAATTATATTATTATTAATGGGCTGATAAAATGAAATCAAAAAATAAAAAATTAAATATATTAAACCCAAATAAAAATTACAGTCCAAGTCCAAATATCATTACAAGGCCCAGTTGGCCTAAACCCGAATCTTATCTAATTACAACTGTGTGTGCAGGTGACTGTGGGTCGTTGGATCAAGATCTGATCCAACGGCCACGATCCAACCAAGAAGTCAAAAATATCTGTCAGCCGCGTGTTCCACACGTATGGACCGTTCGAGTGCCACGCGCGCGTGTGGTCCACGCGCGGACGCTTTAATATTCCACGCGCGCGTGAGCCCCACGCGTTCTGACTCCTCGACTGCGGAGCTCCACGTGGCAAGATCTGGAGCCGTCTCATCAAATCGAGGCTTCATCCAGGCCGTTCGTCCTTCAAGCCATCTCGACCGTTAGATCAGATCTGATCTAACGGCCGAGAACGCGTCTGGCCGCTGGCAGAACACCCATACCGCCACCATGCCGATATTCAACCACCGTGCTCAGAACATGCCAAAGACAACAAGCAATAAGTTTGTCAGTCCAGATCTGAAAAAAGCAAGATGCAACTTGCACCAAAACAAAGACAAGGATATATACGAAACAGAGATCTAAGAACAAAAAAAAAGAGAGGGGTGGTAACAAAAAGAAAGAACAGAAGGAGAGTTGTAACAGAGGGGTGGTAACAAAAAAAAACAGGGAGTGTATTGTAACAAGTTTTTTCAGAAATACAAAAAAGAAGCAACGCAAGTCCAGTGGTACTTTTCTTATTTGTTTTTTTTACATGCATATACAAAGAGATAAACAAAAAAAAGAGAGAAGAAGTCTTACCGTCGCCGTCCGTGGGTCTTCCTTCCTCAATGACAAGCCTTTCGGCTTCCCCAAGCCATAGATGGTGAACTGAAGGAAGGGGAAGGCCCCTAGTAGTTTCGATTTTAGGTTTAAAAGTGTTTTTTTTTGTTCGTATTTCCTAGATCTAGGGCGAATAGAGGTATATCCTCTGAATCCAACCTCGGATTCGTGTCGAGGATGGAAAGGGGGTTATTTTGGTGTGTTTTGGAGGCTCGCCGGCTAGCGGCGGCCGGCGGCGGAGAACACGGCTGCCGGCCGCCGGATTCTGGGTTTCATGGGGGAAAGTTGAGAGAAAACGAAGAACAATAGGCTATTGCAAAACCGAAAAATGAAATGAAATGGTGAAAATTTGGTTTCGGTCTAAAAATAGGCTTTATATAGGTGTTATTATTTTTTGAAATGGGAAAATCACACACTTAATCCCCCGCGTTTCCAATATTTTCGTTTTTGTCTCGCCGCATGGTATAATTACAATCCCAGTCCCCCTGATATTTCAAAAGTTTACAATCTAGTCCCTAAATTACACCGAATCAGTTTTTAAATGGTAAAATTACGCCTTTAGCCATCCCGCGTTTTTGAACTTTTCATTTTGGGTCTGCCCCTTGGTCCAATTACAACTTTGATCCTTCTAGGTTCTGTTTACTTCGCATTTTAGTCCTGAAATTACATATTATTGTTCTTTAATTTCTGCCACTGACTTTTATTTTTCTTTCATTTCAGTCCTGTTTCTTTGTAAATACTCATGTTCGTATTATAATCGTATATGTTGATGTATTATATTGTTTTATTTTATGTCCCTCGTATATGCCTCGTATTTTATGTTTAAATGTATATGTGTATTAAGCTTACGATAATTATATACTTTTTATCCGGTTATTCATATTAAGCATGTTATGTTTTAGTTGATTCGTAAACGGCATGTTCTTGTATTTTTGTACGTATTGTATGTTTTCTTGGCTTTTAGGTTACGTGTTAGTGTGTCTTCTTTTATGTATAATATATTGTTCTATATATGTTGAAATATGTTTTATTACTAGCATGTATGTCTTTTTGAAACATTTGTTCGTCTATATACGTAATTATTCCTGCCTTGTTATTCTGACTTGTTAAAGTTGTTTTTATCTATTATTTAGATTAATATGTATATATGCGTGTTTTAATCTAGTATATTATTTATGTTAGATTAGTATTCTGTTATGTCAATATTTATTGCATTTGAATATTTTGCCATGTTTTATATTTTTGCCACTAAGATTGCATATCGAGATATAAATTGTTAATGCGGTGCCCTTTTATCCGAGCGTAAACGTGGCCAGTATCAGGCGTAGTGATAATGGTTGGGCGTTTATTCTCGGATAACGGGGCCCTTAAAATTTATTCGCAATTATGACCGAATTTTAAAATAATCGCCACTCTAATCCGGAAAATCCAATATTAATAAAGCGGTAATTATTAAAGTGCCAGTTTTGGGCGGTGTGGGGGTGCTAATCCTTACCCATCCGTAACCGACTCCCGAACCCAATCTTTATGAATCTCTGGTTTTATGGTGTCCGGCCTACCTAAGTGGCCGGTGGCGACTCCATTTTTTAAAATGCGGTTTTTTAAAAAACCCCACGGAATAAATATTTTATATCCAAAAGAATCACAAACACCTTTCAAAAACACTTCGAAAAAGCCTCGTTTTTATTTTAGCGATGACAAGTAAAAAATGACCTCGCTACAGCTTGGTTTCGGTATCCCAACTTTGTTCAAATCCACCCTCTCCCATAAATCAACCAATAATACAACAAATTTCTTGTCGCGCAAGACCCCATAGATTTCCTCAGCTTTCTGATCAACAATTTTGTTCTTCCAGGATTCATCCTAAAATCCAATTTTTTCCACCAATCCTATCTTGAATCTTTTTAACATTGTAATCTTTAGAAACAATAGCCCAAATTACAACATCTAAGACTTCTGGTGTGGTGCTGAACTTGTTGATTTGGGTAAAGAGTGTTGTCTTTCCAACACCTCCTATGCCGTAGAGGCCAACGATACTTCATCTTTGCCCATGATGCAGCTCCATTCCTTGTCGAATGTGGATTCAAGAGCAATTGGCCGCTCTTCAAGTCTTACTACCACTGAAGCTACTGGCTGAGACTCTGCTACCTCCTCAAAAGCTCCCTTATTCAGATGATCCTTTATGATTACAAGCTTTTCGGCCACTTTTTTCCCGAACTTGTACCTAGACAGGCAATTCTTGGAAGCACAGCCACCGAGACACAAGTTGTTTATTTCCTGAGGGCTATCAGCAATCAAATTTTCGGCCTCTGTTATCAAAGTGTCTGCTTTTGAAAGCCATAGTTGAACTCGCTCGAGTCGCGTCAATCATCGTTGTTCGGCTACATCAACCTTCCTTTGCAAGTCGTTCCTTTGTGCCTTCAGTTCATCAAGAGCAACTGATAAAGTAGGAAGAGTTTGTTTAAGCTTGCACACGTATTTAGCCTGTCCAGCAATGGAATCCCAGACTTGAATGAGGATATTCTCGAAGCTAAATTGTACTGAACAAAAATTACCCATGATTCTGGCAAATACTTGGGGGCTTCAAAAAACAACAAAGAAGAAATCAAAGTTGCACTAAAATGATGAGAAATCAGTAACAACAATGACCCATGATTCTGGTAAATACTCTTGTTTCAGTGGATTGGAAAGAAAAGAAAAATCTTCCTCTCCAAGTATTTGGTAGTGATTGGCTTGTGCATGGCCCATGCATTTTTCCTGCAATCGTCGCCAAAGCTACGAGCTTATCCCGTATTTCACATCAGTATGCTCAAGCCGTACCATGAGGATGCCGATGATCCGAAGTAGAGTAGATCTAGCTGAGCATCCGTAGGAGTGAAGGTCTCCTACGAGAAGGAGGCACAAGACATCCTGACGGACCGAGTGATTTGATGACCAGGCCATAGGCCAAGGCACGAATACTTTGGGCTTTGAAAGGGACTTTCCGTAATCGAGGGTAGTTGGGAACTTGCCGAGGACCTATGGCAATTCGAGGACAATATAGCTGAATTCAGTGGGGGAGAATGTCACAGCCCAATAGCCCATGATCGAGCTACCCGCACCCAGGAGGCCCAAGCACGCAAACCACATGCTGTCGAGCACCATTGGTGTAACCCCCTAAATTTAACTTAATTTCTTAGGTTAAACCTTGGGAGTCAAGTTTGAAAACTTTCCCCTCAAGTTAAGTTTTCTTATTTATAAATCAAAATTATTATTAAATAATAATAATAATAATAATCATAAAATATCTCAATTAATTTCGAATCACAACATTCAAACAAATTCTAAGTATTTAAATAAAACATTTGAATTAAATCCGGTAACGCATGCGAAAACAAAATTCCAATTTAAATGTCCTAAATGTTTGAACTACAAATTGTTCCAAAATATTTTAAAACATTTATCTAAATAATTGAAAAGAGTTCATACTGAGTAATAAAATATCTGAGTAAAAAGCGAGAAGCTCCAAATACCGAGTCGCCTAATCAATCTGAGTATCTGAAAGAAGAAACTATGGGGAGTAAGCTAAAGAGCTTATTGTGTCTCTAAAGTACGAGCAACACAAAAAAAATAGTATTTTTATTTTCTGATAAAGTCTTTTCTGAATGCATAATAAATCCTATAAATCCAAATCATAATGTTATGATGTTTGATGCATGACTCAATGCCCGACTATCCGATATCATACAGAGTGGAGGTTGCCCTCGCGAGAGTGGAGGTTTCTCTCACTTTTTCCGAACACAATTCTGATCCCATGACACATGATATGATTTGTAAAATCTTAAATCCGAACTCTTACGTGTAACTGGTTTCCGAAAATCCAATGCTTGATTTTAAAACACAATATAACATGCCATGTATGATGTTTCAAAACATTCTCAAATAAAAATCATATAATAAATCAAGCAAGGTACAAAACACCATTTATAACACAATAAAAACACACTAATATGTGGCACAGGAAGAGACACATCTTAGCAAGCAGTAGCTCTAATGCCGAGAAGATCACGTCTCACGCTCAAGTCTAGCTGAATCAGAACCTACGATACCAAATTCTACATTAATAACTAATACTATGCCACCAAACTAAACGTCACAAACGCTAATCCAAATAATTAATCTATAGGATTAATCAATATTAGAAGACTTATTTGACTTGGAAAGGTGGTCACCAATTCACTTTAATAAACGGTTGGATTGAACGGTTCGGTAAAGTCGGTCGAACAATTGAGATCAAATTGATCAAACATGTCGATTACAAATATGTGTCAGTTGGGTTTAAACTCGAGTCATAATTCAGGTCGTAACGATTTGGATCAAACATAAATTACAACAACCATATAATGATAACTAACATAATATCAATAGTAAATTCTTACTGTAACATAATATTAATACATACGTAAAAGTATCAATGGTGTTGGTGACAAAAATATTAATAGTAATTATATTATATTATATTATATTATAAGACTAATGGTAAAAGCATGTTTTCTTTCCTGACAACTATATATATATTTATATAACGCCAAGATCTATATTATAGACATAATAATAATAATAAAGAAAAGGGATCATGTCACTGGATGGAATAACATATGGCACCAGTATTGTGTTCCGAGAGTCAACATAGAAGGGTTGAACCAAATCTGGGGCGGTGGCAATGACTCCGATATAACTTGATTCGGTGGGGGACATGGCATGAATCTCGAAAGACACTGAGATCTGGCAAGGAATTTTGAGAATCAAATCGGGGTTCATAGGCTCCTTGCTCATGTAGTGGGTATACTTGGGGGGAAAAGGTTGTATTTATATTGAGTAACAATATTATAACAATAATATTTATTATTATTATAAAGATTTTAAAATATATCTATATATATTAAACAATTTAAAAGAGAAAGAGACGGGTGAGCAGAAACCAAAGAGAATTAAAATTCAATTTAAATAAAAAAGGGTTATTTGTGGAGTCAATCCACGAACTCTTTATGGTTCGCAAAGTATGCATCAAATATCAATTCTTTTATAAAAAGGTCACTAATTTCATTTAAAAATCATTTAATTCTCAAATTCTTAATTAGGGTTTCATACTCAAATTCCTAATTCCTAGGGTTTTGAATTTAGGGATTTCAAAATTAGGGTTTTTAATTTGGGGCAAAAATTCGGGGTGTTACAATGGGGCCGAGTCAAGCACCATCCAAGCACATCAAGGGCCCGAGTTTGATGCCATCATCATCCATCCGCACTAGGAGGCCGAGTCAAGCACACTCCGAACAGCCCAAGAGATTTTGTCCAAACTCTTGGGTTGTCCGAGTCCAATCCACCCAAGTCTGTCCACACCTTGGAGAGTGCTCATCTAGTTGACCGAGCTATTCATGGAAAGGGACCAAGGCAACAAATCTCCCCGATTCATAGAGATTCTCCTTCCACCACACAAGGAAACCATCCATGTAAATCCCTTGTGATCTCAACTATTAAGGAATGTGATTAGGATATGATTTTCCTTTCCTTAGATAGTTAAAATATGTTAATCTTAACCATTGATTCAATTCAATTGTAACCGTTGGATTAAGGAGTGTTTGCCTATAAATAGAGGCTAGGCCCAACCTTGTCATTCATCCAATTTTCTTGAGTAATAAGAGAAAGCATTCACTCACATCCTTTAGTTTTCCTTGCACTTTGCTTCTGCGTTTTAACCAAGTTCTTTGCTTGGTTTTTCAAGCTGACCTACCCACTTCTCGAGTGTTATGCAACTAGGGTCACACATTCTAGCTAGTTAAAGCCTAGCCCCATGACAATATGCTAAACCCCTTAAGCAAGGTTAGGAATTCAAATCCTAGTATTATAAATAAAGAAAACTAGGTTGAGAAAATAACACTTTATTGAGCCTTTATAAAACCCAATCCAAATTATTCGATATTGAGAATAAACCAATTTTTTTGTTATATATATGAAAAATCTAGGGCAACTCGGAGGAAAGGTACGAAATAATCTCAACCGCGCATCTTTAGGGAATTAAACATGTGAATCAAGTTAACGCTAAACACTGAACCCTAAACCCATGCACACATGTTTGCATATTCATGTAAAATATTAGCTTGTTACACTTGCAAAATTCCAACATCAAAATTGACAATAACTTCTGACTGTCTTGAAGGTCTCAAAAAGACTTGATGCAAGTGTTGCAATTTAGTTTTGTTAGTAGTATTCTTCTGGGTTTTCTTTGCTCCAAATGAGAGGAACATCGTCTTCTCTCCAAACTATCCAGTCTTTGCATAATGCAGTTGTCACCTCCATATATAATTTATGTTCCTATAAAAAAATTGAAAATCATTGTAAAGTTGCAATATCTCTATAGCAACTTGAGCTTGATAACAAACATATACTTGTTTTGATCACAATCTTACTATCAACTTACAATTGTGCAATTCGTTTTGGTATAATGTTAAAATTGAGTTTAATGTAAGAAAAAATGACTTTTTGTGCAAGTATCCGACCCGTATCGTACTGCTCATCAACAAAGTGTATAGTTGGACCAGAGTATCTAAAACATCACAAACAATATCAAAGCTTTATCAACTGATAAGGTTCGAAACATAAAAACATAATACATGATGCATGAAACTAAAGGGGGAAATATACCTTGCTCCAGAAGCAATAACTGCTTCATGCACTTTCATACCATAATAGCCTTTACCACCAAAAGCTGGAAGAAAGGACGAATGGATGTTAAAAATTGACCTAGGATAGCCTCGAATAAACTCCACAGGTATAAGTTTCAGATATCCTGCCAAACGAATGAAATTGACCTCGAATTCCCTGAATTTGATAAAATGTCGTACATGATTGTTGATTAGTACTTAAATTATGCATTATTCTATCTCTAATTACTCCTTGATTGATTGTTTTAAGTTGCTAATGTGGGCATTTTTGTTCATTTTCCATGCAGGACAGTAAATTCCAGGAATATTGCTTAAACTGCTGAAATTGTGCAATTTTTGATTTTCTGGATTCATGGCTGGATTAGTGGGCATGAATCTAGGCATGGAAGTCTAACTGGATGCCACGTCAGCAGCTTCTAGAAGATGTCATGTCAGCAGCAATGATAGCTTATCAGCCGGATTTTAAATTCAAACTTTGGAATTATCTTTTGTAATTAATTTAAATAATTTAGGATTTATCTCTTATCTTTTTAGGGTTATTTTTAGGGTTTTAGACTGGTATAAATACCCCATTCGGGCAAACTCATTCTCATATCTCATTTTCTCATTCTTAGCTTTGTTTTTACTTTTAAGGTTTTATAAAATTCTTTCTTTTCTTAGTTCTTGCTTTAAGTTTATTTATTTATTTTTCTTTTATAATGCTAAGTATGATTTTCCCCATAATCATACTTAGCTAAATTCTCCATAGCCAAGGGCTAAAGCAATGGCTCAATTCCAACGTGAGGATTGAAAGAGCACTTAGATAATTTCGGGTATCTCTCTTAGTTTTCTAAACTTAATTTCAAAATCAAAATAATTTCAAAACCAAAGATTGACGTTTGTCATGATGTTGTTTTGGTTAAATGTGTGGGAGGAAGGACCGGTTATTGAAGCACATTCGACTTCTTGGGAACACACTTAGCAAATTGTTTGCTAAGAGGAAACTGAGATCAGAATCAGTTATTATTGAAATAACGTAGTCTGAGTCGGCTTACTTATTTATTTTTGATCTACAACTGTAATCACTCATTTTTACTTAAATATATTAATATTGCATGTATATTTATTATATGAATGTTACTAATATAAGGTGTGTGTATGTATAAGCTATGTATACGTATTAGGGGCGTATGTATCTAGGGTATAAGCGTATGTAGATGTCATGTTAATTATACGTATGATTATACGTACGTTCACTAGAATAGTATATTAATTAATGATCGTATAATATAAGTACATATTTTCGTATGTATTGCTGTTATAAGTATACTATTATTATTATTGGGCTAGTAAAATGAAAAATTAAATATATATTAAATCCAAATAAATAAAATCCAAGTCCAATTACAAGGCCCGTTTGGCCCAAATCTGAATCATATCTATTACAATGTGCAGGTAACTGTGGGCCGTTGGATCAAGATCTGATCCAACGGCCACGATGCAATGGAAGTCAAAAATATCTGCCAGGCGCGTGCTCCACACGTATGGACCGTTCGAGTGCCACGCGGCGCAGAGATCACGCCGCAGACGCTTTAATGTCCCACGCGCGCGTAAGATCCACGCGTTCTGACTCCTCGACTGCGGAGCTCCACGTGGCGAAATCTGAAGCCGTTTCATCAGATCGAGGCTTCATCCAGGCCGATCGTCCTTTAAGCCATCTCGACCGTTAGATCAGATCTGATCTAACGGCCGAAAATGCGTCTGGCCACTGGCAGAGTGTCCACACCGCCACAGCGCCGATATTCATCCCCAGCGTTGATTATGCCAAAGACAACAAGCAAAATGTCGATCCGGAAAAGAAGATACAAGTTGCAACCAAAATACAGAGGCAGTAATATATATGAAACGGGTCATTGTAACGGGATTAGCTAGCCAAAGAATTTTTAGGAGCGAGCAAAAAGCATAGAGGGTAGTAACACAAAAAAACGAAAGCTTGTAAAAACCGAAACTTGTAACCAGTCAAGATAATCAAAAAGCAATCCAAGGTAATTTTTGTCTCTTTTTCTTACATGTTTTCTTTGCATGCATATACTGAAACACAAACACAAAAAAAAAAAAAACAAACAAGTAAAGTCTTACCGGCTTTGTCCGTGGTCTCTTCCCTCCTCTCTGTGACAAGCCTTTCGGCTTCTACAAGCAAGATCCCGTGAACAAAGGGAGGGGAAGACCCTTTGTGGTTTCGTTTTGGTCTAAAGAAAATATATTTTTGGATTCGTATTTCTTAGATCTAGGGTAAATAAAGGGGATCCTCTTAATCCAACCACGGATTCATGTTGAGGACGACAAGAGGAAGGTTTTGGTGTATTTTGGGAGCCTACCGCGCGCGGTTAATAGCGGCGGCGGCGAGAATACGGCGGCGGGCCACCGGATTCGGGTTTCTCAAGAACACTTGAGAGAAAACGAAGAACAAGGATCTTCGAAAAAAAATCAATGAAAGAAATGAAGGGGAAAATGGGTTTGGTCTAAAAACGGGCTTTTTATAGTTATTATTATTTTTGAAATGGGTAAATTACACACTTAATCCCACCGCGTTTTCAATATTTTCACATTTGTCTCGCCGCATGGTATAATCACACCCCAGATTCCTCGGGTTTTTCAAAAGATTACAATTTTGTCCCTAAATTACACCGAATCGGTTTTTGAATGGTAAAATTACGCCTAACCATCCCGCGTTTTTGAATATTTCATTTTGAGTCTGCCCCTTGGTATAATTACAATCCTGGTCCTTATAGGTTTTGTTTATTTCGCAATTTCGTCCCCAAATTACATATTATTGTTCTTTAATTTCTGCCACTGACTTTCATTTTCCTTTCATTTCAGTCCTTGTTTTCTTTGTAAATATTATTGTTCGTATTATAATCGTATATGTTGATATTATTGTATTTTATGTCTCTCGTATATGACTCGTTTTATGTTTTTATGCATATATGTGTTAAATATAATATTTATGTTTTTTATCCTATTATCTCAGATCAAGCATGTTATGTTTTAATTGGTTCGTACATGACGTATTTTGTATTTTATATGTGTGTGCTTTCTTATGTTTTAGGGCTACATGTTAGTATATTTACCTTTTTTTTATGATATGTTGACCCGTATATGTTGAAATATGTTTTATTACCAGTATGCATGTCTTTTTGAAATATTTGTTCGTATATATATATATTTATTCCTCGCCTTATTATTTTGACATATGATAGTTGTTTTTATCTACTGCTTGGAGTAATATGTATATATATACATGCTTTAGTCTAAAATATCATTCATGATAAACTAATGTTCGTATGTTAATATTTATTATATTTAAATGATTTGTCATGTTTTATGTTTTTGCCATTAAGATTGCATATCGAGATATAAATTGTTAATGCGGTGTCCTTTTATCCGAGCGTAAACGGGCCATATCAAGCATAGTGATAGTGGTTAGGCGTTTATTCTCGGATAACGGGACCCTTAAAATATATTCGCAATTATGACCGAAATTTAAAATAATCGCTACTTTAATCCGAAAAATCCAATATTAATAAAGCGGTAATTATTAAAGTACCAATTTTGGGCGGTGTGGGGTGCTAATCCTTCCCATCCGTAAATCGACTCCCGAACCCTGTCTTTTGAATCTCTCGGTTTTATGGTGTCCGGTCTACCTAAATGGCGGTGGCGACTCCTCCATTTTTATAAGATTTTTGTAAACCCCACGGAATAAATATTTTATATCCAAACGCCAAAAAATCACAAACACCTTTCAAAAATCATTCAAAACACCATCGCTTTCGTTTTTTTTTTTAGCGATGAAAATGAAAAAGACCTTCGCCACAGATGGCGACTCCACTGGGGACATTTTTGTTTTTCAAAAAAAAAATGAGAGTCAAGCTTTTAAAATAATTACCGCTTTACTAATATTGGAAATTCGGATTAAAGTAACTATTAAATTAACATTCGGTCATAATTGCACGCTTTATTTTAACGCATTTAAAATATGGCATATAAACCCGTCTTTTTAAGTGGGGAAAACGCTGCTTTCGTGGAGATATCGTTCTCCCGTATGGGCCTAGCAAGTACCTTCGGGCTCGAGTACCTTATGCTTTCGTAAGGATATTGTTCCTTCAATGACGGGCATAAGCGAATGAGTCCCCCCGAATTGAATCCGGTTGAAAGGAGCCTATAATGGGTGATGATCGGGGCCTTGCTACCCTTAGTAGGGGACAAAGAAGGACAATTCGGTACCTCCTAGCACCAACACTGCATATAGAGAACATAGAAACCCACCCTGTTAGAGCCATGCGGATAACCTTAGGTTTTTAGACGGGATAAATAGGACTGTTTTGTGTGTTTATTTATTTTTGTCATTTTATTTACTTTATCCTAGATCTTGACTTGTGTTCTTTTGCTTTGTTTTTACATACCATTGCATTCGCATTTACACAAAGGGGCATTGATTTCCGAGTGATTTCTCCCATAATAGAAGATTGTTCATGATGGACCAAAGGTTCCTTGACCTGAAGGAAGGGGGTCCAATTCCAAAACTTCATCCCGAGACTAGACCGGAGACAGCAGAAGAAGAACCATTCAAGGACACCGGAACAGATTCGATGGCGAGTGTCAATCCTAGTGATAAACAAATACAAGAACTAAAGAAGCAGATGTCCGAGATGATGGACCATATGAATATCATGATGAAAGGCAAGCAGCATGTCGAACTCAGAAAAGATTCGGTCGGGGAGCAGAATGTGGAACAAAATGGTCAGAATGTCAAAATAGACAACATCGTTAAATATGACAAATCGAATCCCTTTGTGATCAATCTCAAGAAGCAGACAAATAGCATATCTGGGGAAGATACCCAGGGAACAGAGGCAAAACCAGGGGAAGTTCGAGAATCTAATGACATCAAAAGACATTATCATATACCCATGAGATACACCGAATTACTTCCGTTGCTTATCGAAAGGAACCTTATCATACCAATGAAGTATGTGCCAAGAAAACCTCCTTATCCGAAAAATTACAACAGTCGTGTCCGGTGCAGCTACCACATAGGCGATTCGAGTCATCACACTGAAAATTGTAGGGCCCTGAAGGACAGAGTTCGAGATCTTATCAGAATGGGAATCTTGGATTTCGACGACGGACAACCCCGATTCTTCAGCCAGCCAACCGTTGCCCGAGGGGCAAAGTCGAAGAAGGAACAATACCCAGCCCAAGGTTCGTAACACAGAAATAGGTCGCTCAAGCGGGATAAAGTTAGGAGTCAAGAATAAAAGCGTCTTAGAAGATGAACTTGCACACAAGCGCGACCAGCTCGAGCATGAGAGGCACAATCTTAGCATGAAATCAAAGAATGTGCAAGACGAGTATCGTGGCTGCACTTTGAATTTAAGAGTTTGATCCGGGTGACACTACGGAAGAGTGGGTCAATGGTATGATTCAGCTAAAGAACGGTTCGTACGTCTTTGAAGCGTAAATGCAAGAATAGTAAGAATAAAGTCGATCATTATCAAAGAAGCTGGAAGAAGCTGAGGGCCAACGCGACTTTCTCCAAAATGAGTTGGAAAGCAGTCTGGCCATGGAAGATATCCTGAAATCAAGTCTGCACCAGGAAAGGAATGAATCACAAGCTTTCCAAATAGAGAACACAGCACTCAAAGAACAGATGGTGAGGCTCGAGACTGCTTTACGCACCTGTGAGATCCGTGCTAGGGCAATGACCGTTAAGCTACAAAAGGCCGAGCAAACAATACGGGAGAAAGACCAAGACATGAAGATGGTTATGACTCAAGCCCGACAAGTAGCCCAACAGGTAGCAGATTTAGCCGATGCAGCAGCACCAATAAGCCAGAATATGGATCCAGCATTGGACCAAGAAGGAAAACTGACGGGACTATTGAATGAGGTCAAGACATTAGGTGCCAGGGCTCACCAATATCTGTAAAACCCTAATACCGGATGTAATGAAACCTCTTGGTCTGAATGAAAGATGTTCTATAAGGACAAATCACTTGTGGAATCAATGTTTTATTGCATTCATGCATTGCATTTGCATCGCATCTTTTGCATTGTTTTATCATCGCATGACACTTCATCATTTAATACAAGAGGTTCGATGGCAGAACTAATCGAAAAATGGAACGAATTGAAGATTCGAGGCTTGATCAGTTAGAAGGAAAAATCGAGAAAGAGCTTAAGAAGAAAGAGAAGATAAATGCTTTCAATACAAGGGAACTCTGCCTAGTCCCTGATCTGGTCATTCCTCCAGATTTCAAGGTTCCCGTATTTGCGCAGTATGACGAAACCAGCTGCCCGAAGATTCACTTAACCATGTTTTGTAGAAAAATGGAAGGATACATGAAGAACGAAGAATTATTAATCCACTATTTCCATGATAGCTTGACGGGACCAGCAAAGAAGTGTGGTATAACCGCTTGAACAAAACCCAAGTTAGGTCATGGGGTGACCTCGCTAATGCCTTCTTGGATCAATACAAATATGCTTTAGATTTAGCACCACGTCGCCATTTCTTGAGAATGAGAAAATGAGACCAAGTGAAAGCTTCAAGGAATATGCATTAAGGTGGCGATGTCCGGCGACCCAAGTCTAGCCCCTATAGCGGAAGAAGAGTTGACTCCTATTTCATGCGACGCTTCCCTCTCCCTTCTTCGATATGATGTTGGAAAAATCGAGAAACAAATTCAAGATTTCATGACGATTGGAGAAAGAATAGAATACGCAAATCAAAAAGGAAAATTGGGGTCTAAGTCCGAGGACCGAATCAAGATAAGATAGATAAGGATGGAGACGTAAATGAATGTCATCTCCAGGGTTCGCGTGGCCGTAAAAGAAGGAGACAGACTGACAAATCGGGGTCATCAAGGAAAATCCCTGACGAGCGCAAATTTGGAAGTGTTTGGAACATCTATCTCGGACATTTGGCCTCATCTCGTAGAGGGTCACTATCTTGTTCCTAGGCCGATGAAGAGTGCACTGATCTGTATGCCCATAGCTTTGACTCGAGTGGGCACATGCGAATTCCATATGGGGCACAGGGGCATCCCACCAGAAAATGTAGACCTTTCTTGGAGGAAATCAAGAAGCTGGTCAATGATGGAACCCCGACACAAGAACCGATCAAGCGGTGGAAGACCAAGGATGAGAAACAAATCTACATAGTATCAAGAAGCCGAGAGAGGTCTCTACATTAAAATACCTTCCCCAGTAGTACAAGGGATCAACTCTATGTGGCCCCCATGTGGTAAAGATCTTTTTTGATGGGGCATGTTTGTTGGTTTTGTTTTCAATAAAGGACGATTTCGCTTAACATATAATGTTTTTGAAAGCACATAGATATTTTATCATCGTTATAGGACACTTGGATATCAATTACAAGAGGTGACATTAGATAGATATCGTGATAACGATGATGTGTGATCTTCCCACCGACTGGTCAGTCAAAAAGCGAGATTATTACTCTTTCGATGATATTCAAGGACTAAAAAGCTCTAAATGTCAACCATGTAGAGTTGCTTGAAATTGAAACTCTAGGCATAATCTTCTAGGTAGTAAAGAAGAAACAAAACAAAAAAGAAGAGAAAAAGAGAAGAAAGGAAGAAGAAATGAAAATGAGAAAATAATAATAAAAAGTACTCCTATGTTCAAAACCTGTAATAGGCTTGTTCGGATAAGAGTATGGAAATTTTGGGGCACTCACTGAAGCGATAGGGTGGAGATATATCATCCAATTCAAAAAAAAAAAAAAACCTTAGCTTCATGAGTGATGGTAATATTTTCAAATCGTGACTATGCCGAGTAACTTGGGACAGTGTTGTTTGCTCCATCGTTGTCCTCAAGACAAAGGATCAGACGAATTGATTTCCTCAAAAAATGATGAAAAGAACGAAAAACAAAACAAAAATGAAAAATGATAGGCGATATCATAGGAAAAATAAAGACTCGCACCACCCAGAACTTTATTCCTAGAGTAATATTTCTCGCGCTCGAGTGGTTATACAAGCCTACCCTTTTTTGAGGCGAGTAAATAATGAGAATTGAGAAAAAGTAGTACTCTGCAGACTACGCGGTAATCATGAGGATGAACCGAGTCACCAGGGAAGACCTCACATCTTTGAATTATCAAAGTGGTTGAATCTAAGCCACTCTTGCACATGATATCCGTGAGCTCCTATGCTTTGTGTTTTCAAAATCTTGTATGTTAATCTAAATGATACCCTTTAGTGGAACACTAATCAGCAAATTGACAAGTCAAAGCAACAAAAGTTTTCATGCATGACTTCAGGGGTAAGATCCAGAACACAATGAGGCAGATACTATTAAAGCCCCTAACCAGAAATGACCTCACAATGCATAACAGAGGTATAAGTGTCAGACAGCTCAAGAACAAGAAGCGAATTCCAGCCACAATGCCTTATTTGGTTCAAGAAAATGAAGGACGAAACAGGACAAGAATGAGCTTACAAAGTGAAGGGACGGTTAAAAAAGTAAACAAAGTGAGTCTCCAAAGAATTAAAGCACAGAGATCGATGAATGGTGTCCGTCAAGAGGCAACAAGAAGATTGAGGTTAAGAAGCATTTTGCTCACCCCGATGACGAAATTAACAAATACTCAAAATGTTGGGTCAAAAGAACTGGAAGATAGCCGAGCACGATCAAATGGGGCAATACAGAACAGAAAGAATAGTAAGAATCTCTGCACACGCATGATATAGCGTTTGTTGGAGAAGCAGGCAGAAACCCCGAAGAAGAAAGACATGTGCTCGTGCAAACGAACAAGAGCAGATGCCCATTGAGCAAAATTTGACAGAAATGAAGGTCAAAATTGAGCATACCACAGAAGGAAAAGAAATAAGAGAAATCAAGAATAACTTTTCAGACATAAAGAAAAGAAAAGAGGAGAAAGAAATCATTATATTACATGCATCATATAGATAGGGGCATGTCAATTTTGCTTGTTCCTAAATAGGTATTTGAAGAATTATTGAAGAATTTACAAAGTCCATTAAACAATGTGAGCCATGTCGGCGTCGGATCCAGATATTAAATCCTTCGGTCATCGGTAAGTCCTTCGGGCACGATGTTAAGTCCTTCGGGCCATCGGTAAGTCTTTCGAGCATGGTGTTAAATCCTTCGGGTCATCGATAAGTCCTTCGGGCATGATGTGGCAAAGATATCGGCGTGAGTCCTCATAAAACAACCATGTCGGCGTTAGATCCAAATATTAAATCCTTCGAGTCATCGGTAAGTCCTTCGGGCACGATGTTAAGTCCTTCGGGCCATCGAGAAGTCTTTCGAGCATGGTGTTAAATCCTTCGGTCATCAATAAGTCCTTTGGGCATGATGTGGCAGATATCGGCGTGAGTCCTCATAAAACAGCCATGTCGGCGTTAGATCCAAATATTAAATCCTTCGGGTCATCGATAAGTCCTTCGGGCACGATGTTAAATCCTTCGGTCATCGGTAAGTCTTTCGAGCATGGTGTTAAATCCTTGGTCATCGATAAGTCCTTCGGGCATGATGTGGCAAAGATATCGGCGTGAGTCCTCATAAAACAGCCATGTCGGCGTTAGATCCAAATATTAAATCCTCCGGGTCATCGGTAAGTCCTTCGGGCACGATGTTAAATCCTTCGGGTCATCGCGAAGTCTTTTGAGCATGGTGTTAAATCCTTGGTCATCGATAAGTCCTTCGGGCATGATGTGGCGAAGATATCATCGTGAGTCCTCATAAAACAGCCATGTCGGCGTTAGATCCAAATATTAAATCCTTCGGGTCATCGGTAAGTCCTTCGGGCACGATGTTAAATCCTTCGGGTCATCGATGAAGTCTTTCGAGCATGGTGTTAAATCCTTCGGGTCATCGGTAAGTCCTTCGGGCATGATGCGGCAAAGATATCGGTCGTGAGTCCTCATAAAACAGCCATGTCGGCGCCGAGATCCAAATATTAAATCTTTCGGGTCATCGATAAGTCCTTCGGGCACGATGTTAAATCCTTCGGGTCATCGATAAGTCTTTCGAGCATGGTGTTAAATCCTTCGGTCATCGGTAAGTCCTTCGGGCATGATGTGGCGATCTTAGTAGCGTAGGTCCAAAAAAGGCAACAGCCTCGCAAAAAAAAAAAAAAAAAAAAAAAAAAAAAATGAATGATGAAAATGATGAAAAAAGGAACCTGCATTTTCAAGCCCCAGTGAAAGGTTCCATAGAGAGAGAACCCTAAATCTAAAATCTCAAAAAGAACTCCCAGTCGGAAAAATCCATCAGTGGCGCAAAAAGTTTTAGAAGAAACCAAATTGAAAGCAAAGAGTTCTATATAGGAAGGACTCCAAGCTTCATTGTCTCAAAGTGAAAGGAATGACTCATAATTCGGGATATCGTATGAAGGGTTCAATGTCGAAAGAGCCTGTAGCTCCAAGATCGGAAGGTGACGAAGTTCTATATAGGAAGAACTTACGAGCCTGAAGATTCAGCCAAGGAAGAGCGGAGATGTCCAAAAAAAATCGTTTTTCTGAGGCTACAAACAGGGAAGTCTGATAAAATGAGTGCTTATGAATCTTTGCTTTGTTTCCCATTTCATGAGAACAAGCAAAGAGGGGCAATCAGAATCACTCATTTTTACTTAAATATATTAATATTGCATGTATATTTATTATATGAATGTTACTAATATAAGGTGTGTGTATGTATAAAGCTATGTATACGTATTAGGGCGTATGTATCTAGGGTATAAGCGTATGTAGATGTCATGTTAATTATACGTATGATTATACGTACGTTCACTAGAATAGTATATTAATTAATGATCGTATAATATAAGTACATATTTTCGTATGTATTGTTGTTATAAGTATACTATTATTATTATTGGGCTAGTAAAATGAAAAATTAAATATATATTAAATCCAAATAAATAAAATCCAAGTCCAATTACAAGGCCCGTTTGGCCCAAATCTGAATCCTATCTATTACAATGTGCGGGGAATCGCGGGCGTTGGATCAAGATCCGATCCAACGCCCACGATGCAATGGAAGTCAAAAATATCTCGCCAGGCGCGCGTGCTCCACACGTATGGACCGTTCGAGTGCCACGCGCGGCAGATCACGCGCGCAGACGCTTTAATGTCCCACGCGCGCGTAAGATCCACGCGTTCTGACTCCTCGACTGCGGAGCTCCACGTGGCGAAATCTGAAGCCGTTTCATCAGATCGAGGCTTCATCCAGGCCGATCGTCCTTCAAGCCATCTCGACCGTTAGATCAGATCTGATCTAACGGCCGAAAATGCGTCTGGCCACTGGCAGAGTGTCCACACCGCCACCGCGCCGATATTCAGTCCCCGCGTTCAGATTATGCCAAAGACAACAAGCAAAATGTCGATCCGGAAAAGAAGATACAAGTTGCAACCAAAATACAGAGGCGAATATATATGAAACGGGTCATTGTAACGGGATTAGCTAGCCAAAGAATTTTTAGGAGCGAGCAAAAAGCAGAGAGGGTAGTAACACAAAAACGAAAGCTTGTAAAACCGAAAACTTGTAACCAAATAAGATAATCAAAAGGCAATCCAAAGGTAATTTTTTGTCTCTTTTTCTTACATGTTTTCTTTGCATGCATATACGAAACACAAACACAAAAATAAAAAAAAAGAAACAAGTAAAGTCTTACCGGCTTTGTCTGTGGGTCTTCCCTTCCTCTGTGACAAGCCTTTCGGCTTCTACAAGCCAGATCTGGTGAACAAAGGGAGGGAAGACCCTTGTGGTTTCGTTTTGGTCTAAAGAAAATATATTTTTGGATTCGTATTTCTTAGATCTAGGGTAAATAAAGGGGATCCTCTTAATCCAACCACGGATTCATGTTGAGGACGACAAGAGGAAGGTTTTGGTGTATTTTGGGAGCCTCACCGCGCCGTTAATGCAGCGGCCGACGGCAGAGAATACGGCGGCCGTCGCGGATTCGGGTTTCTCAAGAACACTTGAGAGAAAACGAAGAACAAGGATCTTCTAGAAAAACTGAAAATGAAAGAAATGAAGGGGAAAATGGGTTTCGGTCTAAAAACGGGCTTTTTATAGTTATTATTATTTTTGAAATGGGTAAATTACACACTTAATCCCACCGCGTTTTCAATATTTTCACTTTTGTCTCGCCGCATGGTATAATCACACCCCCAGTTCCCCTGGTTTTTCAAAAGATTACAATTTTGTCCCTAAATTACACCGAATCAGTTTTTGAATGGTAAAATTACGCCTTAACCATCCCGCGTTTTGAATATTTCATTTTGAGTCCGCCTTTGGTATAATTACAATCCGGGTCCTTATAGGTTTTGTTTATTTCGCAATTTACCCCAAATTACATATTATTGTTCTTTAATTTCGCCACCGACTTTCATTTTCCTTTCATTTCAGTCCTTGTTTTCTTTGTAAATATTATTGTTCGTATTATAATCGTATATGTTGATATTATTGTATTTTATGTCTCTCGATATGACTCGCTTTATGTTTTTATGCATATATGTGTTAAATATAATATTTATGTTTTTTATCCTGGTTATCCGTATCAAGCATGTTATGTTTTAATTGGTTCGTATATGACGTATTTTGTATTTTATATGTGTGTGCTTTCTTATGTTTTAGGGCTACATGTTAGTATATTTACCTTTTTTTTATGATATGTTGACCCGTATATGTTGAAATATGTTTTATTACCAAAGATGCATGTCTTTTTGAAATATTTGTTCATATATATATATATTTATTCCTCGCCTTATTATTTTGACATATGATAGTTGTTTTTATCTACTGTTTGGAGTAATATGTATATATATACATGCTTTAGTCTAAAATATCATTCATGATAAACTAATGTTCGTATGTTAATATTTATTATATTTAAATGATTTGTCATGTTTTATGTTTTTGCCATTAAGATTGCATATCGAGATATAAATTGTTAATGCGGTGTCCTTTTATCCGAGCGTAAACGGGGCCGATCAAGCGTAGTGATAGTGGTTAGGCGTTTATTCTCGGATAACGGACCCTTAAAATATATTCGCAATTATGACCGAAATTTAAAATAATCGCTACTTTAATCCGGAAAATCCAATATTAATAAAGCGGTAATTATTAAAGTACCAATTTTGGGCGGTGTGGGGTGCTAATCCTTCCCATCCGTAATCCGACTCCCGAACCCCGCCTTTTTTGAATCTCTGGTTTTATGGTGTCCTGTCTACCTAAATGGCGGTGGCGACTCCATTTTTATAAGATTTTTGTAAACCCCACGGAATAAATATTTTATATCCAAACGCCAAAAAATCACAAACACCTTTCAAAAATCATTCAAAACACCATCGCTTTCGTTTTTATTTTAGCGAAAATGAAAAAGATGAAAAATGGGTGATGATCGGGGCCTTGCTACCCTTAGTAGGGGACAGCAAGGACAATTCGGGTACCTCCTAGCACCAACACTGCATATAGAGAACATAGAAACCCACCCTGTTAGAGCCATGCGGATAACCTTAGGTTTTTAGACGGGATAAATAGGACTGTTTTGTGTGTTTATTTATTTTTGTCATTTTATTTACTTTATCCGGTACTGACTTGTGTTCTTTTGCTTTGTTTTTACATACCATTGCATTCGCATTACACAGTGGGGCATTGATTTCCGAGTGATTTCTCCCATAATAGAAGATTGTTCATGATGGACCAAAGGTTCCTTGACCTGAAGGAAGGGGGTCCAATTCCAAAACTTCATCCCGAGACTAGACCGGAGACAGCCGAAGAAGAACCATTCAAGGACACCGGAACAGATTCGGTAAGCAGTGTCAATCCTAGTGATAAACAAATACAAGAACTAAAGAAGCAGATGTCCGAGATGATGGACCATATGAATATCATGATGAAAGGCAAGCAGCATGTCGAACTCAGAAAAGATTCGGTCGGGGAGCAGAATGTGGAACAAAATGGTCAGAATGTCAAAATAGACAACATCGTTAAATATGACAAATCGAATCCCTTTGTGATCAATCTCAAGAAGCAGACAAATAGCATATCTGGGGAAGATACCCAGGGAACAGAGGCAAAACCAGGGGAAGTTCGAGAATCTAATGACATCAAAAGACATTATCATATACCCATGAGATACACCGAATTACTTCCGTTGCTTATCGAAAGGAACCTTATCATACCAATGAAGTATGTGCCAAGAAAACCTCCTTATCCGAAAAATTACAACAGTCGTGTCCGTGCAAATACCACATAGGCGATTCGAGTCATCACACCGAAAAATTGTAGGGCCACAAGGGACGAGTTCGAGATCTTATCAGAATGGGAATCTTGGATTTCGACGACGGACAACCCCGATTCTTCAGCCAGCCAACCGTTGCCCGAGGGGCAAAGTCGAAGAAGGAACAATACCCAGCCCAAGGTTCAGGTAACACAGAAATAGGTCGCTCAAGCGGGATAAAGTTAGGAGTCAAGAATAAAAGCGTCTTAGAAGATGAACTTGCACACAAGCGCGACCAGCTCGAGCATGAGAGGCACAATCTTAGCATGAAATCAAAGAATGTGCAAGACGAGTATCGTGGCTGCACTTTGAATTTAAGAGTTTCGATCCAGGTGACACTACGGAAGAGTGGGTCAATGGTATGATTCAGCTAAAGAACGGTTCGAATCTTTGAAGCGTAAATGCAAGAATAGTAAGAATAAAGTCGATCATTATCAAAGAAGCCGGAAGAAGCCGAGGGCCAACGCGACTTTCTCCAAAATGAGTTGGAAAGCGATCAGCCATGGAAGATATCCAAAATCAAGTCCGCACCAGAAAGGAATGAATCACAAGCTTTCCAAATAGAGAACACAGACTCTCAAAGAATGATGATGGTGAGGCTCGAGATCGCTTTACGCACTGTGAGATCCGTGCTAGGGCAATGACCGTTAAGCTACAAAAAGGCCGAGCAAACAATACGGGAGAAAGACCAAGACATGAAGATGGTTATGACTCAAGCCCGACAAGTAGCCCAACAGTAGCAGATTTAGCCGATCAAAGACCAATAAGCCGTAATATGGATCCAAAGATTGGACCAAGAAGGAAAACCGACGGGACTATTGAATGAGGTCAAGACATTAGGTGCCGGGGCTCACCAATATCTGTAAAACCCTAATACCGATGTAATGAAACCTCTTGGTCCGAATGAAAGATGTTCTATAAGGACAAATCACTTGTGGAATCAATGTTTTATTGCATTCATGCATTGCATTTGCATCGCATCTTTTGCATTGTTTTATCATCGCATGACACTTCATCATTTAATACAAGAGGTTCGATGGCAGAACTAATCGAAAAATGGAACGAATTGAAGATTCGAGGCTTGATCAGTTAGAAGGAAAAATCGAGAAAGAGCTTAAGAAGAAAGAGAAGATAAATGCTTTCAATACAAGGGAACTCGCCTAGTCCCTGATCTGGTCATTCCTCCAGATTTCAAGGTTCCCGTATTTGCGCGATATATGACGAAACCAAAGCTGCCAGAAGATTCACTTAACCATGTTTTGTAGAAAAATGGAAGGATACATGAAGAACGAAGAATTATTAATCCACTATTTCCATGATAGCTTGACGGGACCAGCAGCAGTGTGGTATAACCGTTTGAACAGAAACCAAGTTAGGTCATGGGGTGACCTCGCTAATGCCTTCTTGGATCAATACAAATATGCTTTAGATTTAGCACCACATCGTCGCCGCTTTCTTGAAATGAGAAAATGAGACCAAGTGAAAGCTTCAAGGAATATGCATTAAGGTGGCGATGTCCGCGACCCAAGTCTAGCCCCTATAGCGGAAGAAGAGTTGACTCCCCTATTTCATGCGACGCTTCCCTCTCCCTTCTTCGATATGATGTTGGAAAAATCGAGAAACAAATTCGAAGATTTCATGACGATTGGAGAAAGAATAGAATACGCAGTCAAAGAAGGAAAATTGGGGTCTAAGTCTGAGGACCGAATCGAAGATAAGATAGATAAGGATGGAGACGTAAATGAATGTCATCTCGAGGGTTCGCGTGGGCCGTAAAAGAAGGAGACTGACTGACAAATCGGGGTCATCAAGGAAAATCCCTCGGACGAGCGCAAATTTGGAAGTGTTTGGAACATCTATCTCAGACATTTGGCCTCATCTGGTAGAGGGTCACTATCTTGTTCCTAGGCCGATGAAGAGTGCACCTGATCTGTATGCCCATAGCTTTGACTCGAGTGGCACATGCGAATTCCATATGGGGGCACTGGGCATCCCACCGTAAAATGTAGACCTTTCTCGGAGGAAATCAAGAAGCTGGTCAATGATGGAACCACGACACAAGAACCGATCAAGCAAAGGAAGACCAAGGATGAGAAACAAATCTACATAGTAATCAAGAAGCCGAGAGAGGTCTCTACATTAAAATACCTTCCCAAGTAGTACAAGGGATCAACTCTATGTGGCCCCATGTGGTAAAGATCTTTTATGATGGGGCATGTTTGTTGGTTTTTGTTTTCAATAAAGGACGATTTCGCTTAACATATAATGTTTTTGAAAGCACATAGATATTTTATCATCGTTATAGGACACCGGATATCAATTACAAGAGGTGACATTAGATAGATATCGTGATAACGATGATGTGTGATCTTCCCCACCGGACTGGTCAGTCAAAAAGCGAGATTATTACTCTTTCGATGATATTCAAGGACGAAAAAAGCTCTAAATGTCAACCATGTAGAGTTGCTTGAAATTGAAACTCTAGGCATAATCTTCTAGGTAGTAAAGAAGAAACAAAACAAAAAAAGAAGAGAAAAAGAGAAGAAAGGAAGAAGAAATGAAAATGAGAAAATAATAATAAAAAGTACTCCTATGTTCAAACACAGTAATAGGCTTGTTCGGATAAGAGTATGGAAATTTTAGGGCACTCACCAAGCGATAGGGTGGAGATATATCATCCAATTCAAAAAAAAAAAAAAAAACCTTAGCTTCATGAGTGATGGTAATATTTTTTTCAAATCGTGACTATGCCGAGTAACTTGGGACAAAGTGTTGTTTGCTCCATCGTTGTCCTCAAGACAAAGGATCAGACGAATTGATTTCCTCAAAAAATGATGAAAAGAACGAAAAAACAAAACAAAAATGAAAAATGATAGGCGATATCATAGGAAAAATTAAGACTCGCACCACCCGAACTTTATTCCTAGAGTAATATTTCGCGCTCGAGTGGTTATACAAGCCTACCCTTTTTTGGGGCGGAGTAAATAATGAGAATTGAGAAAAAGTAGTACTCTGCAGCCTACGCGGTAATCATGAGGATGAACCGAGTCACCGGGAAGACCTCACATCTTTGAATTATCAAAGTGGTTGAATCTAAGCCACTCTTGCACATGATATCCAGAGCTCCTATGCTGTGTTTTTTCAAAATCTTGTATGTTAATCTAAATGATACCCTTTAGTGGAACACTAATCAGCAAATTGACAAGTCAAAGCAACAAAAGTTTTCATGCATGACTTCGGGGTAAGATCCGAACACAATGAGGCGATATACTATTAAAGCCCCTAACCGTAAATGACCTCACAATGCATAACAGAGGTATAAGTGTCGACACTCAAGAACAAGAAGCGAATTCCAAATGCACAATGCCTTATTTGGTTCAAGAAAATGAAGGACGAAAACAGACAAGAATGAGCTTACAAAGTGAAGGGACGGTTAAAAAGTAAACAAAGAGTCTCCAAAGAATTAAAGCACGAGATCGATGAATGGTGTCCGTCAAGAGGCAACAAGAAGATTGAGGTTAAGAAGCATTTTGCTCACCCCGATGACGAAATTAACAAATACTCAAAATGTTGGGTCAAAAGAACTGAAGATAGCCGAGCACGATCAAATGGGGCAATACTGAATGTAAAGAATAGTAAGAATCTCTCGCACACGCATGATATAGCGTTTGTTGGAGAAGCGGCGAAAACCCCAAGAAGAAAGACATGTGCTCGTGCAAAACGAACAAGAGCAGATGCCCATTGAGCAAAATTTGACAGAAATGAAGGTCAAAATTGAGCATACCACGTAAGGAAAAGAAATAAGAGAAATCGGAAGAATAACTTTTCGGACATAAAGAAAAGAAAAGAGGAGAAAGAAATCATTATATTACATGCATCATATAGATAGGGGCATGTCAATTTTGCTTGTTCCTAAATAGGTATTTGAAGAATTATTGAAGAATTTACCAAAGTCCATTAAACAACAAACCATGTCGGCGTCGATCCGATATTAAATCCTTCGGTCATCGGTAAGTCCTTCGGGCACGATGTTAAGTCCTTCGCCATCGCAAGTCTTTCGAGCATGGTGTTAAATCCTTCGGTCATCGGTAAGTCCTTCGGGCATGATGTGGCAAAGATATCGCGTGAGTCCTCATAAAACAGCCATGTCGGCGTTAGATCCAAATATTAAATCCTTCGAGTCATCGGTAAGTCCTTCGGGCACGATGTTAAGTCCTTCGGGCCATCAGTAAGTCTTTCGAGCATGGTGTTAAATCCTTCGGGTCATCAGTAAGTCCTTTGGGCATGATGTGGCAAAGATATCAGCGTGAGTCCTCATAAAACAGCCATGTCGGCGTTAGATCCAAATATTAAATCCTTCGGTCATCGATAAGTCCTTCGGGCACGATGTTAAATCCTTCGGGTCATCGCAAGTCTTTCGAGCATGGTGTTAAATCCTTCGGGTCATCGCAAGTCCTTCGGGCATGATGTGGCAAAGATATCGCCGAGTCCTCATAAAACAGCCATGTCGGCGTTAGATCCAAATATTAAATCCTCCGGGTCATCGGTAAGTCCTTCGGGCACGATGTTAAATCCTTCGGGTCATCAGTAAGTCTTTTGAGCATGGTGTTAAATCCTTCGGGTCATCAGTAAGTCCTTCGGGCATGATGTGGCAAAGATATCATCGTGAGTCCTCATAAAACAGCCATGTCGGCGTTAGATCCAAATATTAAATCCTTCGGGTCATCGGTAAGTCCTTCGGGCACGATGTTAAATCCTTCGGGTCATCAGTAAGTCTTTCGAGCATGGTGTTAAATCCTTCGGGTCATCAGTAAGTCCTTCGGGCATGATGCGGCAGCATATCAGCGTGAGTCCTCATAAAACAGCCATGTCGGCGTCAGATCCAAATATTAAATCTTTCGGGTCATCGATAAGTCCTTCGGGCACGATGTTAAATCCTTCGGGTCATCAGTAAGTCTTTCGAGCATGGTGTTAAATCCTTCTGGTCATCAGTAAGTCCTTCGGGCATGATGTGGCAGTCTTAGTAGCGTAGGTCCAAAAAAGGCAACACCTACAAAAAAAAAAAAAAAAAAAAAAAAAAAATGAATGATGAAAAATGATGAAAAAAGGAACCTGCATTTTCAAGCCCCAAAAAGAAGGTTCCATAGAGAGAGAACCCTAAATCTAAAATCTCAAAAAGAACTCCCACTCGGAAAAATCCATCGCTGGCGCAAAAAGTTTTAGAAGAAACCAACGTTGAAAGCAAAGAGTTCTATATAGGAAGGACTCCAAGCTTCATTGTCTCAAAGTGAAAGGAATGACTCATAATTCGGGATATCGTGGCGAAGGGTTCAATGTCGAAAGAGCCCGTAGCTCCAAGATCGGAAGGTGACGAAGTTCTATATAGGAAGAACTTACGAGCCCAAGATTCAGCCAAGAAGAGCGGAGATGTCCAAAAAAATCGTTTTTCGAGGCTACAAACAGGGAAGTCCGATAAAATGAGTGCTTATGAATCTTTGCTTTGTTTCCCATTTCATGAGAACAAGCAAAGAGGGCAAATCAGAATCACTCATTTTTACTTAAATATATTAATATTGCATGTATATTTATTATATGAATGTTACTAATATAAGGTGTGTGTATGTATAAGCTATGTATACGTATTAGGGCGTATGTATCTAGGGTATAAGCGTATGTAGATGTCATGTTAATTATACGTATGATTATACGTGACGTTCACTAGAATAGTATATTAATTAATGATCGTATAATATAAGTACATATTTTCGTATGTATTGTCAATTATAAGTATACTATTATTATTATTGGGCTAGTAAAATGAAAAATTAAATATATATTAAATCCAAATAAATAAAATCCAAGTCCAATTACAAGGCCCGCTTTGGCCCAAATCAATCCTATCTATTACAATGTGCGGGGAGCGTGGGCGTTGGATCAAGATCCGATCCAACGGCCACGATGCAATGGAAGTCAAAAATATATCGCGGCGCGCGTGCTCCACACGTATGGACCGCTCGAGTGCCACGCCGCGCGCGTGTAGATCACGCGCAGACGCTTTAATGTCCCACGCGCGCGTAAGATCCACGCGTTCGACTCCTCGATCGCGGAGCTCCACGTGGCGAAATCGCCGCCGTTTCATCGATCGAGGCTTCATCCAGCCGATCGTCCTTCAAGCCATCTCGACCGTTAGATCGATCCGATCTAACGGCCGAATGCGTCTCGCCACCGGCAGAGTGTCCACACCGCCACCACAGCGCCGATATTCATCCCGCGTTGATTATGCCAAAGACAACAAGCAAAATGTCGATCCGGAAAAGAAGATACAAGTTGCAACCAAAATACAGAGGCGATAATATATATGAAACGGGGCATTGTAACGGGATTAGCTAGCCAAAAATTTTTAGGAGCGAGCAAAAAAGCGAGAGAGATAGTAACACAAAAAAAACGAAAGCTTGTAAAAACCGTAAACTTGTAACCAAATAAGATAATCAAAAGGCAATCCAGTGGTAATTTTTTGTCTCTTTTTCTTACATGTTTTCTTTGCATGCATATACGAAACACAAACACAAAAATAAAAAAAAAGAAAACAAGTAAAGTCTTACCGGCTTTGTCTGTGGGTCTTCCTTCCCTCTGTGACAAGCCTTTCGGCTTCTACAAGCCGATCCGTGAACAAAGGGAGGGGAAGACCCTTGTGGTTTCGTTTTGGTCTAAAGAAAATATATTTTTGGATTCGTATTTCTTAGATCTAGGGTAAATAAAAGGGGATCCTCTGAATCCAACCACGGATTCATGTTGAGGACGACAAGAGGAAGGTTTTGGTGTATTTTGGGAGCCTACCGGCGCCGGTTAGCGGCCGGCCGACGGCAGAGAATACGGGCGGCCGCCGGATTCGGGTTTCTCAAGAACACTTGAGAGAAAACGAAGAACAAGGATCTTCCGAAAAACTCAAAATGAAAGAAATGAAGGGGAAAATGGGTTTCGGTCTAAAAAACGGGCTTTTTATAGTTATTATTATTTTTGAAATGGGTAAATTACACACTTAATCCCACCGCGTTTTCAATATTTTCACTTTTGTCTCGCCGCATGGTATAATCACACCCCAGTTCCCTGGTTTTTCAAAAGATTACAATTTGTCCCTAAATTACACCGAATCGGTTTACAATGGTAAAATTACGCCTAACCATCCCGCGTTTTTTTGAATATTTCATTTTGAGTCCGCCCTTGGTATAATTACAATCTCGTCCTTATAGGTTTTGTTTATTTCGCAATTTCGTCCCCAAATTACATATTATTGTTCTTTAATTTCTGCCACTGACTTTCATTTTCCTTTCATTTCAGTCCTTGTTATTTTGACATATGATAGTTGTTTTTATCTACTGTTTGGAGTAATATGTATATATATACATGCTTTAGTCTAAAATATCATTCATGATAAACTAATGTTCTGGTATGTTAATATTTATTATATTTAAATGATTTGTCATGTTTTATGTTTTTGCCATTAAGATTGCATATCGAGATATAAATTGTTAATGCGGTGTCCTTTTATCCGAGCGTAAACGGGCCAGATCAAGCGTAGTGATAGTGGTTAGGCGTTTATTCTCGGATAACGGACCCTTAAAATATATTCGCAATTATGACCGAAATTTAAAATAATCGTCACTTTAATCCGGAAAATCCAATATTAATAAAGCGGTAATTATTAAAGTACCAATTTTGGGCGGTGTGGGGGTGCTAATCCTTCCCCATCCGTAACCGACTCCCGAACCCTGTCTTTTTGAATCTCTGGTTTTATGGTGTCCGGTCTACCTAAATGGCCGGTGGCGACTCCATTTTTATAAGATTTTTGTAAACCCCACGGAATAAATATTTTATATCCAAACGCCAAAAAATCACAAACACCTTTCAAAAATCATTCGAAAACACCATCGCTTTCGTTTTTATTTTAGCGATGAAAATGAAAAAAGACATCGCTACAACAACATTGTTGTTGATTATATCAATTTCCAAAATCGATATCAAAGATGGCACTTGGGTATTCGGTATACAAGGTACAATCACAAGGATTGATCCTTGTAGGCGAGTAACCGACGTGAACCCCGAAGTGAAAAATCCTTATTCCAATGATCCGAGGAAGCTGAGTCAAAGCAAAAGCCCGAGGCTAATCTTTACCATATTGAATCCACTTCTTAATCTTCTTACAATCTCTTATTATTTCTACTCAATTCCACAAATCCCCACCATACTTAAATATTATTCAACTCTCTTCTTGGCTCACCGATTGAACAAACATAAATTAGGAAGTTCTCTTAGTCCCTGTGGGATCGACCCTTACTTCTCTTTTACTACGTTTGAATTCCTTTATTTATTATTTGAGAAGAAGGAATTATTTTGACGCGAGAACGACGCGTATCAAATTAGCGACGTTGTCGGGGATTTTGACAAAGTTGCTGATATAATTTGTTTTGATCTATGACCAGGTCGTCGAGCTAAACGATGTTAAATAAAGCGCTCTAATGGGAGGCAACCCATTTTTATTATTTATTTGCTTAGTTTTATTTTTATTTTTTGTTTTATTTATACTTATTTTATTTTTCGTTTTATTTTAGGTACCCCAAATATTTTGAATCAAACTTTCATAAAGACTGCGGTGAATTTGGTCGAACAAAACATAATTTCCAGTCCATGGAAATACTTTATGCGTGGATCAGTAGTGGAGAAACCTTTATTTAATGGTGCACATTAGCTAAACCCTTGCTAATTTGGGTGCATGTTAGCCGAACCCAAAACACAATTATTCTACCCGCTCATTTCCTTATCCATATCTTTATTATAAAACCCACTTTTCTTTAAAATTTTAAACTCCGTGGACCCCACACCTATTTGACCGTGTGCGTTATTTCACCAAAACTCAATTCAATTTTCATTTTTCCCCTTATCTGTAATTTTAAACTTTCCCCCACCAATCTTTATCATTTATCCCCATATCCTTTATCCCTATTTTTAAACCTATATTTTTCCTCTTCAATTTTAAAATTCAAACGTGGACCCACACCCATTTGACCAACTTTTTATCTTTTCCTTTTTTCAAAACAAACTTTTCACGTGACCTAACCCCATTTTTTTTAACTTTCAGCACATGTTAGCCGCACATCCATTCCCACCTCTCTACCCCCACATTCGGTCAACACAATACCCCCAACCCCCTTCGACCTTGCCAACCTCTCTAGCCAACATGGTTCGAACCCGAGCCTTCGCTGGATCCACCACCATCCATCAGTCATTCTCCCTCACGCTCGTCACAACACCACAGTGACACCAACGTTTCCCAGTCACGGCGGAATCATCTTCCACACTCTCGGCAGCAACATGCACAACCGGCAACATCCTTCACTTCCTTCCATTCTGCACCGCAATCGCCACCAGCCGACAGCCTCTCCTCCGTGCGAATCTGTTGTAGAAGCTACCCACGAGTAGAGTCCCGAACAACCAACAATGGAAGAGGACGTCACCTTGCGACATCCGATGACGACGGCTCTTCTATTCAAGAGACTCAATAGCAGCCGTAACTAAACATGTGGAGTATCTCTATTCCCTCTCTTGCACTTTATTTTTCCATAATGGAACATTATGATTAAGTGAGGGGGTGGAATTAGAAATCAAATTGACTCTCACTTATGCTTTGCGATTGAAATTAAGTTGTTTCTTGATTAGAATTGTTGATGACCTTGGTTGCTAGTCCCTTGTTTGATTTAATTTCTTTGCATTTATTTGTGAATTCAATCTTGTTCTTGTTGAATTTAGGATGCATGATAGCAGTGCAATTCGAATATACGATGTTGTTCGAACAGTGAAAAAAGCAGGAAAAAAATGGGCAGTTCAAATGAAAAAAAGGATTGATTTCTTCTCCTCTCTTCGAATAAATTCTTTGGAATAATTTTACTTGTCTTGACTTTTTAAACCTCATTTTCGGTCTTTTATCCTACCCGAACCTTAACCACGTTACAACACATTTTAAGTCCTCTTGATTTTTGCATCATTTTTATATTAAGTAGTGGAGATTAGATCTAGTTACAAGCCTATGGTAATGAGTTTATTAGTTTAGGCTTGAGCGATTCTCTTACCCGAAACATTTGAGCGAAATGAGTGAACCAATATGAGGAGCTAAGTCTTGTATTCTTTGAAATTGGTAGACGATTGAAATGCCTTGGTCGATTTACACTTAATTGATTATGACATGGTTGATTGATCTTGAATTTCAACATTTACTTGATTTAGTTTATTTTAGAAATCTTGGAAATTCTTTGAAATTGGAGTTAGCAACTTAAGGTTTTTAGCATGATAACTGAGAAATGCTTGAGGACAAGCATTGAATAAGTGAGGCTGAATTTGATTAGTACTTAAATTATGCGTATTCTATCTCTAATTACTCTTTGATTGATTGTTTTAAGTTGCTAATGTGGGCATTTTTGTTCATTTTCCATGCAGGACAGTAAATTCCAAGAATATTGCTTAAACTGCTGAAATTGTACAATTTTTGATTTTCTAGATTCATGGCTGGATTAGTGGGCATGAATCTGGGCATGAAAGTCTAACTGGACGCCATGTCAGCAGCTTCTAAAATATGCCACGTCAACAGCAACGATAGCTTATCAGTCGGATTTTAAATTCCAACGTGAGGATTGAAAAAGCACTTAGATAATTTCGGGTATCTCTCTTAGTTTTCTAAACTTAATTTCAAAATTAAAATGATTTCAAAACCGAATATTAACGTTGGTCAGAATGTTGTTTTGGTTAAATGTGTGGGAGGAAGAATAGGCTATTAAAGCGCATTCAACTTCCTGGTAACACACTTAGCAAATTGTTTGCTAAGAGGAAACTGAGATCAAAATCAGTTATTATTGAAACAACGTAGTCCGAGTCGGCTTACTTATTTATTTTTTATCTACAACATTGTTGTTAATTAGATCAATTTCCAAAATCGATATGAAAGATGGCACTTGGGTATTCGATATACAAGACACAGTCGAAAAAATTTATCCTTGTAGGCAAGTAACCGACGTGAACACCAAAATAAAAAATCTTTATTCCAATGATCCGAGGAAGCTGAGTCAAAGCAAAATCTCGAAGCTAATCTTTACCATATTGAATCCACTTATTAATCTTCTTACAAACTCTTATTATTTCTACTCAATTCCACAAATCCCCACCATACTTAAATATTATTCAACTCTCTTCTTGGCTCACCGATTAAACAAACATAAATCAGGAAGTTCTCTTAGTCCCTGTGGGATCAACCCTTACTTCTCTTTTACTACGTTTAAATTCCTTTATTTATTATTTGAGAAGAAGTAATTATTTTGACGCGAGAACGACGCGTGTCAATTATTATTCATTTGCATAAGCAAAAACAAAAGCAAAAAAAACTAAGAAACAATCTCAAAAGTTTTTAGGCCACGTATAAAGCTGCCTTTGGATTGAATTATATAGGTAAAGAGTTAATATCGAAAGGCATTATAAACAATATATACTATATGCAAATGCCAAATTAGAATAGAAACTAACCAAAAAAAGTAAGTTGAATGAAGAAAACAACCTAAGAACCTTTACAAGGTCATCAGAAGATAAGCCATTGGGTTCATCTTTTGTTTTGGGGAACAAAACTACCGGGATGCTTTTATCGCTAGCATATTGCGCACCTCCACAAGCTGACATCACACAAAAAAAGCATATATACGTAATTCCCGAAGTTGCAAGAAGGGGTTTTTTTACATCTCAAGACTCGAGATTTAAAACTGAAAGACGCCAAAAAATGAAAATCGAATTACTTCACAGCCTCTCTAATGGTAAAAGGCAGATTCTATCGAGGGTAGCAACTGAAAACCAGAAAATTCAAATAACATTACTCAAATCACATTTTAATTCAAAGTTTTTCTTAAGCAACTATATTCTGGGTTTAAGAGAACAAATTACCATGTTTATTAGTGACCAAAACCACCACATCTCCATCGGTAGAGCCTTCAATGCATGCTTGGTTAATTGACCTGAAATTCAAGCCTCCGCCAGAGACAAAAACTGCTAGTCTTTTCCGCTTAACCCGTGATTTCGAACCTTCCTTCTCAGAAACAACATTACTTACTTTTTCTACACTGTTTGCACACTCTAATCTTATTACAGACCTCATCCTTTCACAAGATCGGAAATGTTGGAGTTTAAAAGAGACCTGGTGTTTTGATCCAATGAAACAAGAGGGATATGCAAGAGAAGGCGATGAGGAAGATAACAGATGATGATTCTTTTCGTATAACAGGGTTATTGAATTCGAGCAACACGCAGAAAACAAGCTTTGTGATTCCATTGAAATTAAAGATGGAAGTGATGAATTGGGGGGGGGGGGGGAAGCTTTTGTATTCTCTCGATCAATAGTGGTTGTAACAAGTACCTAAAAGTTTAATATTACCAAGTCATCAATAAATGAATAAACCTGGAAATATACTCGATTGATCTCGAGCTCATAAAACCTTCAAAATACTCCCTGCAAAAAAAAAGTTTCAGTGTTAAGCATTTACACGTAGAGGAAGATGATCAAGAACTATGCAATAGGAGATATAAGCACATTTGAGAGTAGCGATAGCATAAAAAGATATTTGATCTATAAAGCAAGCCTATATCATCTGAACTTTAATTAAATCCGGCACTGTTTGAGAACCTTAATCATGGTCTAATTCGAAGTTTTCTGATGCTCAAGTAAATTCTCAATGTGATCAAATCAGCCGGCCCCAGCTAATCTAGAAACAGTATCTTCAAAAGCAATCCTGTTCTCTCAGCTTTAAGCTTGGAAAGAACAGTTTCTTGTAAAGGTATTGCCTTTGGAGATTGCTTTGAGAAAGCTGTAAGTGAACAAAATCGGCGAAAAAGTAGCAGAAATAACATGTTCTGATATCCTCTCATCCATAAGACACCAATCTATGAAACTGAAGAATCCCAACAATCCAAGAGACATGAAATTAATAGAATAATACCCATATACAAAAAAAAAAATCGTTTCTTCAAGGCAATATCTTGAATGAAATAGAATCAAAAGCACAATAACTCAGATTTCAAAATAGAATCAAATGCAATATCTTGAATGAAATAAACAGTTAAGTTTAACCAGTGAAAATTATATCTAAAAACCTAGAAAAAAATTTCTTCAAATCAAAAGTGAAGAGTGAAGACAATGGAGAAGATAAGTTTACCGAAAAATGTAAGAAGGGAGCTGAAAGGGAGCTATTCTTTGCTCTCCGCCTGTTATGGTGGCGCCGGTGAGAGTTTGGGGGTTAGGTTTTGCCTATGGTTAGGGCTTTAGGGGGAAATAATGTATTTTTTATTTATTTAAATAATGTTAGTATTTTTTATTAATTAAGAAGGTATTACATCTAAGAAGAAAAATAATGTGACTAATCTACCCAAAATTTCTTACAATTCAAAAACAAAGAAAAGTGAAAAACCTCAATGGAGATAAGCATACCATCAAAATTCAGAAGCTTCAATCTCCTTGTCTCTATTCAATCGAGACACGTAATGGATGAAAGAAGAGTGATGAGCGATCCAAACTATCAGTCAGAATGTTCAGCTACCCATGACTGATTACATTGGCAAACAACCATCAACCGAGTAGGGATCTAACTTTGCATGACCACCGACAAAATCATAATCAGAAACTAGCGCCGTTTAAAATCTTTGTGCGAGCAACAAATGACCGCTAGGGTATACTGAATCATGCCACAATGACAGATGAAACAAACCACAAAATAAAGAAAACATGTCACAAGGACAAAAGAAAACGTGTGTCACAATGACAGAGGAAACACGTGCCATAAAGACAGCGTTTTTTATTAAAAAATAAAAACAACAAAATAATATTAAGATTGGTTGCCGACAGGGACAAAGCCAGGATTTAGGGGTGAGAGGGGCAAAACATAAGTTTTGAAAGGTAGGGGCAAATTTACAATTATACCATTTCTTTCAAAAAAAATATAAATGACCAAAGGGTAAAAAAAAATTACAGTCAGGGGCAGCATCCCTCCCAAAAGCTTAATAGCTCCTTCCTTGGTTGTCGACCACTAATCAAAAGAAAAAATGTATTTAATTTGGTTTGTTACCCTAAATATTACGCACTTGTGTATTTTATTCACGGGAAACAATATTACTAGTCACTCAGTTATTAATGTATTTTTATTTTGGTCATTAAATTTTAAAATATTTAAAAATTATTGGTATAGTTTTTTAAATTAGTATAATAACACATTTAATCTTCAATACTTACATTTTCTCTCAATTTGACTTTAATTTTAAATAATTGCATAAATTTAACCATTTAAATTTTAAATTCTCATATTTAGAGTAGATATAGCTCAATCTCAACGATGAACAAAAGCTCTCGATGCAGAGAAAGTATATCTTGGAATCAATCTAATCCAACGACATAGGACAGAATCAAAAAGGGAGGGTAGATTTATAAAATTTAAACATATAATACGAAAAAGACATATTTTAAGTACTTATTTTACGGTTAATCTTTTACTTTATAATAAATTATATTTTATTTTCATATATTATGTAAATTATTTTAATTAAATGTATAATACTAATGGCCTACTTCTAAATTTTTGACTTATTATTCTAAATTTCATCCCTTTACAAAATCTAATTTTAATATAAAAATGAAAAAAAAATTACTACTATTCAGACTTCAGACAAATCGAAAAGGTTAACCTAATAGTTAATATACATATGAATTAAGCATTGAATTTTACTACTTTTTTATGGTAATTTTTTTACTAGTTTGTTAACAAATTATTAAACTAGTATCTTTGCTATTAAACTGCTAATTTTCAGATGAATGATATAATAATATATTTTAACAGTACCATTAAACTTCTCAATAGGAAAATTATTTTTAACATTTGAATATTGAAATAAAGGTTTAATCTTGAGAGACTAGTCATATAAAGGTTCAACCTTTTAAAATAGTTAAATAAGGGTCTAATATTTTGAATATGCTTAAATACGAGATTAATTTTTTTAAAAATGTCAAATAAATACCTAACGTTTTTTAGACTATTCAAATAAAGATCTAACATTTTCTAATATGCTCAATCGATAACTTTTAGTTTAAAAATATTTTTAAAACATTAATACACTTATTTGAGCATATTGAAAATTTTAGATCATTATTCATTTTTTAAAATGTTAAACTCTTATTTGAATACCCAAAACAATATTAAAGTATTTAATCCTTTCGAAAGATTACATTTTTTAACGATTTTTAAAAATTAAAATTTTATTTAAATATATAGTAATTCTAATAAATTAACGTAAAAGAAAATAATATTTATCTTAAAAAATTAAAATAAAGTAAATTTATTTATAAAATGTGTACGTCTTGGAAAAACTAAAGGATTAGGGTCCACATTTATATAAATGGTAGCCAAAAGTCCACGTAGAGCCGTACAAAATCTCCACTGACTGAACCATTTTTTATCCCCAACCCAAAAGGAACTTTTAGAAGGAAAAAACCAGCGGTTCCTCTCCCCAATTGGTTCACACTATTAACCATCTCACCTCCTGCCCGGTTCAGGAACCGGTCAACCATTTTCGCCACTTTAAACCCTCCTCGGCTTGATTCTGTGAACTGGGTCGAAGCCACTTCCAGCTTCTTCGACCAAGACACCAGACCCATCATGTTTGATGGTATTATTAAAGCTCTCCATAGACACTTACTCTTTAGTTCTTATTAGGACCAGACATGCTCACTTGAAAATTTCCTCATCTTTTGTTTTGTTCCGACAGGAGTTTGCAACTTGTGTAATGGAGGCGTCAGGTTTGTTCGTGATGTTGATCGGAACAGGTCAGCCAATTAAGATATTGTTGTTTGGTTTCGACCCCATATATGAACACTTTTACAAGCATGGACTTTAACTATAATATTTGTGCCGATTGAGTTCAGTTCGGTTGGCATATTGCTGGTATAATATACATGATTAGAATATGCTTAAGTGGCCAATATCTATGGATTTTGGTTTAAGCCCCAATATGTGGGGATGAACAGAGTTATTCTACTCTATGTTCAGATATATTTCGGATATCAGTTCGTTCATGCATTGTAATTATTGATTCTAGTTGTAGTTATACGATGTATTGCTTGTAATGTAATTGTAATTCCATTTGTGTATTGTACGGACCGATTCCGGCTATACTCGTGATCTATGTTTCGATGATTTCCCCCTTTTTGATGTTAATAGGAGAATAAGGTTCGAAGCTCTTCAAAGTGAAGCAGGGAAGAAGCTACTGATGAGATCTGGAAGAGCTCCTGATGACATTTCTAGTGTTGTTCTTGTTGAAAAGGATAGGTAATGTTTCAGGTCATAAACCGTCAACCGGTAAGGTACTATCCCTGAATCGCGCCGTGTCAGTATCATAAGCATACTATCGGTATTTCCTTTGGTCGCCCACTTACCGGAAGGTGTGATTTCCAAGTTCGAACACAAGACCTCCTGCATTTAGGAGCCTTGTTGACAATTTGAGCTAAGGACATGCATATTCGGGTGACCAAGTATTGAGGGGTTGATAGATACCCGAAAAGGATAATATCGGCTTATGGACATGTAGTAGTACCTTGCCGGTCGTTACGTTTTATGAGTCGATTCCATTTACCGTCTTTAATCATTAAGTTTGTTGATAGAATTTCAGATCATATGTTAAGTCGGAAGCAGTGTTGAAGATCATGGAATACCTAGAATTGCCTTTCCCTCAGCTTGCATTCTTTATACAATTCATATCGTTGTAAGTCATCCCTTTCTGCTTCTCCCTTGGCTTTTCTGCAGGTTGTCGATGTAGATCTATGTCATCATTTCTTTGTTTTCTTTTTGCACCGATTGCAGGTTTGTAAGGGATTTCATGTACGACAACGTCGACAACCGGTATGCAATTTTCGGGTATTCGTATTCGTGTGAGATATGAAGCAATACAATGAATAGTAATTTATATACAACACAAAAAATGGAGGGCATCTTAATTTGATAAGCCCTGCTGTATATATGAATCCTGATGTTTCATCCTGTTTCTTGATCGTTTATGTTGTACATTGTTGAAGTTCTCACCATGAATACGATGCATAGATTAAACATTTATCGCGTTTAAATGTGTCAGTGTCGTGTTTATTACACTGTTTCGTGCCCTATTAAACAGGTCGGAAGATTGTAGCCTCAAAGCAATGTTGAAACAATAACAATTGAAGAATTGTGCATGATTGTATAAACATGCACACAGAGGTACATTTATTCTATAATAATCCTATAAAAATCAACAGCTTAGATTAAAGCCTATTGATTATTGCCTTTGAATGAGGGGCTAGTGATCCATGGTTCGAACCCTGCCTCGTGAAATCGTGTCGAAGTGTACCGAAAATTCGAATGTGTTGCTGAGATTTTGCACTGGACATAATCATACAGGAAGTGGTCTCCGAATCCACAGGTTTGTTTTAAAGAGTTTTGCCTGCAAGTAGCCTTTGAAAGCCAACTGCAAATCTGAAAAAAAGAAGCAGAAGAAAGTTAGCTGAAATTCGGGTCAATCTCGGTTTCGAAATCTTTGGTAGATCAAATAATTTACCCGATAATTAACAGGACTAAAGCAATACTGAAGAACACATACTGGTACCATTTGTGCTTTGGGACTTTATGTTTTATCTGATATCCCTTTGGAACATGCTTCGGGCTTATGTACCCGAACTGAGGTCGCATTAGAAGGACAAATCCGGCGAGTACTCCGGAGACAAACCCTCCTATATGAGCCGAATTATCGACTTGAGGTAGAAATCCGACAGCTAGGTTCAGGCAAATAATCAACACCATGGTCGACAGAGCTGAACACTGAACAGACTATAGTTAGAACTCATAACCCCAACAAGAGAAGAGATTGCAGATGTTGTGATTACCTTGTTCGTATAGTTCGACCAGTTCATAAAAAGTTCGGAAAGCATCGCTCCCAACAGGCCGAAAAGCGCACCGGATGCACCGACTGAGATGGTTTTTTTTCGAGCTTGGGATAGAGCAGACGCCAAGCTCCCACCAAGGCCGGAAATCATATATAACGGTCCGATCCTTACTGCAATTGTTTACGTAACACGAAATTATTTACGAAATTCAAGAAAAAAAACTCTATCAGCATAACATTTTAGGATACAAAGTTCATACAAAATCCAAATTCTTGCTCCAGTCGGATTCCAAGGAACAAAAGGCTTATCATATTAACCAGTAAATGGACTACACCAGCATGGAACCAAATGCAGGATACCAGACGCCAATATTCCTTCTCTTCTACCACTAGTTTCCAATCAAGGGCTCCTAGTTTCTTCAACCTGCAGTTAAACCGAAAATCGATCAACCACACATGCATACATATGTACGCACATACAAACATGCATGCATGCATGCATGCATTCATGTATATATGTATGCATGTATGTATGTATGAGAGAAGCAGATTCTTACGTGATGTAGGAAGGGCCGAAAAGGGGGTTTTCTTTAAAACGTTGAAACGAAAACCTTCCCAGATATTCGTACCCAAGACATCTTTCAGCTCCGGATGAATGTGGACAATCGTTGACGTACATGGTATAAACAAATACTGCAATGTCAGCCACAAACACCAGCGACATCAGCCATGGTGTCCATGGTTCGGGGGGCGGTGGCAGACGAGGCATTTTCCTCTCATTCCGTGGCATGCGGTTGGAGATTCCATTCTCTATATCGTGTGACGGTGAAGACGGTGGGAGCCGCCCCTTCCCCATGACCTATAGGAAGAGACGTTGAACGAAATGGCTGTCAATGCGGCCGCCGCTTCGGTGGGGCGGTGGTGGCGGGAGAAGGTGCGATTATGCACCCAAGAAAGGGAAAGAAAAACAAGGAAGAAATGTAGAGGATTTGGGTGGCAATGAATGAATTTTGCTATGTTGGTAGTTGGTTAAATTTTGATGTTTATTTTCTTTTCTCCCTATTACAAGTTTTTCTTTTACAAAATTATCTTATATATTATGTATTCTATATATATACTAGATTTGAGGCGCGGCTTACATCCGGGATTGAATTGATTTTTAATTATATTAAACAATTATTATTTTAAATATTTATATGTTTCACATAAATAAATTTATAACTAAATATTAATAAGGTGAAATGATAAAAGTCTCTCCTATATTAACCGACGATTAATGGTTCGAGCCTAACAAAACACAGAGGGTATAAAGATCAAACATGTTCGTGGCTTAATGGTAAAGTTTTTATTTTGTTGCTCGTGTTTAGTTTCCTATTGCAATTTGCATTATTTTCTACGTCCGTGTTAAATAGTGTTTTGTTATCTTACATTTTTTTTAATATGTCAGATAAGATCATTAATAAGACTCGAACATTTTTTCCGATAAGTAGCATAACGCTAATCCTGATTCATCCTTCAGCAAAGCTATAGAAACTTCTGCAGAGGGTTCCATAAAACTGATCGATCCAACCGGGGCACCACGACATATCTGAGCTAAACTATCAGCTACTCCGTTAGTTTCGTGACGAACATATCAAATAAGACTCAGACATTGATTCTTATTAATGTGCTAATAAATATTTAACCAACTTAACTAACTTATGTTAACTGTGTCATAAACATTTTTAATTCAAACATCATTTCTAAAGCACAAATATATATTACATGATACATATTTGAAATAAAAAGACATGAGAATGTTACCAAGTGGAAGCACTACTGATCAATGATGCATAAATTTGCAGCATCAGCACATTTGTCTTCTTTCGTTTGCATGATCCAAGCTCAATAGGATGGACTCAGGGGCGGATCTGTTGAGCCCTCCTGGTAGCAGTTGCACCCCCATTATTTAGAGAGAACTACTAGGTATAATTTAGTGCATAAACGAGATTTTTTTTAAGTTTTTGCATACCTATTTTTTCTTTAAAAAAGAGTATTAAAATTTAAAAGGATGACAGCTAGCTGAAAGTACGGGCCTTTATTGACTTTATTGTTCTATCAATTATCACGTGATTTAATTTGGTGAGTTTTTTTATTTTAAAGATTTTTTTGAGAAACTTTTATTTTAAGGATTTATATTCAATACACAAGTTGTGGAAATAAATTTTTTTTACAAATACCTTGATTTTAGGGTTTAGGGTTTAGAGGTAAGTGGTTTATGTTTAGGGGTTTAGAATTTAGGGTTCAAGATTTAGGGTTTAGAGTTTAGTGTAATATGGTTAGAGATTTATGTTTTAACATATAAATCCTAAAATATAATCTCAATCCGTAAGTTCTAACTACACCCCATATAGCGTATAATATAATTTAGGTCATTTCCCGTTGCTGGTCACTGTAAGGATGATTCGAACGAAAAATTAGATAGACAATAAATAAATATTATATTATAATATAATAAAAATAATACTATATAATATTTATAATAACATATATACTACATATAATACGCATATAGCGTATAATATATACTATAGATATAATATAATATACATAATATACTATGCAGCATATATAGGTTATATACTATATAATATGTGTACTATAGTAAATATATAATATATACTATAATGTACTATAATCTAAGTAATATAAAACTATATTATATATATAACATACTATATCTAATAAATATATGGTATATATATAATATAAGGTAATACTAAAAAAGGACTGAAATAAAAGAAAAACAAAAATAGAGGGAGGAATTAAAACTAAACGGGACTTAAAAGGGTTGAAATCGGTTTTGAAACAAAATGGGAGGGACTAGAAAGGGTATTAACCCAGGACCTGTATGGTAGCGGGATGAAACATTGGGGACTAAAACAATAATCCATTCAACAAAAAATTGCACGGATCTTTCCCTCCGAATCGGGTCACCGCGCGGATCCAAAGGCTACAAAATAAATAAAAAACATTTGAAATTCTCTGTTTTTTTAAAAAAACTAAAATAAATAAAAAAACATTTGAAACTCTGTTTTTTTATAAAAAAAAGCTTTAAAATTCTCTGAATTTTTTTAAAACCGAAACCCTTTGTTCTTCATTTTCCAGAAACCAGCCGCCGTCTCGGCCACCGCTAGCATCGACGTTGCACCGAAGCACTAGAATTGAGGGGTTTAAGGGGGGCAAGTGTGTTCAATGTTCTATGTTTAGAAAACATGGAGCGTCTAGAGAGATTAGAAATCAGGGGTTGTGAATATATGGAGATGAGAATGGGAACACTGCATACCAGGGTTCCTCCGAGTACTAATCATAGTTCACGCTTTCACACATTGAGGGAAGTTAGAATTTCAGGTTGTCTCAAATTGACGGACGTGACATGGCTGATTTTTGCTCCAAATCTAATGACTCTTCGCATAGTTTGATGTGTCGAAATGGAAGAAATATTGAGCGGGGGAATTTGGTGATGTTGTGTTGATATGGTGGCTTTGAATTCAAACATGGTGTCTTGGAATTCAAAGCCAAAGTCAATTTTGGCATGGAAATTAGGCACCGAAAGTTTGGTTTGAAAAATTTGCAATGGGAAAATTATTTTTTGACCACTGAATTGTTAGGTTATTTGTGAGTTGGTCCCTATAGCTCAACTATAAATAGGGGAAACCATTTCACTTCAAATTCATCCCAACATCCATCCATCTCTCTCATTTGTTTTCTCTTCTCCCATTTGTAATATTTGGGAATTTTTAGGAATTCCATTTGTTTGTACTATTTTGGTATTAGTGAAGTTATCATAAATAGGGGCAACCATCCATGTTTCCCCTATTTGTGAGTTGGTCCCTATAGCTCAACTATAAATAGGAACAACCATTTCACTCCAAATTCATCTCAACATCCATCCATCTCTCCCATTTGTTTCCTCTTCTCCCATTTGTAATATTTGGGAATTCTTAGGAATTCCATTTGTTTGTACTATTTTGGTATTAGGAATTCCAACAAACCGTAGATGTTGGTTTAGTGTTTGAGCAAGATGAAACATTTGGTCAATTTGTGGTTAGATATGTTGATTCTAACTATGCTGGTAATTTGGATAAGCATCGATCTACTAATGGGTATTTGTTTACTCTAGCAAAAGCCCCAGTGAGTTGGAGGTCTATTTTACAGTCAACCGTGGCTTTGTCAACTACAGAAGCAGAGTACATGGCGGTTGCAGAGGCTGTTAAGGAGGCGATTTGGCTTAACGGATTGTTGGAAGACTTGGGAGTTGTTCAAAGTCACATTAGTCTCTATTGTGACAGTCAGAGTACTATTCACTTATCATTCAGGAACCAAGCTCATCGACGCGAGGTATCACTTTGTGCAGGAGATTTTTGAAGAAGGAAAAATTCTACTTCAGAAGATTGCGACGGAAGAAAATCCTGCAAATATGTTGACTAAGGTGGTAACATCAATCAAGTTCAGTCATTGTTTGAACTTGAATAACATCTTGCAAGTTTGAGCACCTTCGGGTGTATGGCGCTCGTGAGCGCATTTGGAGGCACTATAAAAATAACATTTGGGGAGAAGAAGATTTTGATGAGCCTAATAGAATTCAAGCCAAGGTGGAGATTTGTTGATATGGTGGCTTGGAATTCAAAGCCAAAGTCAATTTTGGCATGAAAATTAGGCACCGAAAGTTTGGTTTGAAAAATTGGCAATGGAAAAATTATTTTTCAAACCAAACTTTCGGTGCTTAATTTTCATGCCAAAATTGACTTTGGCTTTGAATTCCAAGCCACCATATCAACAAATCTCCACCTTGGCTTGAATTCCATCAAGCTCATCATAATCTTCTTTTCCTCAAACGTTATCTTTTATAGTCCTCCAAATGCACTTACGAGCGCCATAAACATGAAGGTGCTCAAACTTGCAAGATGTTAATCAAGTTCAAACAATGATTGAACTTGATTGATGTTACCACCTTAGTCAACATATCTGTAGGATTTTCTTCCGTCGCAATTTTCTGAAGTAGAATTTTTCCTTCTTCAAAGATCTCCCGCACAAAGTGATACCTCACGTCGATAGGCTTGGTTCTTGAATGGTAAACTTGATTTTTTGCTAAGTGAATAACACTCTGACTGTCACAATAGAGACTAATGTGACTTTGAACAACTCCCAAGTCTTTCAACAATCTGTAAGCCAAATCACCTCCTTAACAGCCTCTGTAACCGCCATGTACTCTGCTTCTATAGTTGATAAAGCCACCGTTGACTGTAAAGTAGACCTCCAACTCGCTGGGGCTTTTGCTAGAGTAAACAAATACCCAGTAGTAGATCGACGCTTATCCAAATCACCAGCATAGTCAGAATCAACATATCCAACCACAAATTGACCAAATGTTTCATCTTGCTCAAATACTAAACCAATATCTACGGTTTGTTAGAGATACCGTAGAATCCATTTCATAGCTTGCCAATGTCCTTTTCCAGGATGATGCATATAAGTATTCACAACTCCAACTGCTTGTGAAATGTCAGGCCGTGTACACACTATCGCATACATCAAGCTCCCTACTACATTAGCATATGGAACTTTTGCTATGTATTCTCGCTCTTCATTAGTTTTAGGAGATAATTGAGAACTAAGTTTCAAATGAGACGCAAGTGGGGTACTTACATGTTTTGTGTTTTCGTTCATGCCAAAACATTGTAATACCTTTTTCAGATATTTCTTCTGAGTCAAACTAAGCTTGTCTCTCCGTCTATCTCTACTTATCTCCATGCCGAGAATCTTTTTAGCCTCACCCAGAACTTTCATCTCAAATTCTTGATTCAACTGAGCCTTCAATTTGTCTATCTCTTGTTGACTCTTTGAAGCGATCAACATATCATCAACATACAAGAGGAGATAAATGAAAGATCCATCTTGTAGCTTTTGCAAATACACGCAATGGTCGTATTTGCTTCTTGTGTACTTCTGCCTCCTCATAAAGCTATCAAATCGCTTGTACCACTGCCGCGGAGATTGCTTCAATCCATATAGCGATTTGTTTAGCTTACAAACTCATTTCTCACCACCAACATCCACAGTTTGCTTGCAGAATTCTCGTTCTTGTAGCCATACTTCTGCTCCCTAGAAAGACAAGATCGAATCGTACTACACTCCATACGGTTGATTGTTCTCTAATCTTTCTCAATGGCAATGTCTAGACCTTGTTGGAATAAAGAGTCTAGCACCTCGCCTTGCCACATGACAAAATGACCGAATCCATCGAACAACTCCACCAATAAGTTTACATTTGACATTATCCTCCTCATCGGTACAGAGGAAGAGCTTGATGCACCATCTAACCCGTCTTTTGCCTTGGCAACGAACAATATTCAACAACACGAACTGGATATTGAGACACTGCACCAAGTAAGTTCCCAGGAAAGAGAGGTGGATCACACGGATCGCTTAAATACCAATTCTTTCCTAGCCAGAACTTTCCTAGACATGCACTGTCACAATACAACACTTCTTTGCAGCAACCGAGCAACCGGGATAACCTTCAACGAAGCTCTGATATCAATTATTGGGGAAACTGGGTTATTTTTCACACGAACGTAGCTTCAAATCTGAGCTGAAATGTCAAGATCAAAACTACCAAAATTTGCACAGCGGACAAACCCGTCAACTATTGAATATTGAAACCCAATGCAAAAACCCAATAATAAACAAGCAAAATAAATAATGGGGAGAACACACCGAATTTACGAGGTTTCGAAAATGCCGTCTACTCCTCGGGCACCACCACCGAATGATAACTTCACTAATACCAAAATGGTACAAGCAAATAAAATTCCTAAAAATTCCCAAATATTACAAATGGGAGAAGAGAAAACAAATGGGAGAGGTAGATGGATGTTGGGATGAATTTATAGTGAAATGGTCGCCCCTATTTATAGTTTAGCTATAGGGACCAACTCAAAAATAGAGGTAGCCATTTCACTCCAAATTCATCCCAACATCCATTCATCTCTCCCATTTGTTTTCTCTTCTCCCATTTGTAATATTTGGGAATTCTTAGGAATTCCATTTGTTTGTACCATTTTGGTATTAGTGAAGTTATCATTCGGTGGTGGTGCCCGAGGAGTAGACGCATTTTCGTCAAACCTCATAAATTCGGTGTGTTCTCTCCATTATTTATTTTGCTTGTTTATTATTGAATTTTTTCATTGGGTTTCAATATTCAATAGTTGACGGGTTTGTCCGCTTTACAAATTTTGGTAGTTTTGATCTTGACATTTCAACTCAGATTTGAAGCTACATTCGTGTGGGAAATAACCCGGTTTCCCAATATGTTGCAGATGTGGTTGGAATTCCATACCCTACACCATTTCTGAAGCTTGAAACACTCGAACTATGCCGTCTACCAGAACTGAAGAGCATATACTGGGATGCCCGATGCCCTACCCTTCCCATGTCTGAAAAGTATTTCCATAGATGACTGCCCAAAACTGAAGAAGCTTCCTCTCAACTCTGACAGCGCAACAGGGAACCACATCATCATTCGTGGAAATCAAGATTGGTGGGCAGAGCTAGAATGGGAGAACGAAGCCACTCGACATGCTTTTCTGCCATCTTTTCAGGGTTCAAAATTCTAAACCAGAAATGTGTTTTACAGGCTGATTTTTTTTTGTTCTATTTCTCTAAGTTTGGTTATCGTTTGTCTTTAATTGTATCAAATCTATCACCAGTTTACCACTATCATTTCATTTCAGAAAATAATTAGGTAAAAGTAAATAGAACATAACTTTTTTTTGTAATATGCATGTCCGATTTATGGTTTATGTTTGGGGTATGAGACTACCCCCTTCTAACAATGTCTTCTTCAAAGATTGAAATCGTATCCTCTCCTTGAGAGCATGGTTTTAAATCCATCTTCATTCCTCAAACATTTGGTTTTTCAGCAAGACTGGGGGTCGGCTTCTTCAATAAACTAACTTATTAAATTAGACGTTAATTATTTAAAGATGGAGTGTATGACCAGGAATGGACCAGAGGGGGCGGTTGCCCCCTAAAAATTTAAAATTCTTATATAATTTAGAATTTTTTTAATAATTTTTTATGTATTTCCTATTGAAAATTTAATTTTGCCCCTCCTAGAATTTTATAAGTTCGCCCCTCCTAGAATTTTATAGGTTCACACCCTAAGATAAAGTTTTGCATCCGTCCATGTGTATGACATGGCAGAAGACGACTAGGGATAAATGGCTATGTTAGTCAACAACACTCAAAGGATGAGATTGATGCAATTAAAAAGATTCGAACGCTAAATTGATAATTTAAAAATAAGTAACCATATTAGTGATTTTAAACAATTATTATGGGACAAAATTACACCTTTAAGCCATTTATTTTTATAATCCTTGTGCATAGTTTGTTTTAAGTGAGTAATTTTTTCAACGATCAAATCTCTTCACGCAACGACAACAAAAATATCACCCCAATAATTACGGTTTAGGTGAAATTGTAAGAGTCTTTTCTATCCTAATTAGTGTTTGAAAATTCGATCTATATCTTCAACATAAAATAACTTTAAAATTTATGATCAACTTTTATTCTTAATATCAACCAACAAAAGGCGAAGAATGAATTAATTATTAAACTCATTTATGTAGATATCTTGACAGCAAAAAAAAAAATCACCCCTAAAGACCGACTTTTTTCCAAGTCGTCTTCATATCATGTCATGTCGTGGGGCATCCCACGAAAGGACAACAAAAATATAGACTTTCATTTTTTCGAAGTCGTCTTCGTGTGGTGTCATGTTATGGGCCATGCACAAACCAATCAGTACCAACCAGTTGCAGAGAAATAACCATCTTTTTCTTTCCAATCTAATGAAACAGAAATGTAAAATGACAATTTACTCATACTCGTTGAAGGCTTTTCTCCGCATTTTGCAGGAATCTCATAATACAAATCCTTCGCCTACTATACTTCCAAACCAAAAACACCCACTTGTCCTTACCAGAATCATGGGAAATTGCTTCTCCGTACAATTTGGTTTAGACAATTTCGTCATTCGTGGCTGGGACTCCATTGCTGGCCAGGCTAATTACGTGTGCAAGCTTAAACAAAGTGTTGCAACTTTATCTGCTGCTCTTGAAGAAATGAGGGTACAGAAAAACGACGTACAAAGGGAGGTTGATGTGGCTGAACAACGATTACTCGTGCGACTCGAGCGAGTTCAGCTATGGCTTTCAAAAGCGCAAACTATGGTGACGGAAGCTGAAAATTTGATAGGAGACGTCCCTCAAGAAATAAATAACTTATGTCTCGGCAGCTGCTTTTCCAAAAATTGTGTTGTTAGCTACAAGTTTGGGAAGAAAGTGGCCAAAATGCTTCAAGACATAAAGGATCACATGAGTAAAGGAGTGTTTGAGAAGGTGGCAGAGTGCCCGTCCGCAGCCTCAGTTGTAGTAAGACCTGACGAGCAGCCAATTGCTCTTGAATACACAATCGACGAGGTATGGAGCTGCATCACGGACAAAGATGTGGGGATCATCGGACTCTACGGCATAGGAGGAGTTGGAAAAACAACATTGTTGACCCAAATCAACAACAAGTTCAGCACCACACCTAATGATTTCAATGTCGTAATTTGGGCGCTGGTGTCTAAAGATTGCACCGTTGAAAAGATTCAAAATAAGATTGGTCGGAAAATTGGCCTTTCAGATGGATCAAATAAAAGTGTTGACCAGAAAGCTGAGGATATCTATGGGATCTTGCGCAACAAGAAATTTGTTATATTATTGGATGATTTATGGGAAAGGGTGGATTTGAACAAAGTTGGTATACCGAAACCAAGCCACGAAAATGGCTCCAAACTTATTTTCACTACTCGGTTGTTGGAGGTCTGTGGTGAAATGGAAGCTCGAAAGAAAATTAAAGTTGAGTGCTTAAAACCAGAAGAGGCTTGGAAATTGTTCCAAGACAAAGTTGGAAATGAAACACTCAACAGCCATCCAGATATTCCAAAACTAGCTGAACAAGTAACCAAAGAGTGCGGTGGGCTGCCTCTTGCATTGATTACAATCGGTCGTGCCATGGCTTGCAAGACAACACCTGGGGATTGGAAATATGCAATCGAGAAGTTGAAGTGATCGACATTACCCAAAATGGAAGATGAGGTATATCTACTTTTAAAATTCAGTTATGATAATCTGACTCTCACAATGAAATGTTGTCTCCTATATTGTTGTCTGTATGCTGAAGATTATAATATCCCCAGAAGGAGATTAGTAGAGTATTGGTTTTGTGAAGATGTGTTGAATGAATTTGATAGAATCAGTGAAGCTCAAATGCAAGGAGACCACATTATCAACTCTCTTCTTAGTGCATGTTTGTTGGAAAGAGCGGGAGAATCATTTGGTGTAGAATGTGTAAAGATGCATGATGTGATCCGTGACATGGGGTTGTGGATAGCATGCGAGCTTGAAGCAGAAGATAAGAAATTTTTTGTGAAAGCAGGGGCTCAATTACTCAAGGAGCCTGAGGCATGGGAAGGTGCAAAAAGAATGTCGGTGATGCAAAATCAGATTCAAGTTCTCAGAGAAACACCTAAATGCCCTAACCTTCATACTATGTTTCTTATGGAAAATGAGTTGCAGGTGATTGACGACGGCTTCTTTCGATTTATACCTTATCTAACCGTGTTGGACCTGTTCGGAGAACAGAGATTTACAAGCAGTTCCCAAAGGAATTTCACAATTGATTTCACTAGAATGCCTTGATCTATCCAAGACTAGTATAACAGAGTTACCAATAGAGTTGAAATCCTTGACGAAACTGAAAATGTTGGAGTTGAATTACATGTACAATCTCCGAAGAATCCCAAGACGTCTGATATCTAGTTTTTCGGAGTTGCAAATATTCAGAATTTGTCAATGGATCCTAACAAGTGGAAATCATCTGGAGGAAGACAATGTTTTGAATGGAGGTAATGAACATCTTATAGACGAATTGAAAAGTTTGCAACATTTGAATAAACTAATGATACAGATAAAAAGCACGTTTGCTCTAGAAATATTTTTGAGATTCGGCTTGTTTCGATGCTTCAAACAAGCACACTGCAATTGAGTGGTTTCAGGGAGTCAACTGTGTTCAATGTTTTATGTTTAGAAAACATGGAGGGTCTAGAGAAGCTTGAATTTGTGGGTTGTGGGAGTTTGGAATTGATGAAAATGGAAAAGCTGCATACCTGGATTTCTTCTTGTACTAATTATACTTCAGGCTTTCATGCCTTGTGCATCGTTACGATTATCGGTTGCAACAAATTGACCGACGCAACATGGCTGATTCTTGCTCCGAATCTAAGGTATCTTTTGCTATGGGAGTGTGCAAAAATGGAAGAAGTATTGAGTGAGGGAAAACTTGGTGAAGTTGCAGCTACGGTTGGAATCCGATACCCTACACCATTTCTGAAGCTTGAAACACTCGATTTATGCATTCTACCAGAGCTGAAGAGTATATACTGGGATGCCCTGCCTTTTCCGTGTCTGGAAAGAGTTTCAATCAGGTATGGCTGTCCAAAGCTGAAGAAGCTTCCTCTCGATTCTGACAGTGCGAAAGGGAATCACATCACCATTGAAGGAAGACAAGATTCGTGGGAAAGGCTAGAATGGAAGGATGAAGACACTCGGCTCTCTTTTTCCCCCTCTTTTAGATCTTTGTGATGTTTCATTGTTGAGAAGATATCAAATTATGTCTAACAAGTTGCCGGTGATCAGCGATGGCTTCTTCGAGTTTATAACTCATCTAACTGTGTTGGACTTGTCGGAAAACGAAGATTTACAAGCACAGCCTACACAACTGGTTTCACTACAATGCCTTGATCTATCCTTTACTAGTATAACAGAGTTGCCAATAGAGTTGAAATGCTTGACAAAACTGGAAATCTTGGACTTGAATTACACGTACAATCTCAGAGAATTTCAGTTTTCGAGTTAGCTCGAATAAGTAGTTCAAGTTAAATAATTTAGCTCCGATTTGAATGGTATAACTTGTATCAAATTTTATGGACAGTATAAGACCTATCAACTCAACTAATTCAAATCATTTGAACCAGACTAAATCGACTTGATCGAATATTCATATCAATTTATTGTTATTGAATGATTTATCGACCGGTGGGAAACCGGGAATTCATAGTTTATTGAACAATTAATCAATTCCTATTTAGAAACTCTTCGATCATTTGCAGCGCTGCCTTTTGTTCTTCATCTAATCCATTACCAGCAAATTCCTTTGAAACCACCGTTTTGTTATCACTATCAGTTTCAGTGCTTTTCTTCCGTAGCTCAACTGTCATAATCCAAGTTGAATCAGATCGAGGCCTCTTTTGCCACACTCCAAATCGAGAATTCTCAATGTCGAGCCTTAGACATGTTAGAGATGGAGCTGATTTTCTGCAACATTTCCGAAGCTTTTCGTCGAGCATTGAAGAAATGGCGTTGCTACCGCTGCTTGACATCGAGGAATTTCCGTTGCCGGTTCGATTTAAGTCCACTGGAAAGTTTGTTTTCGCGTTCCGTCCACTCATCATAATGGCCGCCTCGTCGTATGCTCGGGCTGCCTCTTCAGCCGTTTCGAATGTCCCAAGCCACACCCTTCTTTTCCTATGAAACACACCAAAAGAAAATCATAATGCACAACTCAATATATTTTTAGCGACGCTTTAGAGTAAAAACGTCACTACAAGTTCCACAATTAGCAATATTTGTCTTGGATACGCCACTACAATAGAAAAAAAAAACACTCCTTGAAGAACCATGAAAAGGAAATACTTAGTATATACCATTGAAACAAGCAAAAACATTAAAAAAATGGATCACAAAGAGAGCACACCATAAAAGATGACGAATCTAAAAGATTTAAGAGTTCGAAATTCTTTGTTTGAACTTATATCCTAAATTTTAAACATAAAAATCGATAGTAAAACATATATTTAACACGCACCAAAAAATAATGACACGAAAACATTTAGTGTCCAACATCAAAACAAGCAAAATATAATTTGATAAGAAATAGAGAATACAATAGAGGATGACGAATCTCGGAGACCCAAGAGCCCCAATGGCGTTGCCTAACACCTCTGAACTTCTTTGCTCGTACCATTTTGGATCTTGAATGAAGTTAAAGTGTTTGAAATTGTGGGATATTGTCAAAATATAAAGGGGCAACGAAGGGGACAGTAAATTTGGTAACATTGAATTGCACAAAGACATATGCTTCATATAATTCATTGGATCTGTTACATTTGTATTCTATCTTGTTTAATTAAAGCATGTGCTTAAATTTAAAATTGTCATTCACTTTCCATTACATTTATATTTACACAGTCATAATTTTGTAAATATATTTTAATAATTTTACAATCATATTTTATATTCTATTTATATTGATAATTGAGTCACACATGTATATGTATGTATATATACATTTGATTGCAATGAAATATTTTTAAAAAATAAATGCATATTGAATAAGATTAATGGAAGTGTGAAATGGTCAAAAGTACTGCTACAATAATATTTATAACACTTTAAAATTAGAATATATTGATTTCTTTTTAACTGAATTGGTGTCGAGTTGACTTGTGATATTAACTTTGTCGAAAAATTTATGGTAGAAGAAATATACATCAAAAGTATGAAAGACATATTTTATGTGAAGAAATATGTTGAAAAATCATATCAACAAATAATTATTGGAGTGGTAAAATATTTGTATATAAAAATTTTCTGATTATGTATTTGAATCTCAACTAATAATTTTTTTGTTATTTTGATCCATGAAAGTATGAAAAAGGTAAAAAAAAAAATCCCCACAATAGTATGAAAAAGGTAAAATAAACATATAAATAATAATAATTTTATAATTAATTATACCTTATTACTAACCCCATCACTACTCACATAAATCAAAATTGAACATACAGATCCTGTTTGGCAATTAGTAGATAGCTATAGTGAATAGCGGATTACATTAGTTGATTGTTGATAGCTGATAGCATTAGTTGATTTGACTAGCAGATTACATTAGCTGATTGTATAAAAATGTTTGGTAAAATTAATTGATAGTTAATAGGTGTTTGATTATTTGATCAAGCAAAATAACATATAAAAACATGATTATATTCAATACTTATTTAAATTATTTATTAGTTTTAATATTTTGTATCTATTAATATTAATTAGATTATAGAAATTATTTTTTTAATATCATTATTGAGCATATATGAAGGGTGTATATATTATTTTTTATTTGTGAAATTATCTCTTTAATATAATTTTAATAGTTATTAAATTTTAATAAATGTATTAATTTATTATTTATGAAATTATATTTTAAATATAATTTTATTAATAATTAAATTTATATGTATATATTAATTTTTTATTTATGAAATTATTTTTAAATTTCATTAGTTACTCAAATTATTGTTACTTAGGAAAAAAAACTTATAATTATCAAGGACAAAAAAAGTCTTTACATGTCTTTTATCCAAACCTCTAACTCAAAAAGTTTCTAAAATAGGTTTTTTTAATGAGAGATTTCATCTCAATCCGCTATTACAATCATCTATTTATCAAACATTTAAATTAGCGAATATAACTGGTTAAACCTCTAATGTTAACTTAAAAAGCTGTTTATCAAACAAGGCTACAGTAAAAATAATGTTTTGTTTAATAAGATAAAAATATCATATCTATATGAATTTTACATGCTAGACCATTACAGTTTTTATTGATAAATTCAATAATACTAAAAAGTTAAAGAAAGAGTATTTAAAGACAGCAATGTTAATTGTCTCGCAAGTGATTTGAAAAGGGAAATTTAATTCATAGAACTACGTGTTAGAATTTCAATAAAAATATAATAATTAATGAGATATTATATAAAATAATTAAAGAAAATACATGTGGCATCATAGCAGTCATAAAAAAATAATTAATTAATTTCCTTAGTTTTCAATGTTAAAGATAAGAGTTACATGCGACGTTATTACCAGACACAATGCGTTGTCTCTTTTAATGTTGTTTCATAATTCAGCCTTATCTATCTAAACTTTAATTAAGTAGCTGTCAACCTTAGCTATATCGATTTTTGAAAAAAAGTGGATTTTATATTTTCATTTTTTAAAAAAATATATATTCTTTTAGAGGTGCTGATAGTTTGGTTTGAATCGATTTTGGAAAAAAGTTATAGTTATTATAAAATATTTAATTTGATATTTTAAAATGGAACTGAATACTAAAGTTAACCAAATTGGATTTTAATTCGGTTATTATTTAAGTATACTTGATTTTATTTAATTTTGGGTTGATAGATTAAATCCAAATTGAAATGAATTTTCTTATTTATTTAATTTATAATAATATGAAAATTTTATATTTAATTTGTGTCTCATATGATATTTTAAATTTTTAATTTAACTGCAACTAAAATTAATTAGATGTTTTTCTAAAATAATGCTAACATTTTAAATTTCCAAAATCACAAAATACTAAAATTTGATGATAAATATTATGTATGTTTAAATCTTTTGCAAAAATTAAATAATTATGATTAATAGTCTAATGTAAACTAAGAAAAGATTTTTTTATTTTTGGATAATAGAACAGATTTACATCTAGTTATTAAAGAATAAATATAAAAACTTGGTGATGAAAAGACATTGTATACATCTTGGAGACAATATTATTGAAAGGGAGAGCTATGGATTTCGAACATGGACTATAAAATAAATATGCACTGTAAGAAAACATTGAATAAGTTTGAAATTCGATATATCTTTTCACATAAATGAATGAATATAATTAATATTATAATATAAATTTAGAAAAGATTATTATAAAGATCCATTAATTGGTCGAGTGGTCAAATTATCAGGGGACGACCGCTCCCTCAATCCCCCTAGTCTATCACTATATACAAAGTAGAATTTGTATTCAATTTCAAATCTAGATAAATTTGCTCACACTTGTATGCTCGAATCCAGATCATTTAGGTGTGTATGAAGCATGTCACCCTTTTATCACTACACCACTCTCTTAAATATTCTTATTTTTAAAATAAAAATACCTTTATTAAGAAATTGAGATTTTATAATGCCTTGATATACATATGTGTGTGAGATAGGATCCTCATTACACTATGTAAAACTTGAAAGTTCTACACATTTTTTTGGATCATTCGATGAAGGTAACTGGATGAAGAAGATTATCACTTGAAAAAAATAAAGAAATAATCTTAGACATTTATTATCATCATCCAACGGTCCAAAAAAGGTATAAAAGTAATTGAATTTTACACAATGTTAGTAGATCCTAACTCATATATATATATACTTTTACAACTTTTTTTGGATAGTTGGATGATGATAATAAATGGCTAAGATTATTTCTTTATTTTCTCATTTTCTACTATTAATGATGATGATAATGATGATGATAATATTCTCATTTTCTACTATTAATTTTAATCATTCATCTGCCTTGATTCAACGGTCTAAAAAATATATAAAACTTTCAAATTTTATATATTATAAGAGGATCTTTTATATATATATATACTCAAATCGAGACAGAAACCTTAATTAGTTTTGTTGGATTTGTAGGGTTAAATAATGTCGGGGGAAATGGAGATTTTAATTGGGAAGTGGTTCAATTATTTCCAAATAAATCATCACATGAGTGAAACTTAAATGCAATAATACAATTGTTCACCTTTTAGCTGTATTTATTTGGATCATCCCATAATTTAAGTTCTCTTTACTATTCTGATTAACAGCTGGATGTTGTAATATTATACCCGAAAGTTTGTCTGCTCTTTTGCCAGAAAATTAAGATTTCTCAAGAGAAAAATTATGAGATTTCTATTTACTAAGTTTTAAATCTTAATATTTATTAAAAATTTTATATTAAAAAGTTCGACCATTAAACATATTAAAAATAATATTCTAAGTTGATACGATAGAAATTTCAATTTTATCTTTAATATTTCTATATTAAATTTTATTAAGGATTTGTATGCAAAAAATATTTTTGAGATGTAATTTCGAATTAGTCAACCAATGAGTAAATATCACATTCTATTCTCTCAAGTGGCTCTGCCCCTCTGAATGATGAAACTATTAAATCTAATGGTTAGTATATTAAAGTATTTTTTTGTATAACCATCGATATTCAACTCATTTACCGCCTCATTCGGATCGAATAGTTCAAAAGTTCATTGTGGCGTGACTCTTCTAATCATTCGGATCAGGTAGTGCAAAAGTTCGAGTCGAGTCCCACAACTTTGTCTGATATCTATCACAGATAAAAAAAATATGATTATGGAAATTAAGCCGTTTAAATTGAAACCAGTTACTACTATAACATTATAAATATCTACAATTAAATTTGAACAGAAACTCGAACAACTCGACTTTACTTGAATATCATAAATTCGACTCGATTAAAAAATTCAAATAAAGTTTGAGTTATAAAATATGACTCATAAACTAGATTAACGATAAGTTATTTAATGATAAATCAGCATCCCTCAACTAAATAATTTTCTGATGCGAGCATTGTTATGGATTAAACTGAATCAACAATCCGTGGAACCTGTAACGACCTTTTAAAATCGCTAAAAATGAAAAAAATATATATATTATAGGCATTTTTTGTTTTTGAATTTTTTTGTTGCTTTTTTGAAAAGTTTTTGAAAATTGGAAAAAAATGAAATTTTGGGATTTTGATTTAAAACTTGTTTTTGTTTTAAAAAAGAAGAGTTGGAGTCGCCATCAACCACTAAGGTAGGCCGAGCACCATAAAATTAGAGATTCTTTTGAAAAGGGTTCGGGAGTTGGTTACCTGTGGGGAAGGATTAGCACCCCCATTACGCCAGAAAATCGGTACCAAAACAACGTTGCTTTTAATCGATGAAAATTACTGAAATGCAAAATTGGATGTAATTAACTGTTCTTAATCGAATATAAACTTTAATTGAACGGGCTTTAACAATTTAGTGGTTCGAATTAATTATCCGTTTAATTATTAAGGATGATTGTACATCGGACCGTAGATTAAACCGATATCGAATAAGACCGATTGTCGTGTTAATTTACGGTTCGAATCAATTACATCACTTTATGCATAATGCAATCAGTTAAAGATGATGTTATGAGTTGACAAAATTTTATTCGTTTTAATATTTACATTCAGACGATACAAATTAATTAGAATATTTGGTCTATATCCATTAAGCCAAGATTAAGACCAAAGTAATCGAGTTAATAATTATCTCTTTTTTATAAGTCAGATTAATTAACAATGTAGAATAAAATAGATTAAATTAGAGGTAAAATGAATGACAAAATAGTGAATGCCACAAAATTGCAAATAAAGTAAATAAAGGTAAATGCGGGAAATAAATACGAACAAAGTAAATATATATGAAAATTAAATAGCGGGAATTAAAATGTCCAGAAAATGGACTAGATCAAACAAAAAGAAAATCTGAAAAAAAGACCGGATCGAACATAAAAAATGTGAAAATTAAATGGCAGGAATTAGATGTGTGAAAATAAAATGCGAGGAATTAAATGCAGAAAAATAAATATGGGGAATTAAATTGTGAAAATATAAAATGCGAGAAAAATAAAGGCAGAAATTAAATACGAAAAATTAAATGTTAGAAGTTAGTCGACTACACTAAACGGGACATAATAATACGTGTCATCCCCGTTGCGGGTCACCGTAAGGCGATTCGAATATAAAATAAGGGATACAAATATAGAATAAATATAACATATATAATATGTACAGTATGTATTATATATAATATATAATATAATATATATTAAAGAATATATAAAAACTATATTATATGATATAATATATATGACGTAGCTATATGTTATAATAATATATATAATATGATATAAGATAAATAATATATGATATATAAAAGTAATATATAATATCAATATAAAATTATAATATATAAGATATATACTATAGTATAATTAATATAGATAACATAATATTATAGCATATATATATATAACTATATAATATACATATAAGGTATTGTAATGTTTAAAGGACTAAAATAGATGTGAAACAAAAATAAGGGGAAGAAATTAAAACAAAACAAAACAAAACTTAAAAGGGGTTGAAATCGGTTTTAAAGAAAAATACGAGGGACTATAAAGGTAATTAACCCACAGTCAATTCAAAAAGGGAAGAAATTAGGAGGATAGAATAAGCAATTTTCCCTTCGACCAATAGGCGCGGATCCTTCCCGAATCCGGGTCAACGCGCAGGTCGAGAGGGGCTCAAAACGACGCCGTTTCGTTAATGTATAAATATAAAAAACTAGGCAAAAATTGCCTTGAATTTTCATTTGTTTCACGTGCTAAAAAGAAAAAAAAAACAAAGAGCTCTCAAAACGCTCTGAAAATGGGGGAGTGCCGAACCCTAACTGCCTCTCTAATCTCATGCGCCGTTCCTCAACAACGCAGCCTCGCCGGCCGCGGCGATATCCGAAGACATCAACACACGGCGGCTTTATTACCAGACGACAGGTAACTCCGATATCCTCTTTTTTTGGAAATCTAGATTTAGAGTATTAAAACAAAAAAACGATTTCGGTTTTGAAATAAGAGACTCTTCGATTTCAGGTTTCTTGTAAACCAAATTTGTTTTTTGAAAGCCCCTTTGTTTTTGTTTTTGTTTTTTTTTTTTAAATCTAACGATGAAACAAGGAAGAAAACCAGAAAAAATTTATTTTTGCTCTTGATATTCAAAAAGAAAAAACGATACCTTTTGTCAAAATATTTGTTGCATTGCTTTCTGAATGTCCCCCTTATATGATTTTGCTGGTTCGGCTTATATAGCCGATTACATTGATTAAAATACAAAAAATAAAAGGACTGGCTTTGTATTCTGACATGACTGTATTGTTGGTTGTTGGTGTTGTCCTTTGTTTGCAGGTGTTACCTGCTGATGTACGGTGGTGAGGTCGTTTTGCCCGGATGCGGAGGAGCAAAAGGGGGACCATCCCTTGGCGTGTCGGCTGTTGTCGTGGACCCAACGTAGCGGCAAGGTGGCGCGATCGTGGTGCCGAGGTGGCCGAAAACTGGAGAAGGTCAAGGGTTGCTTCCAGAAACTTCTGGAGAAAGGGCGGCAGCGGCTGAGTGTGAAAACGATAAAAGTTTATGAGAATGGTGAGCATATCTTATTCATTATCAGCTCATATATACAAGAAGGAAACCTAGAAGGTTCTGCACATAACAACCTTTCCCTCCTAAAAAGTGGTTACACCGGTAACAAATATAACAAATTTTCCCTCCTAAAAAACTCCTATTTACAGTGAGTTTTTACTGTATCTTCCAACATTTCTCTTGTTTCTATTTCTTCTGCTTGTAACTGACGAGAGCTGATGACATGTAGTTTACGGCGAAGATCTTCAAAGTGCTGAACAGGTGAAGGTTTTGTCAAAATATCTGCAAGTTGACAACGAGCGGGCACGTAGTTAACTTGCAAACAACCTGAGGCCACCTTCTCACGCACAAAGTGAAGGTCGAGATCAACATGTTTAGTTTTTGCATGAAAGACGGGATTAGCAGCCATTAGAACGGTGATGGTGTTGTCGCACCAGATTTTGGGAACATCGAGAAATGCGATGCCCATATCTCGTAGAACAGAGTGAACCCAAATAGTCTCAGAGGAAGCATCTGCCAGACTTCAATATTTCACCTCAGCGGTAGAGCGAGAGACAGCACGTTGTTTGCGAGCACTCCATGATATTGAGTGTCCACCAAGTAAGACACAATGACCTGAAGTAGAACGTCGATCACCAACATTGCTGCCCCAGTCAGCATCTGAGAAGGCCGTTAGCAACATAGAATCAGGGTGTTGTGATTCAAACCATAGACCATGATCAATAGTTCCTTTCAAATAGGGAAGGATCCGTTGCACTGCATGCCAATGAACGTCCGTAGGAGATTGCATGTATTGAGCTACCTTATTAACTGTATAGGAAAGGTCAGGGTGAGTGTGACACAAGTATTGGAGAGCACCCACCACACTTTGAAATCCTTGAACATCACTGAGAGAATCACCATTGTGTCGACTGAGCTTGGGATATGTAACCATGGGAGTAGTCACAGCTTTCTCCTCATGTTGAGCTGTTTTTTGAAAAAGTTCAAGAGCATATTTCTTTTGACTTAGAAACAAGCCATGTTCAAAATATTGAACCACTGTACCCAAAAAGAAATGTAGTCTGCCAAGATCTTTGATAGAGAATTAAGCTAAGGTATCAATCACCAATTGCAAGTGTGTTGAAGAATTGCCAGTAAGTAGAATATCATCTGCATAGACTACAATATATGTAGTAATGTCACCACTGATTCGAATGAATAAGGATGTATCTGCCATAGAGGCATGGAAGCCAAGGCTACAAAGACATGTCTTCAATTTCAGAAACCAATTTCGAGGGGCTTGGCGTAGACCATAGATAGCTTTTCGTAATTTGCAGACAAGTGAGGATCCCATAGAATCATATTGAACAAATCCAGGAGGCTGCTGCATGTATACTTCCTCTTCTAAGTCGCCTTTTAAAAATACGTTATTAACATCAATTTGATGTATATTCCAACCATGAGTAACTGCTACTGAGATCAAGATATTAACAGTAGTGAATCGTACCACAGGACTGAAGGTCTCCAAGAAATCATGGCGAGGAATTTGAGTAAAACCCTTTGTAACAAGTCGCGCTTTGAATCTGTCAATGGTACCATCAGAATTGTGCTTAATTTTGAAGAGCCATTTACATCCTATGGCTCGTTTCCCTGGTGGTAAGCAAACTAAGTCCCATGTTTGGTTGTCACACAAAGCATTATATTCTAAATGTACAGCAGCAGGCCAATCAGGATGCTGAAGCGCTTCATGAATTATTGTGGGGGTGTGACTGAATTGAACATGATAGATTTTGGGTTTGAATGTCCCAACCTTGCTTCTAGTTACCATGGAGTGAGTGTTACCAACAGTGCTTTTGTCCAACACATGATCAGTGTGCACCACAGAGAAAGGTGGAGCAGCATCCTGGGAAGTAGCATTCGAAACAGAATCAACAACTTAAGGAGAATCAGGAACTACTGCTTGAGGATGGGAATTAAGGAGATCATTATGAGTAATATTGTCATGAGGAGGAGAAGATGTAACATCAGAAACAGTTATGGATTGAGCCTGCCCAGTAGAAGTAGCTGATTGTCTTGAAGCTCCTGAAACATGAGTATGGACTGGAACGGAGCTGGAAAACTGAGGTTGGGAGGTGGCTGCCGCAACCTGAGTCTGAGCAAAGGTAAAGATATGTTCGTTGAAGACAACATTACGAGAAATATAAATCCGTCCTCTATCATCCACACATTGATACCCACGATGCTTGGACTGGACCCAAACTCAAGCTTATGCCTGTTGAACGGGCGTAGATGAGGATAACACTCACAGCCAAACACCTTTAAGAACGTATAGTCGGGATTTTCCTGTGAGTTTCTGAATAGGCGAACAATTATCCAGCAGCTTGGTAGGTAAGCGATTGATGAGGTAAACAGCACTAAGGACAGCATATGACCAGAATTTGAGAGGCATAGCTGCCTGAGCCAGCAAGGTGAGAGCCGTTTCGACAATGTGCCGATGTTTTTGCTCCACCGCTCCGTTTTGTTGTGAGGTGTGAGGACACGTGACTCGACGTTGCACACCTAACTGAGCAAGCAAAGAGTCAAGAAACTGAAATTCTCCTCCCCCATCTGTCTGAATAGCTTAAACAGTAGCATGAAATTGATTTTGCACAAGAGCATAAAATAACGAGAAAGCTGCAGATGCATCCGATTTATGCTTAAGTAAATAAATCCAGCAATGGCGAGAATACAAATCAACAAACAAAATGAGGTACTGATATCCATTAGAAAGAACAGGAGCAGGCCCCCACAAGTCAATTTCTACAAGTTCAAAAGGCGATGAATAAACAGTTGTAGAGGACTTAAAAGGAAGTACGTGGCTCTTCCCTAATTGACATGCTTTGCAAAGTGAGTGCATGTCTATAGCAATCTGTTTATTCAAAGCTAAATTAAGAACATCACAAGATTGATGACCTAGACGTTGGTGCCATAACGAAGATAAAGACGGAGAAGAAACTTCAGCTGAACATGTTGTAACTGGAGTAGAAGCAGATTCACAAATAAATGCGTAAAGACCATCAACCTGTGTTCCATACAAAAGTGTAGCTCCTGAACATTCATCCTTCACACAACAATAATTGGCATGAAATTCCAAAAACACATTGTTATCAGTAGTAAATTTGGATAGGGATAAAAGATTTTGAGTAATGTGAGGAACATGCAACAGATGTGATAACTTAAGCTGGCGAGAAGAGGTAATGAATATAGCTTGGCCTATATGAGAAATAGGAAGGGCCGAGCCATCACCAAGTGTACCTTGCCCTTACCAGAATAAGGATTAGGGAAATTCAGAGCAGTGGCTGCATTTGTCACGTGATGCGTGGCACCAAAATATGGAAACCAAGTTACTGAAGAAGACCCAGAAATTGTCGCAGTGAGAGAATTAACTTGAGGAGCAGTAGGCAAAGGTCTAGGTGAAGCAAGTTCAGGCGCAACCCTAGCAACGGTTCATAGGCAGATTCAGGCGAATCAGTTGCATAACAAGCATTGGCTTGAGAGGGTAGAGATGAGTGGGACTGTTGAAAGGGGTCACACTTGTACTTTTTGTCAAATCGATGCCAACAACGGTCAGCCAAATGACCCAATTTGCCACACACTTGACACTGAGTCCTAGGTCGACCCTTGTAGCGGCCACCAGAGTACATAGATTCAGCACGGCAGCTCAAATCACGAGATCTATCAGTATCATCTGAGAATTGAGTGTTGTTGATGCCGATCCGCATGCACAGAGGATCAACAATGCGAGTTTCTGCATCAATCAAGACAGACACAGCTCCTTCTACGGTATAGGGTTCTCGACTCGCAGAAATAACGGCTACAAAAGGGTCATATTTCGGTGGCAAACCATTGAGAATGGTAGCAATCTGCTCAAAAGCAGAAACTGAACTACCACAAGCAGCAAGTAAATCACAGATTTTCTTGATCTGTATAGTGTATGCTCGATAGATCCGCTTTTTTAATCGAATGATGGTGACAGTGTAAGTGCATCAATTTGGTAGTGGAAAGCTGAGAGTATAAACCTGAAATGGTTTTCCAAATCGAAGAAGTGGTTTTCGCCCCCAACCAAATGAGGAAGAATATCAGGATTGACAGTGGAGAGAAGCCAGGAAGCTAAGGAGCTGTCCCGTTTGATAAACCGAATGTAGGCCGGGTTGGAGACACGATCACCGGAATCATTAGTGATAAGCTTTGGAGGGGGTGATGGAGTCATCAAGATAATCTTCTAAACCATGGCCACGCATCATTAGCTTCACCTGCTGCTTCCATAGAAGAAAGTTTGTATCGTCCAACCGGATGCTGATACGCTTGTTGGAGAACGATTGCTCAGAAACTTCCTTGCGGCTGGAAAGGTCAGAGGTGTCGACAGCTGGATTGACCGTGATTATAGGAAAACGGAAAAGGAAAAGCACAGGGCCAAGACCAAGGCTACTGATACCATGTGAAAACGATAAAAGTTTATGAGAATGGTGAGCATATCTTATTCATTATCAGCTCATATATACAAGAAGGAAACCTAGAAGGTTCTGCACATAACAACCTTTCCCTCCTAAAAAGTGGTTACACCGGTAACAAATATAACAAATTTTCCCTCCTAAAAAACTCCTATTTACAGTGAGTTTTTACTGTATCTTCCAACACTGAGGGCTTAGATAGGGTTGTTAGGGTTTTTTGGTTGGATATCCGGGTCAGCCGAGTTAGGGTTGGTTTAAGCAGTGGACCGGTTGGGTTTAGGCAGATGGGTCTGATATTGGGTTTAGCAATGAGCTCGGTCAATTTGGGTAAGAGGTTTAGTTGGGCCGGCTGTATTGGGTTAATGTGTTGTAAATGGGTATAGGATGGACATTTTTTTGACTTTTAATTTTTGGATTATGTATATATTTTTTTTGAATTTTGAACTTTTAGGTTTAATAATTTTTATTCGATTCAAGTAAAAAATAATAGGACGAAAATAGGCTATTACAGAACCGTGGCGTTGGTAGACTACTTTTGATGAAATTGATCTGTTAACTGCTAAAGCTCAGTTCTAATATGTGCCGAAATGGTATGACAGATCATCTAGGTAAGGCTGGGATGTAAACGAAGGCACTTTTCAAAGCTTGGTGGGAGTAAAGGTATTCTGTTTGTAGGGCATGTTAGTTTCGTATCCTCAAGGTGTTGATTGCTATGTCGGTCATTTTGTACTGTCGGGGGCTTCAATTTTAATCAATAAATAATATTATGGCTTAAAAAAATAAAATCCATTTGATGGAATGCTCACTCCATTATTTTTTGATATCATATTGTAATATTTAAAATAGTTTAATGACCATTTTGTGAACTTTATCCAATTTTATTTCATTTAAAGTCTAATTCCATTCAATTCTAAAATAATCTGACTCTATTGTTACTGTGAATCTTAACACCCCCCCCCCCCAATATCGATTTAAATACCAAAATAGCACTCCCACATCCTAATAGTATCAAACTAGCACCTAAAATTCTATATTTCTCAAACTGGCACCACCATTACAGTGAACTTCCTGTGCTTCTACGGCGAGTTCAAATAAAATATTATTTACAAAAAATTAAACTCGCCGTGTAAGCAAAGCAAGTTAAAAAAATTATTTTTTTCATGTTTTAACTTAATTAATTAGTTAAATGATGATTAGTATATCCTGATTGGAACTCGCTGTGCATGCAGGACGAGTTTCAATTAATTTTTTTAAAATCAAACTTTTTTACTGAAAGACAAAAATGAAAAAAAAAATTAAACTATTAGAAACCTACTTTGCATCTTCAATGTATTGAAGAACAAAAAAAATGAATTATTAGGAACTAACTTTGATATTTAGCTACATGATTTACAAAAAAGAATGTTGACATTAGCTATATACAGGCTTAAGATGCACAACAAGTTTTGATTAGAATTTACTAATCATTTATTAATACAATTAATTAAGTTTAAAATAATAATTTATTCAAACTCGTCGTGGAAGCACGAGCTTCCACGACGAGTTTACTGTAATAGTACTAATCTGAAAAATATATAATTTTGAGTATTAATTTGGTAATATTAGGATGTAGGGTACTATTTTGGTCTTTAAGCCCTAAATATGACATTTGAATTTGGACCAAGTATTGTCAACAACGAAAACTCCACATCTGACCAAGTGCAACACAGTGATTGATGTCCATTATTGATTGACGCATCAAAAAGTTTGAGAGCTGAATATAATGCCTACGGCCGGGGCCGGTTTTGTACTTGGCGTGTGATTGACTGGTTAGTTCCAGTTCATACAGTCAAATCTGACAATTCATTGCAGACAGAAGCACTGAGGGAAGCCATTAAAGCTGATTTTGAAAACTAAACATCATCTAATGGAGTGAGACAGTGAGATTCGTTAGGGAAGATTATAAGTTCAAATTTTAATAGATTTTTGTAATATTTTATTCAGTTTAGTCGACGAAAAAATTACACACGTGGCTATAGAAAAAACTGATTTTGAGACTTATCTTCAGATAATATAATCAAAATATCATTTGGCGACTCTTTCCAATTCAATTCATTTGCATTCAAAAGGTACAAAGGAAGCAGAAAAGGAAAGAACAGATGACACTCTACAAATAGTGCAGAGTCCTGCTTTGGGGTTTGCTTGCATTTTAGCTGGAATTTGAGTGCCTGTGAAATCTTCCCCCATGTGATATTAAATAGTTTGGCTTTAGTTCTGCATTGGGTATCTTACTCCAGCTGCTAGTACTCTTTGCTGCTGTATCTGAATCATTATGGTAATAGAAAAATGTTAAGTGGATGATTAATACTCATAAATTTGCCTTTGTTTTCAACAATGTGAGAAAAAATGGTACCTGGAAAAGTTCATGCAATTTATTCTTGAGGAAACAATACTCATGTTCTAGCAGCTCCAATGCTCTTAGGCACCTGCATCAATGCCGAAAACATCTAGTTAGCACAACAAAGCCAATCGAATCTAATCGAGTAGAGTTGAATCTGTTCTTTCAAAGACTATACTCTCCGTTAACAAGACTAAAAACAAAGATGGTTGAAGGATATTAAACTCTTTATCACTCGATTTAACATATCAGTCAAAAGATAAATATAAATAATATATATATATATCTAAAACCATCCAGAGTCAAGTACACTATGCTTTGGACTATTTCAAAAGGTGAGTCTAGTCATACACTTAAATCAGAAAAAGTTATCTCAATGCCAACTTTATTTCATTTACAACACTCAATCAAAATTAAGATAAAGAATATCAAACTTCTTATCACTCAGTCTGTCAACTGCCTAGTGTTATGTAGAACATATCAAATTTCTTATCAAGCTAAAGAATATCAAACTTCTTATCATTCAGTCTATCAGGTGCTATGTAGAACATATCAAATTTCTTACTTCTCGATCAGTAGATAATAATATATATAGAGAGAGAAAGCTAGATTAAAAAAAGCCTTAATATCAAAATAAGTATCTAAACTATTTCCTTTTTTTACTGTTAGGTATCTAAACTTTTTTGCTCTTTTTAGATACTCTAACTATCATTTCTTTGCTCCTTTTAAGGTTGACCACCTATTTTGACCATAAATAATAGTTTGAGCACTTAAAAAGAGCCAAAAAATTAATTACTTAAAAAGGAAAGACGTGATAGTTTAGATACTTATTTTAATATTAAGAAAAAAAAAATTAAAACTAGAGTGTGTGGGGGCCTAGTAGGGCACAAAAATAGAGGTAGAAAGCTAAGTGGGGGGAATGCCGCATGCATACCCAGCACGGTTGTTCTGCTCAGACGCGGCTCGAAAGGCAACGCAAACATTTCTTATCCTGTTGGCACCAATGCTTGAGCTGCTCCCCATGAACTGATTCAAATGGATTCCCATCTTATTGTAATCCGAGAACTCTCTATCAATCCTACACCATACATTATCAAATCAATGAACCAACTCAACAAGTAAAAAAGGAAAGCAGTTCCCATTTGCAGAGGAATAATAGGGATATCAATCATTACAGCAATGATCTGAGGTTCCTCAAAAGCTTCTCGGATTCATGGAAGTAAATGTTGACAACTTCGGATACGAAGTTTGGCGATGATTCATCTTCAAGTTGTTGCAGTTGCAGGAATTGCTCGTCAAGTATCCCCTGATGAATATATTATCAACTGATTAGAAAGAAAAAACAGACAAAACCAGCAAAAGTGTCCTATGGATGATGAGAAATTTACATTTTACAGTTTACATACCTGGTGGAAGAGGAATGCGAGCAGACGGTTCGTGTCGGCTCGCAACCGGTCGGCAGCCAACCCCAACATCCACACTGGCAGACCCGTTTTGGCTACTGGGATTGTTGAATCTTCTGCACAAGTTTGAGTGGAATTTGAGCTGAAAACAAAGAAGGGTTGGGGTTTTCTTTCTCACTCTATATGAACAGGAAACGTTTCTTGTTTCTGTCTGTTGGTTTTCAAACTTTCCAGGGTTTAGGATTTTGTGTCTCTCTCAAACATGAAAGGTTTCAAGTTCAACAGCTATTTAAAGTGTGAGAGATTAGCTAGCTTGGACCCCAAACTCCAACACTCAAAACCATAAAATATTAGTACAAGAATATAATTCCTCAAAAAGATATTATTTACCCCATTCATATGATTGTTGTCATTTAGTATTTTTTTATCATTCTAGTGTAATTATATGGTACTATTTGACTATGTGTTCTTTACATATAGCCCTTTGAAAAGGCATACACATCGTGTAGATAAACTGCTTGAATCTGAGTCTCTTAGGAAGAATAATGCTTCATTTTTCATTGGGATCACTCAATGGATTCCATCATTTAGTATTTTTTTAAATAAAAAATATATAAATTTGTCGATTTTAGAGTTTAGGGGTTTGATTTGGAATTTATGGTTTGAATGTTTAAATAGGAAGAATTGTGTGATTTTTTTACACTAACTTGTGTATCAGAATACAACTCTATTATTTACACACTTATGCAATCATATCGAGTTTTTTATAAACATATATTTTGAAAAGAAAATATTGACCATGTCAAGAATTAGACTAATCTTTAAGCCGAAAAAATATTAAAAATAATAATTTTTAATTTTTTGATTAAATAGAGAATTTGTACATTCTAAAGATAAATGACATGATTCAAACTCACATAAGATAGAACAACATAAATTAATCACTCGGTCAATTAATAAATTTCAATATTTTTATTTTTTTAAATGTAATACTAAATTTCAAATTTCATCTAAGCACACAAAATGAGAGCATACTTTGACCAAATGTACATACCAATTAATTTTACCCATCCAACACTTAGTAGAGCCAAATGCATATTTCAGGTTAAAAGGTTTATATCTAAAGTATTGATAGTTTATGTTGTCAATTAATATAATAAAAATAAACATTCATTTTAAAATGAAAATAAAACATTAAGTTCAAATGCTAATTTTATCAATTCTTTTTTTAATTAATATTTTTTAACTTTTAAACAATTTATAATAACTAGTGTCTAGTGAACTAGTTCTTCCAATTAATAGTTAGTATTTTTTTCAAGAAACAAACTAATTAGATATAGTTTTCATGAAATTTAATGAGTCTTTTAAATAAAAATAATGTAAAAAAATAAAAATTAAACTAATAAATTAATAAACTAATAGAACTAGGTTATAAATAAAACTAGATTATAGATAATAGTGCTGCCTTTTTTAGTTATGTTTGAATATGCGGGACAGTGCAAGAGAGATGTGTATAAAAAGAAGCATTGGAGTTTGCAGTGACCATGGGGAAGAAGCATCTCTTTATCTTACCACTTTTGTTAGGATTGCGGAAAAAAAAATTGAAAAACCGAAAATCGATCAGAATTGTAATATTTTGTTTGAATTGGTTTTATTAGTTGAATTTATTGATTGAGATTACCATTTATATTCAACCGTGTAACGAGAAGTTCGGTTCATTTATGTTTACGAACAAGTTTATTTATTAACTCGTTTATGACTCATTATTTATTAATGATATTTTTATTAAAAAATTAAAATATATATCTTTTATTTTATATTTGAATTTCAACTCATTAATTTAGGAAACATATAAACTAACATGTTCAAAAACCCTAAACGAATTAAGCTCGAACGCACCAAATAATAAACGAATCAAGTTCGAACTATTATTAAAAATTTAAACGATCACAAACCAGACATAATATAAACAACTTTAAAAATAAATAAATAAATACGAATATAATTTTATTCGTTTGAATTCGGTTCATTTATACCCTTGGTTGAAACTGAGATATAATTAGAATCGAGGAATTTTAGGATAGTAATTAAAAAGAGAGAGAGAGTGGGCATGTGGCAGCTCGCGTGCACCGGTGTCTGTGTGGCAAATGCGGCGTTCCCATCTCTGACTGGCGCCCACGCCCCCCGGCTTGGCCGACAAATGCCTGCACTCACCTCGCCAACAATGGAATTAACAAAAGCAAAACCAAAAGCTAAAGAAAATGAACACCAACTTTTGCACCTACAGATAAAATTTATTTAACCTTTTCCAACATGCTGCCAAAATAAACAGATAAAAAAAACAGCACACACTGGTTTCTGCTGCACTTTTTCAACTCTCTTCTCGAGGAAATGGTTTGAGGTTTACAGTGAGATAATTACTCCAGCCAGCATTCAAGTATGGGGGGAGGGGGTTAAAAAATAACTGTGACACATTTGAAAGGGAGGACACGTGGCGAAATGGGTAAGTTTTGATTTTTTATGTACATGGTGGATGATGATGATCGTGGAACCTGAAACAGTGGTGTGGGTTCATATTACTCAATAATGGGAAGCACAAAAACATAGGTGGTGATTCTTTCAGTTTTACGTGATCAATTAATCTCAACTTCTTTGATTAACCTTTTAATACTCTAGTTAAGGTTCACTTTCTTATATTCATTTGAGCATTTAAAATATAATAGAATATTATCGATCGAGTATAGCTCAATTGAGGATAAAAACTTAGGTTTAAGGTTTATGATTTAGATTTAAGGTTAGTGTTTAGGTTTAGAGTTTAGGAAATTTGGGGTATGATATATTTTTTAGGGTTTAGAGTTTAAGATTTAAGATTTAGAATTTAAAATAGTGGTATGAGATTTCTCGTACGTTGTACTCTACTCTGACCGCACTATATAAAAATTTTGACTCCACTGGAAAAAGGGGTATAGAATTTCTATTCCTCAATTGGTATTGTTGTTGGTACAATATACACGAAGACATAGAATCGAGCATACTTAAGCGTTCAATATCTTTCGACTTGTAGGTGTTGAAGGATTTGGACAGTATAGACATTATATTCATAAAATAATTTTATATTAATATTTATATATTTTTAAATTTAATTTACCGAAATATTCTTTATTATTTCATTTCAACCATTAGATGGTCCAATGGAGAGGAAATGTTACCGTCCCTATAAGATTCGAGTTCGAGCAACTTATTTATACGATGTGTGTAGTTAAAATTAATGAATATATATTATCTTATAATCACACCAGATCTTTGGATAATTCTTATACCACAACGAGAGTTGTTTAACCTAGTCTAACCTCGGATGGGGAATAGAATCGAAGGGTTTTGACACTCTAAAATTTTAGAAAATTTGTATTACACCTTTAAAATATTTTTGAAATTTTAATTAGGTCCCTTCAAATTTTATAGAAATTCTCATAAAGCATTAAAATTTTAGAATATTTTTAATTATCTCTCCAAAATTGTTAAAAAAATTGCATTAAACTTTCCAAAAGTTTTAAAAAAAGTAATTAGACCCTCACATTATTAAAAAGTTCTCATTAAATCCCTCAATTTTTTTAAAATTTTGATTAGATCTCTAAAAAATTTAATTAGATGCCTTCAAACTGTACCGTCAAGATCCACCATCAAATCCAACACAAGGTTTATATCGTTATCAAGTCGCCGGTTAAAACCTAATCTAAGATTCAAACTTTGGTTAACTCTCCTATACTATAGACTGATCAAAGACTGATTTTCTTTTTGTGTTACTGACTAATGAAAGGATTAAAGAATAGGTGACTTTGTCTGAAAATTTACAGAAACCGTGGGGCAAAACAAAGAAACACATTGACATTGGAGAAGATGAAGTGAGTAATTTATGCCAGCTATATATGGAGTATTAAAATATGTGGTTGAGGAATGAATTATAACAGCCTCAAAGTCAGGTATGGTCATGGGTTTAAGCATTATTTTATTTGGTTTTAATTGGAGAAACAAAGCATGTTCATTTGTTTACATAAACCCTAGACACTCGACATTGCATGCTCACTTGAATACCATGCTTTCTTTTGACGTAAGCAATTGTTTCTGTTTTCTCACATTTTTAACTATTATCTTTAAAAATATATAAAAAAATTTAAGATTAATTTATGTTTTTTTTATACAATATCTAAAACTAGGCATAACCCCTCTTCAAACCCTTAAATCGGAGATTGTTGTGAGTAAAGACGGAATTAAGATCAAATTTTGGAAGTGGACATTTGCATAAGTTCAAAATAATAGGAATTTCGTTGAATTTAAGTTTAAAGTAACATGACTTAAAGTGTCATTAGACCATAAATTTTGGGATGCCAGAGCTCCTCATAGTCTCTCGCTCTCTATGTGTCTCCATCTCTGATTGTGAGCTTAACTACATTGAGACCTCTCACAACTTCTTAAATGTTGCAACAGCACGATACCAATCAAATTAAGATTTAATTGATTAGTTTATGTATTATTTATACTTAATGATAAAAGAAGTCATTAGTAAAAAAAATTAGAAAGTCAATTAAGTTCTCATAAAAAAATTACACCCAAATGAGTCTTATTGTTAAAAATTTAATCAATCAAGTCCTTGCGTTAATGTTGAACCTTTCTTTTGTATATATAATTAGAAGATTATTACATCATCATATAATGTCTAAATATGTATCTAACACAAATTTATTAATGGTGTCTTATTGAAATAATTTTTTTAACAGTCTTATAGTGATCACACGGTAGTATTTATTCATACTTTTTCTTAACACTTTGATAATGTATCTCTATTAATTGATAAAGCTACTCGAACTCAGATCTTATAGGATGAACATTATCATCTTTTTCACTTGAATCACTCATTAGGTTCAACTTATTGAAATAATTGATAACTATCTTTATTAATTTCCATGCATCGGATGAAGATAATACCATATTAAACATTAACTTTAAAGGGCGCCTTTATAGAACTAATAAGATTAGTACATAATATGAGACATTATTAGCAATAAAATCAACAATTAATCATTTGAAAAAGAAATAATTTATTCAAAAGGCTTCGATAATATGTTAATAATATATATATTGTATTAAACGTAATAATTGACATGAATTTCAATGTAATAGAAACATTAGTTTAACATGAAAAGTTCAGAAAAACACTGTTAGTGAACACGAGAACAAAAACATGTGTTTAACTTTGTAATGTACTTTTGTTCTAAATGTTTAATTTACCACCGTTTTGCATGCGTAGAATTGGCACTTGTGTCGTTTGTAATAAGAAAAAAAGGGAAAGGTGGAAAAAAAGCATGCTTTGGATTAATTAATATAACAAATGGATTATTGAATAATGAACCCAATAACTTTTGTTTAAAGAAAACACTTTTGAAGGCGTTTATACCAATATTTAAGTAGAAGTAGTTTAACGTAGGCTATACTACTAAAAAATATTATTAATCAAGGATATCGGAAACGGGTTTTCTAGGTAGCGACAGAACTAAGATAAAAAAAAAAATCGGAAGGGGTTATGTTATTTTTCTTCAAAGTTAACATGGAGCTAATAAGTATTTAAATTTAAAAATTGGAGAGTAAAGCTTAGTCTGGCATATATTCATATAGACGTGACATAAATTGTTACTACACAAAAAGAGTTTATGGGAGCTAGGACCCCTCCAGAGCTCCGTGTAGTTTTTTCACTGTGTTCAGGCTTGAATTCGAGATCTGTTGTGTAATAAGGACTTAAACAACATAATTCATATCAATTAAGCATGTATTTAAATGACAAAATTACTTCACTTGAAATGAAATTTTAATTGATATTAGATTTTGAGTTCGATCTCAGACAACTTCTCTCCCTTCTCATAATATATATATAACACAATTCATTTACAACTACAACAACAATGAGCTATAAAGAATAATTCTATGATTACCACATTCATTAAATTAAGTAAAAAATATAGTTACTAAATTTAATACAAAACATTGATTCAATTAAACTTAATTAAAAATTGCATTCCACTCATTATTTCACGGTTAGTAATATTAAATTGTCATGAATATTCTTTGTGTCTCATTTGCTTAGAAATTCCAAATGTTGGGGAGAGTGTGCTTCCTATAAAGTTGAAATCATGTCTTTTTATTTATTCCTTTGGTTAAGTTTTTAATTGATTTTGAAAAGTTCTCTCCATGAATAAGTTTTGGTTTTAAATAATTGAGACTTTGAGAGCCCTCATTGCTATATGAATAAGTTTGATTTTGATCAATTTTAACTACGAGTTTAGGTGAGATGATAAAAGTTTTTATTACCTTAATTAGTGATTGATGGTTCAATTTTTTTTCTGGGTATAGAACAACTTTAAATCTTATAGTCAACGTCCGCCCCTATGGGCCAACAAAAACCAAGAAAAGCTGCCATATCCAAAATCATTCAATCAATAAAAAATAATGTTAAATAAAAAATCGAATATTTCACAAACAAAGTCACAATCCCGACTTTCTAAAGATTAATGAATGAAGCTTGAAAATATTAGAAGAGATGTTATCAAATTAGGTAAATGGGAGACTGAATTGAAAATTTAGAGAAGGAGTGGGAGAGAATAAAAGAAATTTAAGACAGCAGTGATGAATGTTGAAAAGAAAAATAACATGGGTTCGCTGTTAGTGTTGATGGGCCTGGGCTCTAGTTTTGTGTTGTGGGCTATGGTCTGCTGCATTTTGTTGCCCACTTGGCCCTTTGTTGTACTTGGTCTTTCTATGAAAATCTCCATTATTAAAGGGCCTAAATGAAAAATAAGTGCCTAAAGTATATATATTTTGAAATTTAGGTGTTTAAAGTATTTTTTTGTAAAAATATGTGCCTAAAGTTTTAACCGTTATAATTTTAGGTGCTTAGTAGTTAACGTTAAAAAAATCCGTTAACCAATAAAAATTAGACACGTGTTATGTTTTAATTTATAATTTCTTTTAATTAACTTTTTTATTTTTAATAATTTAAAATTTTTCAAAAAAATCTTGAAATTCTAAAAACTTCTAAAATAGTCCCCAAATCCCTAAATCCTAAAACCCCAAATCTTTACCGTTGTCACCGTCGGCCTTTGTCGCCAACCCCACCCGTTCGATCGTTGAACCCAGCCGATCATTTCTCCCAACTCGCGTTCGCCGAAAATCAGCGAACAGTGTGCCAACCGAACATTGAATGTCGGATGTGAAATAATCGTTCAATTGACACACCATTTGTCGATTTACAACGACAGAGTGTTGGAGGAAATAGTCGGCTGAGTCCGACGACCGAAAGGGTGGAGTCGACGATGGCGCCCGGCAGCGACAGCGGAGAAGATTTGAGATTTTGAGAATTTGTTATTTTTAGGGATTTAGAGACTGATTTGCATATTTTTTTAGAATTTTTGGATTTTTTTAAAGAAATAATTTTTAAAAAAGTTTTCAAAAATAATTTTAAAAAAATATTCCTGTCATGTGTCGCGTTTACGGATTCTTTTAAATAGTCGGACACCTAAAATTATAGTGGTTGAAACTTTAGACACCTATTTTTATAAAAAAATACTTTAGACACTTAAAGGTCAAAAAATTATACTTTGGGCGCTTATTTTTTATTTAAGCCTTATTAAAGCTTGAATTAGAAAGTTTCAAGGGAGAAATGACAATGTAATCCCAACATAGAGTTCACAGCAACGCCAGCAATGAGCAGGATTTAAATAATAATTACGGTCGCATATTTGGTTACAGTGTTTTATTACGATTGCGGATAATAACGAATATATTACAATTATTATTATTTTTTGTAATAGCAGTTTTGAACGGTGTCACTGCCGCTATATAGCATATCATTATTGAGGTAACGGACCTCTATTTGAATTCGGGCAATGAGTGTGTCTCTTTTGTTCTAACTGACACCTTATTAGTTAAAGTCAATACAATCTATTGATAAAATATCAATCAGTTTGTGTATTACAAAGATTCATTACAGTGATGAATTATTCTAAATATTGTTTGAAAATTTTAATGTTTTATTAATTCAAAAGAATTTTGCTTCCTCATTATTTATTTTTTCTTTATGAAAATGATATTGTCCTCAAAATTAAAGAAAAAGACAAAGATGAGGTGATAAGGTGATCGTGTGTAGATTAGAGATTTGAGATGAAATAAAACCAGATATTTCTGCACTATCTTTTTGTTTTAGCCCTTTAGTTTTCTAAATAATCTCCCACTGCCACTTTCATGGATTAGATATTATTTTCCAGATTTTCTCTCTATATACTAATTCAATTCTCTAACCTTATCCAACCAAAAGTTCTTTCTTTTTTTCACCATTCAATATTGGGAGCAAAAGGGTATCCATTGTTAAGAGCAACTGTAGAAAGTGTAGGAGAAAATGGCAGCTACTGCACCAATCTTTACATCTCCAACTCAACCCTTTTCAGCGTCCAACAGATTAAGAGGTACAATGCCAAGAATATCTGTTTTTTTTTCTCATTTGTTCTTGTGTTGTTTCCATGATTTTTACCATGTTCATATTGTTTCTGTTCATGTTTCTAATTGATTTTGAGATAATATGGTGTGAAAAGATCAGTAAGTTTAGTTTGAGGGTTTGAATTCATCAGCTCCCTGCATGCAGGGATGGACCGGGGGCTGAAGGGGGCGTTTGTCCCTGGAAAATTTGAAATTCGTATATGATTTAGATTTCTATGTATGTCCCGCGTCCTTCCCTGACTGCATGTCTAAGAGATTTGTACTTTTCAATGCAGCCAGTAGCTTTATGGGGGCCTCATTGCCAAGTAATTCTCCAAAGGTGAAAAGATCAGTCAAGATCAGTGGGAAAATTAGTGCTACTGCTACTGTTACAAAAAGTCCCATGGAAGATATTAAAGAGTATGAACTCCAACTTCCTTCTTTCCATTCTTTTTTCGAATGGCGAGATTTGAACCTGAAACCTCGAAGTTCTCGGGGACGTATCGCTTGTCGGTTATGGCAAGCCAAGACCTCATTGGATTCAGGCTATGAAATTATACGTGTGTAAATGCAGCTTGTTGAAGTTATATATGTACCTCACATTCTAAATTTTTCATATGATTTTGTTCAAAGTTTCTTAAATAATTCATTCAAATAGGTATACACTTCCTTCGTGGGCGATGTTTGAACTGGGGAAGGCTCCGGTTTATTGGAAGACGATGAACGGTCTTCCTCCGACTTCTGTAAGTGCACCATTGCTGCCTTTGATTTCATATTGCTTGAGCTATACTCTTTAGTCTTTTGCTATAAGAGATGGCCTTTTATATGATAGGGAGAGAAGCTGAAGCTTTTCTATAATCCAGCAGCAAGCAAACTTGCTCCAAATGAAGACTTTGGGATTGCTTTTAATGGTAACTTCTCATACTCTTGCAAAAAATGAACGCGAACATCAAGAAGTCGAAAACCAGAAATTACTCAAACTTGAAATGACCTGAACCTGAGAAAATCAGAATCCGGTATGAGCCTATGACTTAATTGAATTTGTAACTCCTGCAGGAGGTTTCAATCAGCCTATCATGTGTGGTGGTGAACCAAGACAAATGCTGAGGAAAGCTAGAGGCAAAGCTGATAGACCAATATACACCATACAAATATGTATTCCTAAGCATGGTTTGTATATTTTCACAAATTCCAATTTTCTTTCTTGGGGCAATTTAATTCTAGACTAACTCATATATATATATATATTTTGGCAGCTGTGAACTTGATATTCTCATTCACAAATGGAGTTGATTGGGATGGTCCTTACAGACTACAGTTTCAAGTTCCAAAGGCATGGCAAAACAGACCAATTGAGTTCTTTAACCAGGTAAAATACGGTCGTATCCGATGCATCTCTCGAAATATATTCGTATTTGACACTCACAACTTAATCCGAATATGGTGTTGACAGGGGCTGGCAGAGGAGCTGAGTAAAGAAGGTGCATGTGACAGAGCAATATATCCAGACACAAGTATTGTTGCGGATAGATGTGCCATGATTGGTAACTTGTCCAAGGAAGGAGTAAGTAAAACAAAAAACATGTTTCATTTTATCTGTTTTCTTCCTCATGAGGTGAAGCATCAAGTTTATACATGAAAAATCCATTAATGCACGACACCGTTTGCAGGGCGATCGTTGCAGTCTCGATCTGGTTCTCGGATGCATGGACACTAACTCTCACCTGTATAACCCTCTGGCTAATGTAGATGACGGATCATGCCCGGTTGATTCAGATGTTGAGGACTAATTTGTCAGCCAATTGCATCTCTTATGCATGCTAAATTATCCCCTGTAGTTCTCAAGATTAAAATGAAACAATAGTTGTAGAGAATGTACATGATGGGGTCATAAACAGTGTTACAGAACAATAGAGGATTGGATCGATTGGTTGAATTGAGAATCGGTGGTTTATCTGGTTTGACATATCCAACAACCGAATGACAACTATGAAAAAGTTCAATCGGAAAAAAGTATTTAAACTATATCTCCTCTTTTATTTTAGGTGTCTAAATTTTTTTATCAAAATAGATTACTATTTTTGGTGAATAATATTTCATCTCGTTAACATTTTAAGGTCGATCCGTTAAATTGACATCCAACCATTACTTGAAATATGACTTTGGTTTTAGTTACTTCTGATGTTTTTCTTTTTTTATTTTTAAATTTTTTTACTTAAAAAATATTTTTTCTTAAATATCCCAACATCTCTTCGCCGCTGCTGCGACAATAAAGTCTCCTTCCTCGGTGACGTCGTTCTGCGTTCGTCGTTTAATTAAAAGCTTTAAAGATTCAACGTTCTATTGGTGTGTCATTGTCGATTTTCGATAACGGAGGAGTGGAGTATTTGATATTGGTGGCTCCGCATAAAGATTTTGGATTAAGATTAAAACTCAAATTTTTGTTGACAAATTCTAAATCTAATACTAATTTTATCTAGAGGGAATGAGAAGGAATGGATGCTCCTAGTAAGTCTAGAACTCATAATTTATAAAAATACGAGAGAACAAAAATGAGCAACTTGATCAACCGGCCAAATATATTTGTTTAATAATTTAAGCAATTTTTATAACTAAGCCTTATAAAAATGAATAAATTTGTTTCATTTAAATTTGTCCAAATTTATTAAAAAGGCAGATTGGTTTTAACCTTTTAGGATATTATTAAACGCAAGAGTACAGCAGCTGATTATAAAAGCATTGTTTTCCCCTTCAAATTTGAACATCTAAAACAAGTTCATTGACAACAACTATTACTAGTTCCTCCCTACTGACTACACTTGCACCAATTTTGCAATTTCTAATTTTATAGCCTTTCATTGGCACCTCAAGCAAGTGCAGGCTTTTTCCTGCTCTCTATATATTTGCCAGCGAGCGAATCGAATAAAATCCCAGCACCAACACCAACAGCCAAATCGATCGTGTAGTGACCCCTTGTACCGAGCAGTCTCACGGCTTGAAGCACATTGAGTGTGTCAAATAACCATGCCAATTCCCATCTCTGCATTCTCCTCATGTCTAGCGATGCAATCACCGAGCCAGCAACGTGGCCGGAGAAGAAGAGGAAAAACGATACATTCCCTACCGGAAAATCCATCCCTGACCCTACAAATTCCTTCCAATCATAAAAAAATTTCAAATCTTAGCCATTATATCAAAGCCATATGTATGCACATCATGATACTTCAAATCAGAAAAAAAAAATGAAGTGAATGAAAATTTAACACAATCGGCTGACCGATCGGATGGTCTCATTTTCGCACCCCGCATAGCATTATGCACACAGTCCGGAATTGTGCTCTTTAGAAACACACTGATTCCACAAAGTATTTGCCACCAAGGTTGGAACCCCAAACCTTAAGGTAACAGAGCTTTAAGGCACTGGTAGTAGTAGGTGCTCAAAGAAGACAACACCGAATTGTGAGCTCGATGCTATGCCACGCTACGGGGGAAATGAAACCACTCGGTCGACCAGCAGGTCGTGACGGAAATAGATCAAGAATTAACCTGAGGTAATGGGAGCTGCGTCGAGTAACCGAGAATTCCACGACAAGTGAACATGAACAAAGCCGAAATCGTCGCCCTCGGTCGACCCTCAACTAACCAGGTTCCTATTATATACACAGATTGCATCCCAACAAACACCTATTGAATATACAAGCAAAGTTCATCAGACCATTAATCTAGCAAAAATTAACGCACTTACCTTTTCAGATCTTCACATTTCTTCTTATTCTTATGTTAATTGTTATAGAAAACTTCAGATATTCTTAGCATGCAATAGCATCAGATTCAGAGAATGAAATCAAGAAATTGAACTTAAAAACAAAACCCACATTTTCTAGTAATTTTTCACATGTGACCCTTAAAAACAAAACCCATAGTCTCATTATCTCTGATTATATTCGAAATCGAATCGAGTCGAATAGCTAAGCAAATAGTAAAGCTCTTTTTAAAAGGGAATGAACATAGTCGAATACCGTATTAAGAGCAGCCAAAATGGAATTAAGTTCCGGCCACGAAGCCAACGCGCGATGGAAGGAGCGTGTGACGATAAACCCCAGATCGTACGGCGGCGAAGAATCCGGCACCATCAGGAGCGTGTATTCCACGTAAATGAAGAACAACAGACCCGCGGCGAAAAAGCAGGGTATCCGGTGATATTTCGCGACATAAACGACGTCGTCGAGTGTCCATTTCATGAACGATGCCTTCCCCGGAGAAATGCCACCATCGGCATGATGACCGCCGGTTTTCTTAGTTGTCGTGACTTTAACGTCGTTGCCTTTTCCGTTGGCTTTGCTGGAACGTTTGCGACCGGGGCTGAGAAGGGTTGTCGTGGCGATGGTTGCACCGGCGGCGGCCATGGCTGCTAATGGTGATCGGAGACGGGAGATATGAAAGCAGAAAGTGACAATGGACTGAATGCTTTTATGGAACAAAGAAACATATAATGGCGGGGTTTACAAGGAATTGTTGGCATCAAAGTTACAAAATTGTTTGATAAAATAGGAAACTTGGTCCCTAAACTATATCTTAATTTCACTTTTTACTCTAAAAGTTGGTTTCTTCAAAAATGATCCTTAAAAATTCATTTTTATCACTTTTTGGCTTCTTTATTTTGTTAAAAAAAATGATGGAGTCATTCTTACGGTGTTCAAACGGTAGGTTTGATTAATAATTGAGTCAAACTATTTAAAATTAAATTAATCAAACTTTTAAAATTTTAATCAAAAATTATTAACTGAATTAAATTCGGTTAATTAGTCAGTTTCCGAATTAACTAAAATTTTTTAAATTATTATTATTATTATTTGTATTCAAAATAGCAATTTAATTAGCAATAACTTGGAAATATATTTCTTGTTAGATTTTTTTTTAGATCTTTTGGGTTGAGTTTAAATTGAAATTATAATATAAATATTTAGTTTTAAATATTATAAGTAATTGGTCAGATTTAGACTTAAAATTAAAAATAGATTAATTATATATTAAATTTTGATTAATTAACGTAAACCATAATTATCAAATCATTTTCTCACCCTTAAACTATAATTAATTTTAAAAAAAATCTTCTAAAAAATCAGGAAACCAATATATATTGTTAGATGCACACAAATTAATATCGAAATTTGATAATCATATCGGATAAAATCTTCAATTGGCTTACCCATGTCCTTTGTATTCATTTGACCGTTCGGGTTTATAAATTTTGTCACACCTACTATTCGAATAAAGGACATTGTTTTTTTTTTTTATATAAAAACTAATTTAACAAATGGTCTCAAATAAGGGTGTAAATGAGCTAAGTCAAGTTCAGTAGTATTGTGTTTGACTCGGTTGGTTAAGAACTCGAGTCGAATTCAATCGAATCAAGTATTGACTGAGCTGACAAAGTCAAACTCGAGTAGCTCAAGATATGTTTCATCTCATTTACAGCATAATAATAATAATAATAATATTACATTTTCAAGTAGCTCGTGAGCTTTTCGAGTAGCTCGCGAGCTTTTCTCGTTAAAAATTCGAGCCGAATTCGAGCTCCAATTGAGTCGAGTATTGGCCGAACTTTAACCGAATCAGACTAGAGTAGCTCGTGATCTGTCTCACCTTATTTACAGCCCTAATCTCAAGTAGAACGGTAAATGATTTATGCATAAATATATAATACGTTCAATCCTTAGAAATTGAGTTTTAGTTATTTTATTTAAAGATTAAACAAAGTATGAAAAAAGATTATAGACATGGGCGGATCTACATTAGCATTTGAGGGGTCAATTGACCCCACTTAATTTGTTGGGGTATAGAATTTTCAAAGAGATAATATAAAAAATTTAATTTTTTTTTATAGAAAATATTAGAATTGACCTCACTTAATTTGTTGAGATGCTGGGTCAAGAATAGTTACTGTAGTGGTATGAGAATCCTTCATTTCTCATACTTTGCAGTGACCCCACTATATGAAAATTCTGACTCCGCCACTGATTATAGATTTGCTTGAGCTTTCTTAACGTGGTCTCACCATGTAATATTTGTCCAATTTTTAATCTTTAATAAAATTCACATACACTTTACAAATAAAATTATTTAAATTTAAAATAAAAAAACAATATTTATTTTTTAGTGGAATCATTTCTTAAGTTCTAATAGACCCCAGATTAGAACCACAGATATTAATCATTAGAGGTTCAAATATTTGTTTTAAAAAAATAATAGACAATTAAGGCCGCTAAATTTAGTTGAGACTTTGGTAGAATAAAATAATAAAAACAAATATAATGCACCAATAAAATGTGACAAAGAGGATGGAATCATGGTCCTATAGCTTATAAGAGAATATTCTTTTGAGATCCACTGAAATGATCATAAATACTGATATTTATATATGTAGGTATCTTGATTTTATTAAAATTATTATTTTAAAAATTATCATTATTAAATATAAATATTAAAATTAAATAAATATAAATTATAGTTATAAATTAAACGAATTAAAAAAAATAAATTCGACTTGATCCAATATCAAGTATAATTCTAAGTTAATTTTGTGCAATCTTTAAAGATGAGGCGTCACATGCTATTTTTTATCGGCCATGTATGCTAATTGATACCTGCCTTGATTTGGTACTAACAATATAAGGTAGAATGATATTTTGGTCCCCCGACATTTTTTTTGAATGGAAAAGGGCCCAAGTCATAAAACTAAGTGTAGGGATTTATTAATTTGGTCATTCCATCCGTTACCATATTTTTCTCGCATCGAATTTAAAGAATTTTCGTCGCTTAGGCTTGTTGTCTCATTCGACTGATGGCACGAATCAGGGGACAAGGGTTGTTACCAGCACTTGGGTCGTTGATTAGCTTAACCATTCGTTGATTAGCTTACCAGTGAAAAAGAGGATGATTTTCATCCTAGGAGATCAGGTTCAAATCGGTTTGTTTGTAAGATGTATGTGTCTTGTCAAAGGGTTAATAATATGTATGAACAAATACTACCTTATAATCAATCGCCTTAAGACTATTCAAAAACAATTGTACAATTTTTAATATGTTGAGGGAAAAGAAAAATAATTAATGTCAATATTTCAATAAGGGAAAATAACGTTATTACTCCATCTCGTTTGGGTTAACTGAAAAAAATAAAAATTTGAGAGCAGAAAATAAAAACATACTAAAACCTACGTGTTAAAATGACTAAACTAATAAAATTAAGGAACCAAAAAGTTTATTCTGCCATAAAAACAAAAACAGTGTCAATTGGATTTCATTTTCAGAGGAATCCAAAGTGTTTTTTTTTTCCCTTTATTTTCCTTAAAATCCCCATATTTCCATATTTTCTTTATTTAAAAGGTTATTTCGTTTAAACTCTCTCTTTTTGTCGGTGTTTTATTTGATTTTCATTTGAAGACCCTAAATTATTATTATTTGTTTAACATAATTTATATACACCTAAAACATTTCAATAAATATATAAATAACTATCAAATGTTAAATATTATTGATATTATATTATATCAAACCATGATGCGGATGAAATAAAATATTTTACATAAAATTTTATTCGATAAAAATTATATATATATATATATTTATCGATCTCGTGTTTAATTTTTGACTAGTTTAATTTATTTAAGTAATGTTCTTATTTAATGATTATATAAAAATATATTACTATAATAATATTTATCGTCGTTTTAAAAAATAGTTTTTAGTCTTTTCATAGTAATAATAATAATATAATTATTATAATTTAAAAATGTTTTTCATAAGGCATATTTTTCTGGCCAAAAGTAATACAAAACGGATATTTTTCAGGCCAAAAATGTTTTTTATATTGATTTGTAAATTTCGACTCGTCGTGTTATATAATATATTATATAAAAAAATTGGGTTAGTTATTTTTCTTATATGGATGTAGGGGTTGGACCACCCATCTAACTCCGTAGACCCCGCCTACATGTTATATATTATAATACAAAATTGCAAATAAATTTTAATATAAAAAATAATTGAATTTAAAAATGCACAAAAATTGAGGACACCTGGCATAAAGGCACACATAAATGTGGTGAGTGTGCACAATGAAGTTATCGATCTTAGATCGAATGATAAAAAATTTGATGTCTTTTAAATAAAATTTTATATTTAAATTTTATTAGGCGAATTTTATAATTTTAAAAGATCTTAATTTAATTTAAAATATAGTTGAAATTCATTAAAAAGGCTTAATTACAAAATAAGTGCTCAAACTATATCTTTTTTTTAAAATAGGCGCCTAAAATTTTATTCTTGGCTGAAATAGATACTTAAAATATTTTTTAGCTGAAATATGTGCCTAAAGTTTTATATTTTGGTTGAAATAGATGCTAAAGTAGGTGTCTCAGTTGGCTTTAAAACAAGCTAAAAATAAAGCTATAGACACCTATTTCAGCAAAAAAATTACTTTAAGCACTTATTTCAAGCAATAATAAAACTTTAAACACTTATTTCAACAACAAAAAATATTTTAAACACTTATTAGAAAAACATAATTTAAATACTTATTTTGTAATTAAGCCTATTAAAAACTACATGAATATGCATGCAATAGAACGAGGTTTTTGTGAAGATTGTGGGACAATGGTATGTAGGAAGGGTTAGCATTATAATTATATATTATTAAATGTATTATTATTCAAGAAAACGACAGTTTACTCATGAATGAATAAATAAAATAAAATAAAATAAAATAAAATAATTTTCCTTAAAAAAATAATAAAAAGTGGACGGTGGTGGGCAGGGTTAAGAATCTACTTGGCTTTAATTACCCTCTCTGGCCTGGAAAAATTAGTTAAAAATATGTGGTGATCACTTGCCCATAATTTTTTTGATAAATTCAGTAAAGAGTCTCTGGATTTTACAATGTTCTTATTAAGTCCTCTAATTATAAAATAATTCTTTTAATTAAAATATAAATTATTTTTTCGTCAAAAAAATAACGACAGATAATATAATAATTAATAAAATTGATATAATATTAATTTTAATCTTTAACCTTTACATGTTTTTAATAAATTAGTCTTAATTCTAAAAATTTACCTTTAATATTTAAATATTATTCTATTGTACTCCCTTAATCTCAAACAACAATTATCGAATAAAGGCAGTGCTCCATTTTTCTAAATATTTTTTATTAAATAGTGAGGTATTATATTCTCATGCCGAGATTCGAACTCATACAATATGAGACAAAATGATCATTATTAGTTATTAGGTCAATTAGTGGATCTCTCCAAACATCCTTTTATACAGATAACTGGAATAAATAAAATTTATATAGTATCATTTTATACGGATAATTATTCAATAATAAATATTCTTTTAAAATAAGTTAACAATTGATTAGGATACACAAAATTATTTACGTGTTATACGAATATACAAATATTTTAAAATTTATTAATAAATCAATGCATTACATTTTATATAAAAATAAAATAATTTTAATATAATTATTTGATACACATATAATATAAATTTTTAATTTCCCAAGTGAGATTAAAACACCATCGAGTTTTTCTTTTTACTTTTTTATTTAATTAAAAATAAATGAATGGCACTTAAAAATATTTTAAACAGGTTAAAAACTTACAATATTGAATTATCAATGTACCTACCGATTACCGGTTGATCTAATTGGATGAGGCGTTAGGTCTCTTAAATAAGATAAAGAGATTGAATCTTGACGTTATAAATGAAACAAACTGATTGTGAGGGGTGTCTCTATAATAAGTCTTTATAGTATATAATTTAAATTAATCGATCAATATATCGAATATCGGTAGTTATAAAAAATAATTATCAGTTGTATCTAATTTTACGTTTAAAAGAATCCTTTATTTAAATACAAAATTCCTCGAGTCAAACTCTTGTAATGGGCTCAATCCCATCTAGCTCTGGGTTAAGCCAGTCTTTTCTTAAACCCAATTCACTTGGGGGCTTATAGATTATGATCATAATTTTATTAATTTCAGAGTTTTTAAATTGGGTCGTTTGATTTGGTTATTATTCGAATATATTTAGATCGGTTAAATTTTTTATTTATAAGTTAAAAAATTAGAAGTATCAAATTCAAATTTTGTTATATTTTTATTAAATTATAGTTATTTTATTTTTATAATATATTTAATAAGCGAAAATAGTTTATAATACTATATACAAAGTTTTTTTAAAAAAGCTTACTTTTTAATTAGATTTGGTTATTATTCTGTTTATTTAATTTATTATATAATTTTTTTAAAAAATTATTAATTAGTTAAAAGGAAAATTCTGAACTTCTTAAAATGCAATAATTAAAATTCGGATATTATCATTGAGTATATATCTAATACGAATATGTTTAATTATTTTATTTTCATTTTTTTATATATAGAATATGATAACTCATACCTTCCAACCGTCCAAAGATAGTTGGACCAAATATGCAAATTTAACCAACAAAAAGTTTGGTATCATTGAATATCACCATTTAATGACAAAATTAGCATATATGTGTATATATATATATATATTAAATCGCCATTTAGTGACAAAATTAGGCCTTAGGGTTAAAGTTTTAGGGTTTAAAGTTAAGATTCAGGGTTTATAGTTAACTTTTAAGGTTTAGAATTTAGGGTTTATATTTTAAGGTTTGATTTTTAGTGCATAGGGTTTAATACCGCTAAAAATAACACATATCATCATTTGAAGCTCGCTTGTAGAAATAAATAAAACTTCACTGACGGTGTTTCAAATATTAACCGATATTTTAATATGATTATAAAATATGTTTGATTGAATATTTTAAATTTTCTTATAAGATTAAGTATACTCGCATCGAATTTATATATTCGTATTTAATATTTACATCCATCGAAATATATAATAAGCTATTGCATCCTTTTTCTTGCATCAATCATTGGTAGGCCTACCAACTAAAGCAAATTGGCTTGTTATGCAGAAGAATAATATATGTTGAATATGTACTTATTAATTTTCACTTTTTTCATACAAATATTCTATTAAATAGTTTTTATTTTAGATTATCAAAAGCATTAGAAAAATTAAATTATCGAATATATTTATTTTGTTTGATTGAATAATTTTAAAAGATTATCAAACAAGACGTTAACGTCAAATTTAGTGAACATCTCTTACCACATCCCATCCAAATTTAAAGATAAGATTAAATGGCACATGCTTTGGAATCTTCTACTTATAGTATTCTATTTAAGAACGAAGACAATTTTAACACTAATCGAATATAAACACCTTAAAAAATAATAATAATAATAAATGTGTTTGGGGTTCAAAAACCCTTAATGTAACATCCTTGACCCGGATGTCACATTTGGGCCCTAAGCCCAAAATCATAGCGTTAAATTTTTTTCTTTTTCAAGCACAATAAAAACATAAGTCTATACATTTAAAAAATAGTAAATCCAGATGTTTAAAATAGAATTCACGGAGCTCCATTTACAATTATTTAAAGCATTCGACTTGACCGAATAATACAAAATAAGAGTTACAAATACACATATAGGGTCATACGAAATACATAGCCCATTACATCTAGTATTTGTACTCAGCCGCTAGAGTCGGTGCTAAAATCCAACCTTGATGGTGCTCCTTCAAGCCTCACGGTAACCTACTAACCTGCGAACGGAAACAACAATTCCAAACGCTGAGCTAACAAGCTCAGTGGATACACCGCCACTCAACCATGCTTCATGCTATTCATAAATAAAGCAATGTAACAGGAATGATATCATGGCAACATAGAAATAGCGCTACTATAACCGCCTAAACACATGGCATTATGAATGTATGAATACGCACACAGCTCATACTAGAACCTCATACGTTTACCTAGTATCACACAGATAACACCAACATCAATTAAGTGAGGTCCACGTCCACAAAGCATCGAAATCCTACACTTGAGTGAGGCTCGCGTCCACATAGCATCGGGATCCTACACTGCGAGTAAGGCTCGCGTCCACATAGCATCGGGATCCAACATCCATGCTCGGAATCTCCCATCAAGCATCTTCGAATGATGCCCGCGTCCACATAGCATCGGGATCCAACATTCGGGAAGTTTTCAAGGTGTTGCAACATACTTAGGGTATCCAATCCCAACAACAAGGGATGACTCGATTACCTAGGCGTCCTTCAGTACACAACAAGGACCCTAACTACCACACAACCTAGATTGATCCACCATGGATCCCTATGGGTTACTACCTCACACGGTTTACCCAATATTTACCAAGTCATTTGTCGATTATTTCTCATTCGGGGATTAAAATCTCTATTTCTCAGTTTTAGCATTCATTTTACACCTTAAGAGACCTCCAGGGCCCTTTGCCTTGAATTATAGAACCCCCGAACGTAAACTCGAATTTCTTGGGCAGAATGCCCAACGAGTATCGATACTCCTATGTGGGTATCGATACTCCCCTATATATACCGATACTCGACCATGAGTATCGATACTCGTTTTAGGTTCGAAAGATTTGAACCCTTAAGCCGTACCGGTACGCCCTATCGCGTACCGATACCCCTTATTGGTACTAGGATTATCCCGTACCGATCCGCATACGTACCAGTACACCTACCCACGAGTACCGATATGCGAAGCCTCTCACAGGCAATGTAACGGTGCGTATCGATACACACCTTGTGTACCGGTACGCGGTAGCGTTACTGGAATTCTCACCCTGCAAGCGGTACCGATACACGAGGAGGTGTACCGGTACTCCCCTTACAGCTCTCCCTCATATTTCACTAATGCGTACCGATACTCTAAGACCAGTACCGGTACGCGAGTCTAATTTCTGAACTCTGGATACGGGTTTCACCTAGAAACCCTGTTTAACCCCCATGGTTAAACCCCAAACCTTTCCTACAAGTTATGGTGATAGCATTATGTGGATTTCTACCGATTTTATGCCAATTTAACAACAACTCTATGATTTGCCATTAACAACCACTCAAACTACTTTTAGGCCAAAAACACCAAATCATGCTTCAAAGCTTAACTTTATGATTTTCCAGGAAACTATGAGAGTTAGTAGTGTACTAACCTTAGCTTAGATGATACCACAAGACCTTCATCCAAAGCTTCAAGCTTTCCTCCCTTCTTGAGCCTTGGATTTGCTCTCAACCTCTTTCACTACATGAGGTGAATACAAAACGTATTACAACGTTGCTGGAAGATGAAATGGGCCAAAAACATAAACTAAACCAAAAATTAAAGCTTCCAAACTCCAATCCCGTCCAACCCACTCAAACCTCCAACAACCCCTTCTTCCACCAAACCATACAAAGCTTACCTTGAAATGTAGATCCTTGAAAGCTGGTAACACTTCCCTCAAAGAGATAAACGTGATTCACAACACAAACACTCAAAATTCTTCCTTTGATGGGGGTGTTTTAGGTGAGAGATGAGATGGAAAAAGGAAGATGAAAGTATAAAGGCTGGGTGATATCACCACTCTGCATAATGCAGAGAAAATAAGCCTTTTTCCTCCCAATTCTTCAAAATTGGAATTTACCACACTACCATTCTACCTCTCATCTCAACCCAGACCAAAAACCACATGAGCCCAACGCACAAGCTGTCCCAAAAGGCTCCTAAAAGTTAAAGAACACGGTCTAATTACGAGGCCCATGCCTCGATCAAACCCGACCCTAGAATTTTCGGAATCCGGGTCGTTACACTCAACATGTGCATTAGGGTTGTCCCTGGCATGGGCAGAAAGAACGCCTGCCTAGGGTTTTTTTAATATTTAGTATTATGGTCTAATATTTTAATACTTAGTATTAAGGGTCTATTCTTAAAATTTAATTCTTCTAATATTTGTTATGAGGGCCCAATTTTTTTACAATACTTGTTATTAAGGGCCTAATTTTTTTAACACCTTTTATTAGGGCTCTAATTTTTTCAATACTTGTTATTAGGGCATCGCTTTTTTAATACTTGTTATTAGGGCCTATTTTTTTTTTCAATATTTGTTATAAGGGTTCAATTTTTCTAATATTTGTTATTAGGATTCTACTATTAAAATTTATTTATTTTCTCAATATTTGTTATTAGGGGTCTAAGTTTTTCCTAATACTTGTTATCAGCGGCCTAATTTTTTTCTAACATCTGTTTTTAGGAACATGCTCTTATTTTCTTTTTCCAATATTTGTTATTAGAGACCCAATTGTTTTCTAATATATGTTATTAAGGACATACTCTTAACATTATTTTTAGGGGTCTAGCTTTTTCACAATATTTGCTATTAGGGGTGTACTCTTAAAATTAATTTCTTAAATACGTTATTAAGGGTCCAATTTATTTTCTTATACTTGTTATTAGAGCCTAATTTTTCCTAATATTTATTGTAAGGGACATGCTCTTAAATTTAATTTTGTAATACTTGTTATTAGAGACCAGTTTTTTTGTTAATACTTATTATTAGAGGTCTACTTTCAAAATTCAATTTTTTATAATACTTATTATTAGGGGCATAATTTTTAAACTCGCCCTAAGACAACCAAAATCTCAGGAACGGAACTGACGTGCATATATATATATATATATATAGTCTTGTATAGTAATGCTGCAAATTCCAATAGTGTTTTTGAAATGGATGAAAGAGTTGATTAATACAGCATAGGTTGATTCAAAGTTAGATGTTTTACACGAAAAGGCAGCTTTCAAACCTTCCAAATCTAATCTAATTTAATCCTAAACAAAACAAAACAAAAATTATTTTTTAATCTTTTCGTGTTCCATCAATGCTTTTCTAACAACCCAAGAAATTCTTAGCATGTTGGATGTTTTATATTGTATTTTACTAATATATACTCTATCAATGATCGGTTGATATAATATGATGAGATATTAGATTTTTTACATAAAGTTAAGAATTCAAATTCTAGCGTTATTAGTAAGAAAGTCGTCCCAAAATGAACTTCTACAATATCTAATTTGAATTAGTTAATTACTGAATTAAATACGGGTGATTATAAATAATCAGAGATGAAACCTTGTAGTTTTGACGTTTGAGTCGTACCTCGTGTAAAATAATTATAGGTTTTGTTTTATACATTATTATTTTATATATTGTTAGTGTAAAAAAGTATATAAAATATTTATTTTAATTTTAAAATTTAAATTCTTAACATTGAAATTTTAAATTATATATGAATTTATTTTGATGTTTCGTCCTACTGAACGTTTGGTTATAGTTAAATTATTTAATGTATTTATTATGATTATATTTGTAATTGTATTTGCACTTATACCCCCTTCAAAAATATTCAAAATACTTTTTACATATTCATATTTTGTGAATTCAAATAATATTTTTCAATAGTCTTAAAGTGATTACAATGTAATATTTGTTTATAGATATTCTTAACCATTTGATAATGTACACATTTTGCAGATAAAGCGATTATGATGAACGTATCATCCTAAAATATTTATAAATTCTATATTTTTGTGAATAATTGATTTTATTTATTTAATAACTGGACTAACATGTTAATAATACAAAAAATGGCTGCGGATTATACAATTCTCGAATTGCTGTCACTGAAATCACCCAATGTTAATATATTCTAATGCAAAAAGTAAAATATAAAATGTATAATGATTATTTTAGTCCTCAATGTTGATACTTTTTGTCAATTTAGCTCTAACTCTTTTTTTAAGATATTTTTTGGGTGAATATGAATTTATTCCCGAACAACAGCAAAAGCCACAAATACACCAATTTTAAAAAATACATAAACATTATGGACTAAATTCATGATTACACCTATTAAAAAGAAAAGGGAAAATATTCCACGCACTAGCACTGCGCCTTAGATTTATAATTTAGGAATCCAGATTAAGGTTTAAAGTTTGGGGTTTTAGTGGTTTTGAATTTAGAGGTTTTAACCTATAACCTTACATTTTATCCATAAACGCTAAATTTTAACCACCACCATTGCATGATATAATTACCTGATAAGTAATAACACAGTATAAAAAATAACCTTATCCTCCCCCATTATTTTATGTGTTTTGCACGTTGGTGAGTATACGTATTAGTTAATAATTGTTTTTTTTTTGAACAAAGGAAGAGAAACTGCTCTTGCTGGGAATTAATCTCAGAATTTAAGGAGAGGGGGAGGGAGTACTCCTACTATACTTAGAACCTGTAACGCCCTAAACCCGTGGGCCTCAAGCCCAACCCATTCATAACACTCTGCAACTAGATTTAGCCAAAATCATAAGCATTTTCATAAATCCAACAACGATTTGAAAATGAATTAATACAAAATAGTTAAATTGTTTGCACGAGAGCTCCAATTAAAACAAGGTAAATAAAAGAATTCGACATGATTAAAATTCAAATAGAGTTACAGACATAAATTAAGGGTCCTATGAATACATTCGCCTGACAAGCTTAAGTATTGTACTCTTGATCACATCGATGAACTGAAGTCCTACTCCGATGGGGCTCATTTGAATGCAACGCAGCAACCTAAAAACCTACGTAAGAAAATAATGATTTCGAACGCTGAGCTTATAAAGCCCAACGGATACACATTTACTCTACCACGCTTCAAACGGACCATAAGCATGTAGCTAAACAAGATATTATGACAGTTGCAATAATACATGACGCTAACATTAGTCGCCTAAACACATGCTAAACCCTATCACGATAACAATGGGGCACACAAGGCCCAAGCATACCATACTACGTCAACATATGAGTGAGGCTCGAGTCACATAGCATCGGAAACGTACGCTCAATGGGTGAGGTCGGGTCACACAGCATCGGAACATACACCCGTACTCAGAATTCTCATCGAGTACCTTTGAATGAGGCATGGGTCACATAGCATCGGTAACCTCCATTCGATAATTCACTTACCATGGTGTTACAATACGTATTGGGTATACGGATCCTATCAAACAACTGCCCACACGGCACACCACGTCAACCACATAATCATACCATTCTATGGTTACTATCAACATATAAGTCACACAAGACTTTTACCGAACATTGGACGTCGAATGTGAAATAGTCGTTCGATTTGCACACTGTTCGTCGATTTTCGGTGAGGGTGAGTTAGGGAAAATGTCCGACTGGATCCGGCGATCGAATGGGTGGGGTCGGCGACGACGACCGACAGTAGCAGCGGTGAAGATTTGAAAATTTGGGATTTTGTTATTTTTAGGGATTTAGGGGCTGATTTGAATTTTTTTTTTAGTTTTTCGGGATTTAAAAAAAATTAATTTTAAAGTTTTTTTTCAAAAATAATTTAAAAAATTAATATTTATGCCATGTGTCACGTTTTGATTGGATAACGAGTTCTTTAAATTGTCGGGCGCTTAAAATTATAACGGTTAAAATTTTAAACACTTATTTTTATAAAAAAATATTTTAAGTACCTAAAGTTTTAAGCCCTTATTTTTTTAGTTAAGCCTTTAAAATAAGTATATGAACAATGAAAATAAATAAAGTTAAAATAGTTGGAAAATGGGACCCAATTGGGTGCAAATTTGAATTGAAAATTGAAAGGAAAAAAAAAAACAGCTAGACCCATTGACAAACGCAGCCATTGCTGATCCATCACATAAAGCAAGAACAATCTTTCCCTGTTACTCTTCTTCTTCTTCTTCTTCTTCTTCCGATTTCTGACTGATGTTTCTGCAACATTCTCCTGCAAGCAAAAGCAAAACCCATAAATTATAGTAGTTAAAGAAAGCCATGTTCTTTTGTAGCAATCCGCTGCTCAAAAGCGTTACCTTTGGCATCGTTTCAGATTCCGCTGCTTAGAAAGTGAAACTGAAGTTGAACAAGTGAAAAAAAAACGAAGTATTTGAAAGTGGAAGGCACTGGTTTTTTTTTCTTAGAGAGAGAGGAAAAGAAAGGGTTTCAGATTTATTTATTATTATTTTGGGGTTGCTAATGGCGTTTTGCTCTATGCTTTGTTGTGGGAAAGGCGCGGATCGGTAACTTCATTACTGTTTTATTGTTTTTGAATTTGGTCTTGTTGGTTTTTAGTGGATTTTCGGTTTTAGATTCTGTTTAGGGTTTGTTAGGGTTTAAGAAATCTGGGTTTTGTTTAGTTATTTGAAATATAATCTGGGTGTTAATTGGAATTTGATTTCCTTTTTTCGAAGAAGAAGTAGAAGATAAAAGTTTTGAACTTTCTTCGCCTTTTAGAACTGCGATTTGGGAAAGAAAGATAGAAAATTGCATATTCAAGCTTAATATAGCTGTTTAGTCTTCATTTAGGCATAAACTTTCATACTTAGGACTCAAATTAACCAGGATTTATTGATCTTAATCTTATGAGAAAATGGTCCTTCGGCTGTCAAATTAGTGTTCTTTTTTCTCCAATATCAATTCGAAAATTTGGATTGTAATTTCATTTGCTATATAAATTGTAAGAATGAAATGCATACTAGTTAAGTTTTTCAAATTCATAAGTACTACAGGAATTTTAAATTCACTACCAAATAGGCATATAATTAATCCCTGGATTTTAAAAATAATCATGAATGTTTTACATTCATAATCGTAATTTGAGTTCCCGGACGCTATGTTAATGATGTTTTGTGTGTTTTTCATCTGAGTTTTAATGTCTGAAAAATGATTCTGCAGGAAGGAGAAAGGAAAGAAGCAACCGACATGGAGGATTTTTTCGTTGAAGGAACTGCATTCAGCTACCAATAATTTTAATTACGACAATAAGCTCGGAGAAGGTGGATTTGGCAGTGTTTATTGGGGTCAGCTATGGGATGGATCACAGGTATGAATACTTTTTTCCCCTTTTCGGATTCTTTTAACAAGTGATTTACTATATTTTGGCATCCTTAGTTTTTAGTTTTCAAAGATTGATTGGTTATACATAGTTGTGCTGTATATGGTTCACTCATTTTCTTCCTCATGTATGATTGATATTTTCCTTTTCGGAATTTGAGTTAATAGATTCTGTTGTTGATTTGGCAAATTTCGGTAGCGAATGCTCTTTTTGGAATTCGTCTTTAGTTTTGAATCTAGTTTACCATTTGTGAGAACTGCTTTAGCAGCATAGTCTCATATTCTGCAATATTTAGTTCTACCTCAGAATTGCAATTCGAAGTTCTCTAGGATGGGATTTGCATTTTGCATTGATAGTAGTAGGGAATAACATACTACCATGATCGGTCATCAGCTGATAGGGACTGGACTTTCTTGGACTCTCTGTTTGAGTACCATTGAAATTGTCAAATGGACGAGTGTCATCAATCGTTGAATGCTCACCTCGGTGCTTGATGGAATTTTAGGTCTTCATAATAATATTGATCTTTCGCTAAATGCATACATGCATGTAGGGTGTCTTTATCTACATGGCATCTATAAATAGCCATTTGGATGATACTTTCGGAATTCCATGTGTTTCTCTTACAATCGAAAGGACCTTCTTGAAGTTTTTCTAGGACTTTATTTTGATTTCATTTTCTTTCTCACCCCGAAAGCTACATACTTGCAGATAGCAGTTAAGAGATTGAAGGTGTGGAGCAACAAAGCCGAAGTGGAATTTTCCGTTGAGGTTGAGATATTAGCACGAGTTCGACATAAGAATCTGCTGAATTTGCGTGGCTACTGTGCCGAAGGTCAAGAACGTCTGATTGTATATGACTACATGCCAAATTTGAGCTTGCAATCGCATCTTCATGGGCAGCATTCATCAGAATGCCTTCTTGATTGGACCCGAAGGATGAATATTGCAATTGGCTCTGCTGAGGGAATTGCGTAAGTGTTGGACCGGATTTTATTTTCCGCATTTTAACTTGTTCCGACACGAACACTAACCTCAACCTGTTTCTGTCGGTTGCTTCAGCTATCTACACCACCATTCAACCCCACACATAATTCATAGAGATGTCAAAGCTAGTAACGTGTTGCTGGATTCGGAATTCCAGCCTCAGGTTGCTGATTTCGGGTTTGCCAAGTTTATCCCTGATGGTGCAACTCATGTGACTACTCGAGTCAAGGGTACCCTCGGCTATCTTGCCCCTGAATACGCTATGTTAGGAAAAGCCTCGGAGAGTTGTGATGTGTACAGCTTCGGCATTCTTTTACTAGAGCTTGCAAGTGGCAAGAAACCCCTCGAGAAACTGAGTACAACAGTGAAGCGATCTATCGTGGAATGGGCACTGCCACTAGCTTCTGAGGGGAAGTTCAACGAGATGGCAGACCCGAAGCTGGACGGGAAGTATGTGGAAGTGGAGTTGAAAAGGGTTGTCATTGTTGCACTTGTTTGTGCCGATAATCGACCCGAGAAAAGACCCAACATGCTCGAAGTCCTCGAGCTGCTCAAGGGAGAGTCCAAAGACAAATTAGCTGAACTAGAAAACAATGAACTCTTCAAGACTCCACAGTCTGCCGTTTGCAACGATGGCATATCGTCCACCGAAGAGAACTCAGACATAATTAAGGAAGAGAAGGATCCAAAACCGGTGAACGATACCGAGCAAGAAAAGACTCAAGATGGTTAACACCGTGGACAAAATGGAAGTATTTAGATGTGAAATTATTGTATCTCTGTAATTTGTATTGGTTTTTTTCTCTTGTGCTCATCAAGAGGTGGCAATGGCTGTCCATCATTAGAAATGGCAGCTATATTGGCCATGTTGTAATATGGAAAGCATGTTTCTATGCGTGCTATTGGATAATGTTTGGTGGGGACAAACTTTGTCTTCTGTTCTGGTTGTCATGTAAAAACAGTTGGTGTCTCTGTTGGGTGTTTCATGTTTGATCTCAGTTTAACCGATGCATTTGGCAGACATTCGAGTTAAAAGATTGTTGCTTGTAAGATAAGGTATTTGGAATGAGATAATCAAATCAACTTCATTGCTTGTATAGAGGTATCAATGGGATGAGTCGGATTTATGTATGATATCATTGTTATACATATTCGTTCGGATTCAGTTTATTTCGAAACGATTTGAATCCGAGGTGATAATTGAAGAACAACTTGCTTATGTGTATATTTTTTTTTGTAATATCAATATTCAATTTATTGACCAATTAATCTGTATTAGTTTAAATATGTTAGAGTTTTTGTATTATTTAAAATTTTAAAACTTAGCTTTGTTTTTGGTTGAGTTTTTTCACTCAACGCCTATTGTCGCCGTTTTTCTAGTACCAAACAGGTACTAGTTTCGTACACAACTAGCGTTTATCCATTATATTTTTTGCCAAAACATCGTTTGCCCACCGCTAAATTTTTCAACTTCTGATAACGAGCGTTTAGTCTCTATCATTGATGAGTGCCCCACTTTGTAATATCGGATTTAGTCCCCTACGTTTGCATTTTTTATTATCTTAAACTTTAAAAGTTATTTTTTTACGTTACTAAATCATCAATTAACAATAAAATTGAACATAAATTAGTTTTCAAATATTTAAAAAATCATAAAATTAAAGTGCGAAACTTAGATTTTAAAATAATACAATGCCTTGGATATATTTAAACTCACAATTTTACTATCAGAACCAAAATAATCGAATCAAATTTCTTATTAATCGATAACAGATTCAACACCAATAGCTAAACTAAGAAACTAGTAGAACTATAGTCCCAAAAAATATTAAAAAGTTCTAAAATAAAATTACTCTTCAACAAAAAAAAGTACTTAATTTTCAATAAATAGTATTAAATTTCCTGAAAGGAAGAAAATAACGATTAAACCAAAAGAAGTTGAAAAAAAAAAAAACAAAAATATGGAAGATGAAGTGTTACTGTTTCATCCACGTATCTTTCTCCGGAGGCACGATATGGCACACGTGGCGCCAGAAGGTTCATCTTCCACAGATCCGAATGACGTGGCAAGCAGATGAATCATGCAGCACCCAGTATTCCGTGTTCCTAGCAGTGACGGAGAAACCAAAACTCTCTTCTTTTTCAACTAAAAATCAAATTTGTCAAATTGCAAAAGCTTCAATCTCACTTTTTTTTAATCTTTTTTTCATTATTCTTTTTTCAGCTTTTGCAGTTCGAGTTTGCTTTGGGGAGTCTGAAAAGCCCTTTTTCTCTTTCAGTTCTAGCTGTTGACTGCTGAGGTTTGTTTTCTTTTGTTTGTTTCTAGAAACTGTAGGAAAAACTCTTTGTATGATTATATCTTTCAATTTTAAAACCGCCTGTTTCCAGGAAAATCGAAATCTGGTACTGAACTTAATTTTTCGCAATGGGTCATCACCAAAATGACCTTTTGTTTTATGTTTGTGATGATATGTTTCATTCACATGGACAGTTTTATTTCCTTTGAAACTGTAGGCAAACTTTTCTTCTTTGAAATTTTGATTTCCTGGAAATAAAATATCAGAAAAAGGATTTAATTTTCGAAATGGGTTATTATCAAAATGAGTTATTTTCATTCGATTTGCGGGGGATAGATGGTTTTATTATGTATAGCTACAACATTAAAAGCTGGAATTTGAGGATTTATGCACAACACACACACACATTCGATATGCCTAATTTGTTGAATTGGTATTCTTTTGAGAGTTGAAATAAGGAGATTATTAAAGTAAAAGATGATTCTGTTGATTTACTTTCCTACAAATTGTTTCATTGATTGTTAATTAATTAGATGCCTTTGACTTTCTTGGTACTAAATTTCTAGTGATAGCATTAGTAATCATAATCTTAATGAAAAGAGGGATTTTATATGATATATATTGCTAGTTTTTCTTATTATGAAATTGATCTGGTACCTCAAAATTGGTAAAATAGGTTTAAGCCCTAAAATGTATGCTATTAGGTCATTAAGTTCCTAGTCATTTGGTAATCATTGATGAAAAAAGCCTCATAAGTTAGTGTTTTCAATTTGCATTTGGTATATTTATGATTAATATTTTAACTATTCCATGTTTTTAATTTTTCTTATACCATCTTTGTAGGAGAATGCCTGAACAGATTAAAGCACCCAAGCAGGTCCCTTCATTTGAGTATGAGCTTTTTGAAGGAGACCCTGACCAACTTAGGACTGTTGTGGCTACACCAGCTCAGACTGCACCATGGATTAACCCTTCGTCGTTGAAACTTAAGCATAGGATCGGTCGAGGCCCTTTTGGTGATGTTTGGCTAGCTACTCATCATCAGTCCGGTTTCGATTTTCAAGAGTATCATGAAGTTGCTGTTAAGATGTTGCATCCATTGAAGGAGGAGCATATGCAGAGGTTCATTGATAAGTTTCAAAACTTATTCTTGAAGTGTAGAGAGCTCCCTGGTGTTTGCTGGTTGCATGGTGTCTCTGTTCTAAATGAAAAGGTGACTCTGTGCCTTACTTTTCAATGTATGTATGTATTCTAACACAACATAGATGTCCTATGTCTTTGGTACCCTCATGACAATTCCTTGAGAGTTTAGAAGTGTTAATTTTCTAGTCAAGGGGATGCCTCGGGTTTTCCTTTTGGCCGGTGAAACTGAAAGTTCCATCTAAACGGATAGTATTTGATCACAATATAGATTTTTTTTGACATGATTTTACAGATTTGCATTGCTATGAGATTTTATGAAGGATCTTTGGGTGATAAAATGGCTCAGTCAAAAGGAGGCAAGCTCCCATTGGCTGATACCTTAAGGTGATAAATTATTATACGACTTCTTCTTTGTGAAGCATAAAGTGCTTTTAGTTGAATCCTCGGGAATCTTATGAACACTCGCTGATATTTACAGGAACGGGATCCAGTTAGCAAGAGGGCTCATGCAGTTGCACTCAATAGGGTTGTTGGTGCTCAACCTGAAGCCTTCCAATTTCCTTATAAGTGCTCATGATCAACTAGTTCTTGGGGATTTCGGAATCCCGTATCTACTTCTCGGGGTTCCGTTGTCCGACTCTGATTTGTCTCTTAGGCTTGGAACCCCTAACTACATGGCTCCAGAACAGTGGGACCCTGTAGTGAGAGGTCCTTTATCCGTGGAGACCGATGTTTGGGGATTTGGATGTAGCATAGTGGAGATGTTGACTGGTGTTCAGCCATGGTTTGAGAAATCAATTGAAGAAATTTATCATTTGGTTGTGATTAAGAAAGAAAAACCACATATACCAAGTGGCTTGCCTCCAACAGTTGAGAATGTTATAAACGGTTGCTTTGAGTACGATCTCAGAAATAGACCGTCAGTTTCAGACATTTTACTTGCCTTCGAAAGGTGTTTGCTTTTGCCTTTCTTTCTACCCTTGGCATCTTATACTTCATTTCATTAGATGCATGTTGTTTTCTCTTTAGAGAGGTAGGTGTTTGTGTTTGCTTGGGTCAATGATAGTTTGAGACTGCACTTGCAGCTCACAAAATGCTATTCATGGCGATGGAGGATGGATTGGCAGTGGAAGCCGACCGATCAAAGAAAAATCCATTATTAGTGGTTACACCACTTGGTATCTCTCCAGGGATCGTCTTCAAGTGGGAGATACAGTTCGGTCAAGAACCCCTTTGAATGCCCGCAGACCTCAAACTGTGGATGTTCGGGAGGGAACTGTTGTTGGTTTAGATGGTGATGCTGATAAGAATACCTTTGTCCTGGTTAAAATTCCCGGAATGCATAATGCTCTACGAGTTCAGGAGTCGACACTCGAGAGGGTCAAATCTGGTTTGGCCGCTGGCGATTGGGTGCTCTTGAAACCAGAAACCAGCACTCATTCCCCTGTAGGAATACTACATTTGGTGCGGCATGACGGAACCGTGGCAGTGGGATTTATAGGATTAGAGGAACTCTGGAAAGGCAAATCCCACCAACTTCAAATGGCTAAGCCTTATTATGTGGGTCAGTTCGTGAGGCTTAAGGCAACCGTGATTTCTCCTAGGTTCGAATGGCCACGGAAGAGAGGAGCAGCATGGTCCAGCGGAAGTATTTCAGAAATACTTCCAAACGGGTGCCTTGTTGTAGAGTTCCCAGGCAGATTTGTTTTGGGAAACGAACCCAACAAGTTTTTGGCCGACCCCGCTGAAGTTGAACCAGTGTCTTTCGATACTTGTCCCAGCATAGTTGAGAAATACCAACATCTCGAGGATTTCCATTGGACTGTTAGGCCACTAGCAATTGCCTTCAGTCTATTTACAGCCATGAAGCTCACCATATCGGTCGGGCGAGGTATAAATGCAAGACTGAAGAAAAAACAGCCAAACAACCAACAACCATCTGGCCGGAATTCGGGTTGGAGGAGGAGGATGTTTAAAGATGCTGGTTCTTCCACCAAGTAGGAAACAACTTTGCAGACCTTTTTGCTAAGGTGATGAAACAAAAGCATAAATAAGATTGTGAATAAGTAGCCAGACAAAGGTGTAAATATACATACATACATACATACATATGTACGGAAGACTGAATAAATCTTTGGTTGATATTTTGTTCCTTCTTATTATATAAGCATATCATCCACGTCAATTCTGGTCTAAGCTTTTTCTGGTTAACATTCATCTAACCATCTGTTTTGTGGCCGATTGGCTGAACTAGAAGCAGCAGCCTGATACATTAGCTCTACTAGAAGAGATGCATGGCTTATGAAGTATGAACTGCGTTGAGCTTGAACACTTGGAAAATGGTGTGGTGGTAGTTTTCAGATGACTTGTACTTTTTAAAGGAACAGTGAAATTTGGTAAATTACACAAGCGCTCAATAATGTTTTAGTAAATTTTTTGGAAAGTTTTATTGTTGTACTAATATTTCAATCTAAAGTTGTATAAATTTTTTAAAATATTAGTGTGATTATATTACTATATTTGTTCATATTTTTTTTTAATTCTTTAACAACGCACACACAGATGTTCGAATCTGAGTTTTTTAGGATAAACATCATCCTCTTTTTTACTGAAGTATATGGTTATTAATTTATCACAAAAGGGTCATATTATATATGTTATGTAGTTCATAACATTTTAAATAAATAATTATGTTAAGATTATTAGGGTTGATTTTCGAGTAGAGATCTAAATTAGACGATTAAGTTAAAATTATTTAACGCTTAAAAAACGAGCTTTTGATTAAAAACGGGCGTTTGGTTAAAAAACAATGCTAAACGACTAAAATTTCATGGAAAATGTGATTTTATACAGCACTTAACAGTGCCAACGCAAAAGCATTAACAGTTTCAAATTTACGTTTGGGGGATAATATCATTGATTTGCTTTTTGCTCTCTTTGCTGTCAATGTGAGTGTTCTAATTCATTAATAAATTAAACTTATGTAGATAATATATATATATAAGAAATATTTAATTCATGTATATTATATTATATCATACGGTCAGATTTTCTATTAATATATATTTATTAAAGACATTTAGATATAGTTATAGAGAATTATACCAATAAAATATTACTTTTTTATATTATCATGTATAAAATAATTATTTATTTTTAAAAAATATTTTTAACAGTAATATTAAACACTTTAATTTTAAACTAAATAGTTTAAAAATACTTTTCAACTGTAAAATGGTGATGGCTGGCATTACTGGTTTTAGGAGTTAGTTTTTAGTTTAGTATTTTATTTTTTTATTTTAATGTTTGAGATTTATTACGGGTATTCTTTTTCTTAATTTAGGTTTAGAGAGATTTTTAACGAGGTCCTGATAATATCAGATAATTATTTTTCCTTTTTAATAAAAACAACTTTTTTACAATATTTTTTATCACACTTTTCAAAAGCAATGCTAAACTAACTCTTAAATCTTTGAACTATATCTTGGGGTTCGAAATATATTTATTTTAATTTTAAATAAAAATTTAAAAAATATTAAATTATAATATAATAAAGGGAGTAAAGTCATAATTAGACCTTTATTACCTCAGATCGCATTAGCGTTATGAAAATCTTCGCCAACTCCGCAGCATCTACTCCACGCGCCAATCACCCCATTTTCAAAAATGAAAAAGCAAAAACGCCACCGTTTAAAAGCATTTCGCTTTCTTTTCGACCAGTCCACCACCTCTATATAAATTGAAAACACCTATCATCAGAAACCTAAGCCCGAAATTAGAATTCTTCATTTTCTCGTCAACCAAACAGAAAGTTTCAGTCCAAATAGGAAAGGAAAGAGAGAGAGAGAGGGATTGAGGTCGATAGTGAGTTTTTTTTATTTGATTTAGCAAAGGATGTCTGCGGCAGTGTGCGGCAGCAAGAGATCGTTCTTCGAGGATATCCCATCACCGCCATCGGCTTCTTCCTCTAAGAAGATCCGCCGCCGCTCGCCTTCATCTCCTCCTTCTGTTCGCCCGCTATCTGCCCTCGATCACCTCCAAGCTCTCTTCCCTCACATGGACCTCGAGGTATTTCGCCCTTTTCATCTAATTTTGTATTTTTAAGATGCATAATAAAAAAATTGATTTGTTATCGTATTAAGAAATTAGATTATAAATATTTATGAGTAAGATGTAATTGCTTGTTGGATGAAAGATAAAATTCTGAACTTGAATGGGATTTTGATTTAAAGGAAAAGAAGGTAATTTTCTTCATTTGATTTTGTGGTACAAGTATAACAACTGCAATTGTGTAGATATAAGCCATGAAAGGGGCTGCTAATTGGAAAATCTACTAGGTTGCAACTGTAATCCGGTCTTATTTTTGCAATTTCCGGATTAAACTGGATCTTATAGTTGGTTACTTGTTTGATTATCATAAACCAATTCTTTGTTGAGGGTTTCCTTCATCAGTTGTGTGACCATACAGTTTTTTTTTATATATGAGATTGTTTCTTTTACTGGGTTAAAATATTTAGCTTGTTGTCTTCTTTTATTTTGCTTAGCATTCAAAATGTTTGTTTTTATTGTTCCATTGTTGATATACATATTGTGGTTGGCTGTTTAAATAGTGATTGTCTATTCTGTTAATAATTAGCAATTATTCCTTCCAGCTTCTGGAGAAAGCGCTACTAGAATGTGGCAATGATATAGACTCTGCCATCAAGAGGTTGCAGGAACTGTGCTTAGGAGCGCCAGAGGCTAGAGGGGAAAAGACCCAGTCTCCTGTTGAGGAACTGGGAACAACTGCTGAGCAGGGTATATGCCCAACTCTTGAAATTGTGGTTCAGTTAAATTTAGCATTGCCAGCTGAGTTTCTTATCAATCTGTAATATCATCCTTAGCTTAATTCTATTGGAAAATTTTTATGTACAGTTCTATTGTTGATTTGTGGTTGATGTTGCAAAATAGTTTCTATAACGAACCGGAAATGTTTCGGTACCAACCCTTGAATTGCATGATTCGATGCTATCTAGTTCAGTTCTACCCTCTGTTAGTTTTTAGAATATTCTATATGCATAACGGTTAAATTTATATTCAGAATGAGAAGGGAATAAAACATATAGGCTTACTCGGGTCTGTAAACTGTGAGATTATGCAAGAACTTTAAAATCATCCTTTTGCTACTAGTTGCCATTGCTTTCAACTCTCATCAGAATGGATACGTTAATTAGAATGAATTGACAAATCTTCTTTTTTGACACCCTATGTTGGGTCTCCTAACTCATTGCTATTGGTTCCAATATTGTATTATGGTTATAACCAGCTTCGGTAAAAAAAGTTTCATTGTTGTGCTGTATATGCCATCTACTTTAAGCCAGGCTGTTCTCACTTTGTAAGGGAACCTCATATCTGCGTTGAAATTGCAGGTATATCGACTACTGATGGAGAAGCTGCTGCTGTGACTGTTCAGAATCCACCTGCCTCTGAAAATCTGCCTGTTGATGGTGCTGCATGGGTGGACTTGTTTGTGAGGGAGATGATGAGTGCTACAAGTATGGATGATGCCAAAGCCCGTGCTGCTAGATTGCTGGCGGTTTTGGAGAATTCCATAAGTAAACGTGCTGCTGAAGAGACGGCACAAAGTTTTCACAAGGTGTTATCTCTTAACCATCTTTGCATCTCTGCCTATCATACTTTTTCTGGACTTGCCAAAGGTCCTGCAAAACATATGATGCAAGTTTTAGTCAAAATGCTATATGTATACTCATGTTAGTTGTTGACATGAACATGCTATAGCTTAATAGGAATCAATATGATCTACAATGAAATGTGTCAGCCTGCCTTTATATCAACTTCTTGTTGAATTGAACGTGCTAATTTCAGACACAAACCCGTATCAAAAGCTCCCACCTGAGTTCAGTTTTGACATATTCATGAAATCAAACATGTTGCCTTGAAGCTGTTAAGGATAACCATTTTACTCAAATGTGTTTTTGATTAACAGGAAAATATCATGTTGAAGGAACAGATTTCGGCATTGATTCAAGAAAATACAGTCCTCAAACGTGCTGTGGCTATCCAACACGAGCGACAAAAGGAGTATCAAGATAAAAACCAAGAGCTGCAACATTTGAAGCAATTGGTTTCTCAGTATCAGGAGCAGCTGCGAACTTTAGAGGTCGGAATCAAAATCTCTCAAAGCTCTTCATTTAGTCAATGTCATCAACATGGCTTGAGATTATGCTATACAGTTCCAAAAAATATAAGAATATTTACTAAACAAGTCAATATCGTGTCGTTTTATGGAACTCATTCATATTTTTGTTTGTGTATTACTTGACAGGTAAATAACTATGCATTGATAATGCATTTGAAACAAGCACACCCAAGCAACTCGGTCCCCGGGCATTTCAACCCGGACATCTTCTAAAGACAAAAGATGGAGCGTAAGGATGAAATGGTTGGTTCAAGCTTTTGTAAGTCTCGGCATATAATTAGCACAAAGATGCTTCTTAATCTGTTTGCTTTTGTTGGTATACTTCTAAAGAATCACGGTGCTTGGTAATAAGGTGTTTTGATTCAGAACCTCCCCTCGGTTTGTTGAAGAAAATATTTTCACTTTTATATTTCATAGTGAATCAATTGAATTTTCATATCATTTATGTGTGATGCTTGAATCGTCTTAAGAATATAAGTGAAACGATGAAGTGGAATATTCTTAAAAATAAAATGCTTTTAGTTTATTACTATATTAAAATCATAATTGAGAATAAGAATATGTTTAAAGAATACAAGGGATGGGTTGTTTATGTTCAAGGGTTTCTAATATTGAGTTATATTTTGATACAGTATAAAAAAAATTACACAACTTTTTATATTTAAGTTATAAAATATAAATTCCAAATTCTATACTAAACCTTAAATTAAATCTTTAAATCCTAATATTAAAAGGCTTGAGTATCAAAGTATTTTTTTTCTAATATTTAATGTGATCTTATAATAGTATTGGTTTATTTTCACCGTACAGACAAATTAATTGATCCATTATTATAATTACCTAAGAATAGCAATATCCTCATTTTCACTGTACAGACAAATTAATTGATACATTATTATAATCATATCAAATCAATTTTTTCATAAGCAACACATTTAGGAAAGTAAAGTATAATTTTATTATAAATTACACAGGATATGTAATTACATTTCTCCCGTCTATCAACGAGCACCAGTGGTCTAGTGGTAGAATAGTACCCTGCCACGGTACAGACCCCCGGGTTCGATTCCCGGCTGGAAGCAGGATTGATTGTCCAAAACATGAGACGTCCGAATTACACGTTCCCTTTCCTCTTCAAGGGTTTCGAAAATGTTGGGTTTTCATGTGGGAAAGAGTTGCATTGTCATGTAGTGAAAATTGAGTTCGGTTCTAATGTTTTTTGTGCAAAATGCTTTGATCCATATGTACTCCTCGTGTGGACAAATGGAAATGGCACGTCGGGTTTTCAAACCGACCGGATGAACCGAAAACTAGTTGGTCAAACTATCCCATCACGGTCGCCGAACCGGATGTCTCATAATCGATAACCAACCGGGAACCTGAAGTTGAACATGATATCAACATGATGATACGATAAATTTAATATTCAATTAGTACTTAGAACTTTTTCTTGGTGCAAATAGGTATCTAAATTAGGGGTGAACATTCGATCAAGTCGAGTTAAACAAAAAATTTTGAGCTAGTCGAGTTGATGAGTCTTATTTTATAACTTAAACTTTATTTAAATTTTTTTAAGTCAAGTTATTCGAGTTTCTGTTTAAATTTAATTGTAAATCTTTATAATGTTTTATAATTCTAATTGGTTCCAATTTAAACGACTTTCTATAACAATATATAATATACATATATATTTCTTCATAGTTTTTCATATGATATATACATATATTTGAAAAGTTGAGAGACTCTGTTCGAACTTGAAAATTGATTAAGTAATTACTAAAAGTTTGAGTTATTGTAGTCTCATTTTTATTTGAATTTTTTTAGTCAAGTTTATGACATTACGGTTCAAGTCAAGTCGAATAAAATTTTTTTGCGTTGAGTTGAATAAAAAATTTTAATATTTTTTAGTCGAGCCGACTTCTACTCATCCCTTCTCTAAACTTAGCTTCAATCAATAAAAAAGTTCAAATACCTAATTAAACTTTACATCATATTCAAATAATCTCATACTTTTTAAGTTTTTATATAATATTTATAAACTATTCAGATAATGTATGTTCAAGTACACTCGAACTCACATTTTCTTATTTATTTCAACAACAAACATACTAATCGGCCTAAAGTTTTTTTTAAATAATCTAAAATGATTACAATGTAGTATATGTTCATATATATTCTTAACCCTTTGACAATGCACACACACCTTGCAGATAAAGATATTGAACTCGGATATCCTAAGATGAACATCATCATTTTTTAATTAAGACCACTTGTTGGGTTCAATCGAATCAAAATTAAATCGACGAATAATCTCATTTTCACCAGATTGGGCTAGAGTTGGTTCCTAGAGATTATGACATGGAATGGAAAGAACCCTTTGGAAGTTGCGATATTATTAGCATGTTTCCTGTTTGTAAGGTGGACATCTATGTCTTTATTTTTTCCGAGCTTTCTTTTCGTTTTAAAATTGTTATCATCTGATTGAGCTAGCTTGTTATGGATTTAACATAACTATGCTTGTGATGGTTTACAGCATGCGGTATGTTCTTCCGCTGATAGCCGGACAATGTTAGAGTCATCGAAGAGGGCTCTTGACAAAGGAAAACTAGAAGATGCTGTTAATTATGGGACAAAGGTATTTGCCGTTTATTTTCTACTCCAATTCCCCCATTATTTTCTACTCCTTTCTCCTACTTAGTGAAGGGATGATATTTTACTTATAGGACCTCCATTAGGTCTCATACTATGTGTTACTTGCTTTTGAAGGCATTGGCGAAGATGATAGCCATATGCGGTCCCTACCATCGAATTACTGCGAGTGCCTAAAGTCTTCTTGCTGTGGTTCTCTACCATACTGGTGATTTCAATCAGGTACCCTAACATTCTGCTATATTTCAGGTTAAGAATTAAGATATACAAACCTGTCAAATCTAAGTTATTTCTTCTTGTTTAGGCAACTATATATCAACAGAAAGCTTTGGATATTAATGAAAGGGAGCTCGGCTTTGATCATCCAGATACGGCGAAAAGCTACGGGGATCTTGCTGTATATTATTATCAGCTTCAACACTTTCAAATGGCTTTGAGGTGGGTCAGGAGTTATTGTGGTAGCTTTGCATTCAATCTGCCTAATATTTGTGCTTTCATTCTATAACTCTTAGCTGCAATCTTGCACTTGTAAGACTGATGCTTGGGATTTTCGCCTCGAGTCCTTTTTGCTCTCTCGACAAATTTAATGCAATTTGGCAGATATGTAAACCGCTCTTTATTCCTTCTTCATTTTACTTGTGGATTGTCTCACCCGAACACCGTTGCGACCTATATAAATGTGGCTATGATAGAAGAAGGCATGGGAATGTTCATGTCGCTCTCAGATATCTACATGAAGCTCTTAAATGCAACCAGCGTCTACTAGGAGCAGATCACATACAGGTTTCACTCTCTAACTGTATGAATACGTTCATCTATGCGTAAGTTTCTCTTTGCTGATCATTTTATTTGGTTTCCTCCCGTGACAGACGGCTGCAAGCTATCATGCCATTGCTGTTGCTCTTTCAATGATGGATGCATATTCTTTAAGCGCGCAACATGAGCAAACTACATACAAGATACTTCAAGCAAAACTCGGACGATATGACCTTCGTACGCAGGTAAATACCTACACAGGGTTTATTTAGATCAGAAACTAATAAGATTGAAGTTAACCATATTTGCGGATTAACATTGTTAAACTATTTATGAACTGTATTTTTTGTTTTGCAGGACTCCGCTGCTTGGATTGGATACTTTGAATCAAAGGCTTTAGAACAGCAAGAAGCAGCACGAAATGGAACTCGAAAGCCAGATGCATCCATTGCAAGCAAAGGTCATCTTAGGTATTAATACGGTGTCCCTTAATTACTAGCTATTCAATTATATCATTTCTTGCGGCACCGAAACCTGTGATCATTTGTTGCAGTGTGTCGGATCTCCTCGATTACATTAGTCACGATCACAATTCTAAAGGAACTGATGTACAGAGGAAGCCGCTGCATGCCAAGGTACTAGATGTTTCTGGATTGGTTTGTTTTCCGAACATGAGATTGCCTTTGAAGTTTTGTAGAATTTTCTTATCTTTACATTCGGTTCCGTCACATTCCCTACTTCTGTAGATCGGAATTTTGTATCCCGTCCTTCTTTATCCCGATCAAAACTTAACGGTGACATTTTCTAAAAACTTGGCAGGTGATTCCTATTAGTGATAAAAGCCATGATACACGGCACAATTTAGTAGCAGATACTGCAGATATTAATGAAATAGGAACGGTGGCTTCTATTTGTCTCGAAAAACCAGAGAAAACTAATGATGTTACTAGAATTGAGCCGACAGTAAGAAGTGAAGTTGTCGAAGAGATAACTTCTGATGAAGGGTGGCAAGAAGCGAATTCGAAAGGGCAGTCAGGAAATGCTGTCGGAAGGAGGAGAACCGCACTTGTGAACCCAAAGGCGAATGGATATTCAAACGTTAGAGAGCGTGGCGTGAGGCTAGAAAGTAAAACTGCCTCTAAAAGCATTGTAAAGGAGGTGGTGCCAGTGAAGCAATCCATGTCCCGTAGCTCAAGCCCCGGTGGGAATTCAGTTAGTTTACGAACAATTCTCTGTGCTGTGGCCTCGAAATCTGTGTCTTACAAAGAAGTAGCTGTAGCACCTCCAGGTACAGTTCTAAAGCCATTACAGGAGAAAGTAGAAGCACAAAATGAGGGTAAAACCGATCAGCAGATGTGCATCATTCGAGCTGAGACTGCAAACATGGAGGATAGAAACAATGTCTTTGTTGTTGATAATGTTGCAGATGATGATGACGAAACTGAAGGAACTCGTGATAGCAAAAACCGATCAGAAGCAACTGCTTCTGAACTAGAAAAGCTTTCTTCTGAGACTGCAAACTTGGAGGACGGAAACAATAGCTCTGATGTTGATAACTTTGCAGATCAGGACAATGATGGAACCGAAGGAACTTGTGAGGATGAAAATCAATCAGAAGAAACGGTTCAGGAGCTCGGTAATGCTCCGTCTTTTAATCAGGAAAAGTCTGTAGAAACAAAGGGGAGTAAGCTGTCAGCATTAGCGGAACCATTCAATCCCGGTGTACTCTACATGAACCACCAAATAAATTCAGTTGCTGTTACAAGTGTTTATGATGTTACAGTCAGTCAAGCTATGCTTGCTGAACCTGTTGCAGCTCGAGTTCGTTGCGGACCCAGGTCCCCATTATATCACAAAGATACTCATTCCTACAGCATGAAACATGGCTTTCTGAGATATCAAACTCCAAACTCGAAACAAACAGAATTTCGACCTCTGAGAGTTATGAACCCTCATGCACCTGAATTTGTACCTACAAGCGATCCCGCGGTAACCAACAAGAAGCTCAACAATTCGGAAACTTCTTTGGATGCCGTAATAGAAACTGCTCATGTGAAAGAAGGAAATGATTCGGATTCTCAATCCAGCAGCTGTGAACAACCAAAAGCATCCGATGTGAATAGAAAGGAACCCCAGGATGACGAAGGATATACGGTCGTAACGAAACGAAGAAGAAACCGGCAGCAGTTTACGAACGGAGTAAATACCGGTCTTTACAATCATCATCAATCGATCTGTGCTTCAGCTATATGAACATATATCAATCTTCTTATGAGGAAAATGTTGAAAGGCAATGGTGCTGATTTATTCGGTCCAAAGCCGATTCTAGTTCCCATGTTTATCTGCAGATCAGCTTGTTGTGTAATGTAGCTAAATAATCTGTTGTAGATTGCTTCTTTGTTTACAGATTTTGTTTTATAATAATTGAAGCAAACTGAACAGTTGTTGGAAGAAAGAAAGAAATTCCCTGAAGGAAACAGTTGGTGCGTTAAACGCTTCCACTATGAGTGAGTAAAACTCGACTTGAATATTTAAAAAAAAAACTGACTTACAAAAAATCAAATTTTTTAGCATAAAAAATTTGATTTGACTTGATTTCAACAGTAATTTTATAAATTTAACTAGAAAAATTAAATAAAATTTAAGCTGTAAAATAAGATTCGAAAAACTCAAAAACTTTAATAGTTAGTGGATTGATTTTTAAATTTGAGTCAAATCACTCAACTTTACTTAATATATGTATATCGCATATGAAAAATATGAAGCAATATATAAGTATATCATATATGGTTGTAAAAAATCGTTTAAACTATAACCAATTAATATCATAATATTGTAAATATTTAATTAATTTTCAATAGAAACTAGAACAACTCTATTCAACTTAACTAGAAAAAAAAAACTCAAATAAAATTTAAATTATAAAACCAGGTCGTCAACTTAAAATTTTTACTCAACTCGATTGAATACTCACTTGTAACTAGGGCTGTAAACGAACTAAACTTTCAGCGAACTATTCGGCAGAAAGTTCGTTTATGTTCATTTATTTATTAAACAGACGTACATGAATAAGATTTTTTGTACACAAACAAAGGGCTCGTTCGTTCATTTACGTTCGTAAACGTTCAGTAATCTGTTCATTTATATTCGTTTAAATTTATTTACATATATTTATTATTTTTCGTAACAAAAGTGATTATATTTAAAGAAAATAAATTTATTCACATATGTTCGTTCGTTTATGTTCGTTTAAATTTATTCACATACGTCATTTTATGTTGGTTTGTGTTCGTTTATGTTCGTTTAATATTTTAACACAAATAAAAAATTATGTTCGTTTAATTATTCATATTTATTTAGTTAAAATTAAATAAACGAGTATAAACATATCATTATTCGTGTTCGTTACGTTGTTTTATAGGCCTACTTGTAACCCTATTTGTTCTTAACATCTTATCCACTAAGCTTGAGGTTGAGACGAAAAGAAAACCCAACGCAACGATTCGATTCAAAAATGGCCAGCCACCTCAGACAATGTTGAAAAGGTTATTCCCAACATGGATCAGAACAAACCCACCACTCCAAATCCGAAAAAAAAATCACAAAATTTCCCCAGTTTTTCTCTCTCCTTTCCCAACCCCAAATGGAAGTCGAAGTGAAGCTCCGTCTCCAAAACCCCGAATCCCACCAGCACCTCTCCGATCTCCTCTCCCCGTTCCTCGCCCGAACTCTCATCCAAGAAAACGTCTTCTTCGACACCCCGACCACCGCCCTCGCCGCCGCCAAATCCGCCCTCCGCCTCCGCTTCTACAACCTCGACTCCCACTCCGTCCTCTCCCTCAAATCCAAGCCCAAACTCTCCCAAGGCATCAGCCGGGTCGAAGAACAGGAAGAACCCATCGACCCATCACTCGCCCGCTCCTTTTTAACCGACCCGAATGGATTGCTGGGGTTGAAAAACGATTCCCGGATCATGCAAAGGGTGAGAGATGAATTTGGGGTTAATGAATTGATCTGCTTGGGAGGGTTTAAGAATGTTAGAGGGGTTTACAATTGGAAAGGCCTGAAATTGGAGCTCGATGAAACTGCTTATGATTTTGGGGTTAGTTATGAGGTTGAATGCGAGAGTAAAGAGCCTGAACGTGATAAGAAATTGATCGAAGATTTTCTCAAGGAAAATGGGATTGATTTTAAGTACTCTGATGTTAACAAATTTGCTGTGTTTTTGTCAGGAAAGTTGCCTGCTTGAGTGCAGAAGAAAGAAAATTATGCATTTTTTTGGGATGATTTTTGTGTTCTTAATCGTAAAGTTTGAGAATTTCTGGCGTTTGTGTACATTTTTATCTCAATAATGCATGGAATTCGATCTTCGAGCATGTTTGATTCATTTATATTCACAAGCAAGTTCATTCATTTGAAGATATCTAATCCGATATCCCGGAATACTTAAAGAAAAAAATGAAAAGTCCATGATTTTGGTCCAACAGATAAAAACTTTGATGACAACAAAAAACATTAGGTTTCTGGGGGAAATGTAAATTTCATACGTGAAAAAAGAACATTCTGTTCTACCAAAAGAACCAAAAGGGCATAAAAAACACTTGAAAATTATCAAAATACTATTATGCCATTTACCTTAGATATTGTATATCACAAAATATGTTAAAATCTACATCTTGGGATGTTTGTTCTCAGAGTTCTCATATCTTTGATTGTCAAGCTGCAAGATTTAAAAGGAAGAAAAGAAAAGAGATTGGTTAAATAGGATCCAATCGGACACTGCAGCCTTTTGGTTGGTTGAGTGAGCCAGTGAGCGGACAAACGAAAGGGGGTTTATCTTGCTGTTGTAACAAGCATACCTAAATTAGGGAGGGTATCCAAGCCAAGCATATAAAAGAATTTGTGCTTTGTTAGCCATTAATTTCATCTCTGGGCTTGTTCTGATCCCGGCGGTCCAACCGAAGGTGTTGCTGCCATACTGCTGGCTGAACCGTTTTCGACTGGTGGAGGCACACCCCATTTGTTTTCTGATTCCAGGGGCTCAAATACATGAACTCCACCATCTGAGAGCCCCAATGCGAATTCATTTGGCTCGGACGGATGTGCGGCGATTACGAGCGGGTGAACATTGGAGCTGCAACATAGAGGACGGTTATAACCATAATGTATAAATACCCAGATATTGTGCTCGAACCCAAGTTACAAGACACGATCTTAGCCGTACGAAATTGATACCCAAGTAAAAATGATCTGGGAAAATACCTGACACTAGCTGGAAGATATGCATTAGGATTTATACGACAACGCAACCTGAGGTTTAGAGCATTAAACACACAAACAGATGCGTCTGAAAAGCTGGCATATACCAGTTGGCTGTCGCAAGAGAAAGTTGCGTATGTTATCGGAGCAGAAGAATCGCGTGGTGCCCACTAAACAAGAGAATTAACATTAGAAGTAGAACATCACATGATAATGTTGTTTAGTAACAAATCAAAAAAACAATAAAGCAATACCTGCTTTACACAGTCTAGCTTTGTTGTTTCGTATATGGCAAGCTGTGTCTCGTGTACAACGAGAAAATGTATCTGATCTTGATGGAATTGTACACGTGTGTCTGACAGTGCTGTCGGTGTCCTCCCCGCTGGAACCTGCAAGAATCTACTCTTCTGCTTTTCCCATCCGTCAGTGTTCCACACACAAAGCTGGAGAAAGAATGGTAATATGATCAATGAACAGTAAACAGATTTTTTTCATTGATGAGAATACTTTTAACTTCCAAGATTGACTGATTGATAGCTGAGAAATCCAGAAGCAGCAACAAATTCTTCGTTTTGTTATCGAGGGATTGTTTATAAAAGCTTAGATATTTTCCAAACTATTTGTACCATTGGACAATGACTGAGTCACTAAGGAGCAGATTAAATCTCTGATGAAGCTTTATTCACTGTAGCATGCACGTGAAATGAAAAATAGAAAAGGGAATACATGAGAATCGGCTCCGGATGAAACGAGCACGTTCAGTACATGCGAAAAGGCAAGGCCGGTTATTCGTTTGGAGTGGCCCTTAAGTTTACTCTTCACCTGGAAGATTAAAATTGTAAATAAGAGTGCTATGTCCTCAAAATACGAGTTACTTGTATGATTCTCCACAATATGTATCATACCTCATCCACACGGACATTATATATCTGAATTGTTGAATCGTCCATGCCTATCGCGATAATATTATTGTCTTGAGGGTGGAATGCAAGAAAAGTCGCTGCTGGTGGCGGTGGCATGAAAGTTGCCATTGTCTGCAAGACATCCGCAAAAACATCAATGCTTAGAGCTTATATATTCAAATTATTGACAAATGGCGGGGAGGCAGAGAGAGGACAATTTTCCTTGTTCAAACTCGAAATGGGATGTAAAAATCGAAAAAGAAAAGTTATTCCATCATTAATGTGTTACCTTGAACGTCATCATATTAAACAAGGAAATCTTTCCTCCGGATGCTGACATTACATAAGAATCATTTTTGGACAAAGCAAAACACGGTACAGCCTCTTCCGGATTTGTATCAGCGACATCATTGGTCATAAGAATCCCGCTTGATGGTTGCCACAACTGAGGGGATACGCTAGCAGTTGCCTACACAATGATGCAACAAATATAATATTGTGGAATACATCATTTAGAAGTATTCTTTTATTACGGAAAAAAGTTCCCAAATGATGAGTAGAAACCATTTCATTGTCCTTGTACCTTGCCATTCGAGTTACGGTCACTTCGCTGCCACTTCCAAAGCAAGTGAATAGCATTTGATGCCAATGCCAAAATAGCATTACCTGAATTTGTGAAGATTAACCTCGATATCTGCAATAATCACAGGGAAAGTTGATAAGATAGGGCACGAATGGAAGAAATGATGGGCAAATATGATTAAATAGTTAGCCTAACAGCATATAGAAAATCCGTGAATCGTGGAGGTAAGTGAAATTTTTATACCTTGGTCACCCTCAAGTTTTCAGGAAGCCTCAAGGATCGACACTGAGATGGTTTATTGATTTCAGTGAGCTTCCAAATCTTTGATTTATCACTGGATTCTTCTGCTATTCTGGGTTTTACATCCGCCATATTCCGCGCACCCACGTTCTGAAAAGGACATAACATATGAACCACAAAATTCATGCATCTGTGCTCCTCTACTAAACCATAACAACAAAATGAACACCATCAAACAGACCATTCCAGCAATAGCAGTCACAGAGGCACTTCTCTCTGCAAGTCCAGCACTAGTAGCCGCTGCAGCAGCTGCGGAGGCGGCAGCTGCAGCTGCAGCCGAGATTGGATTTATTGTAGGCTGAAGAAAACAACAAATTATGAGCGAAGATTTAATTAACATACAAAACCAGTATAGCAATGTGCTAAAGGAATTAAATGAGACTACCTTCGGGGCTTCAGCTGTTCTTGAGGCATCATAAGAAAGATTCTCCAAAGTGCGCAACAATCGGATACCATCTGGATTTGCCAAAATCTTAAGCCCGTTATCATTGGTGGAAACAGCCAAGAGAGAACCATCCTTGTTAAAACGGATGCGCGGACTTGCCTAACAATTAGGAAAGAAAAATGTAAGCAGCTACTATCTTCGAAATGGTACGAAACTTAATTGAACATAATGGACTTACCGGAAGTCCTCCGTCAGCATCGAAACTGGTCAAAGGTTGAACGTTGTCCATATCCCAGAACTTGATTGAGAAGTCATCACCAGCAGCCAAATATCTGTTCTTTGTTGTGTCAAACTGCACAACTCCTAAAGAACGTTTGCGGAACCCTTGATAGGTTCGCTTCACAGCCCCTTCACTTTCATTCCATTCTACGATAAATGATTCTCCATCTTTACTGGTTCCACAAGAAAAGAGCCTACAACACCAATCATCAATTCGAGAAAGGTCAGTAGAAAATTGAGGCAAAACTCTATCCTGATAATTCTCAACAATTAACAGAACATAAATACGAGATATAGTGCAGGCAAACTAACCTTGTACCATCAGCACTGTAGGCCATGGTTGTGCACCAACGACCAGGAGCTTCATAGTCAACCCGTGAACCCATATTATCATACAACCACGCCTTTATCTTTCCATCTACGGCAGTTGAAAAGATAAACTGAGGCAGAAAAAGTCGAAAGTAAGCACATCACGAAGAAGAATGGATACAGGCGCATGCACATAGGCCTTATCTATGTTGCTCTGACTCTTCATCTTTTCTTAAAGTACCCTTGTTAGTGACATGGGTATGGAGATATGACCTCCCAGGATCCTCCAAATACACGGAAAAACATAGAAACATATGGCCATACTCGTTACAGATACACATCTGCATTGACACACTCGAGTCCAAATAACATATGACCATGGTACAGTGCAGAGTACAAGACACCTAAAGCAATAAAGAAATATTCTTACCTGAATGTTCTCTTTATAGTGAGGACAGACAGAATAAACAGGTGCCTCGACCTTCAAACATGTACTGCTTTGTACCATTAGTAGCATCCCACACCTAAAACAAGTCATGAAATTAGCGAGGACAAGCAATTTTCCTTGTAAACTAATAACCAACCAAGTAAAATGACAAAACAAACCTTAATTGCCTTGTCATCACCGCAAGTTATTACACAAAGTTGCTTATTTGGATGAGAGAATGCAATATCATTTACACCACCAGTATGAGCATCAATCTAGACAGGAATTTTCAATACGATTTCAGTCGGGAAAAAAACAGCAAGAGGAATAGAGTGAAAAAAAATACAACCCAATGGAACTAGCTATAGTATTTACCTCGAGATGCTGCCGAACCTCCTCACCACCATGATAAGAATATATTTGCACAATGTGCCTTGAGTAAGCAACTCCTGTTTCCGAACAGTATGACAAGTCAATCAACGTTTCTACTTCACTACTACAAATATACGCATATGTTCTTGCAGATTAAACATCGAGTAATTCTCACCAAATAAAGAACCGTCAGGGCTCCAAATTACACGGTTTACAGAGACAGCAGGATCTTTGACTAGAGCAGCCTGGATTCAAGTACATAAATTCGTTTAGCATATCTGAATAAACATGGTGCTAATGTGTATGCTAAATAGTGACGGCACAAACCTGAAAAAGCATTGAACAAGCACTAAGATCCCAAACTTTAAAGTTTTTGGAAACCAACCGTTCCCGAGAGCCAACTTCCCACAATGCTATGTCTCCAACGTTCGTACCAACTGGTTCATAGTATCCAGAATACATGAAGATAGAATCACCAGCTGGACAAAAACAGAAAACCACGTGCAACTATGATAAAACGAAGCATAAGTATAGCATACCTAGAAGTAGAGTCTGTTGAACAGGATGGAAATCCATGCTCATAGGAGATGAACCCTGGTTCAGAATTCTTGCGACAGCCCTCGGTAGATCATCGGGTGCACTGAAAGCCTGACTGTGACCATGGCCCTGGAATGGTACTGGTAACAAATTGACAGGAAGATTTACCTGCACAAAGTGAGCAAAGATCAGTAAATAACCTTAGGCAGAAAGAAACACCATCACACACGGATTACATATCAAATAAGTCAATTAAAGTAAAACAGCAGTACTTCATCAGATATCCCCATGGGCCTTGTCCTTTTGGCAACATGATCAGAGTCCCCAGATGGGTAGTCTGCAGACGGATTCGTTGGAGGAGTCCTTGGATGCTTCAGCGCAGCTAGTCAATAATGAAACATGTCATTAAAACGAAAAGAACTAGAAGGAATGATATCGTCATAATGCTAAAAACAAAACCCATAGAGGAAGCAATTATAGAAGAAAAACAACGAGGAAGAAACAACTACCTGGTATTGAAGAAGCACCAAGACCAATCGCTGCACCAGAAACACCTGGATGAGTTACAGTTGAAGGGTTTGACATCCAACCTGCAAGGGGTGCCGGAACTTGTGCAGGCGTAGGTTGAAAAGGCTGAAGACGTAAACCGAGGACATTAAGTACAGGATAATGAAAGAGAAATTAGAACAGTTCTATCGAACTGGATACCCACCCCATGGGCCCCTAGGGGAGGAAAAGCTCCAGCTTTCGGTAGGGATCCAAGAAGTGGATTGTTTGCAGGTGATGGTGCTCGTGCACCATTTGGCTGTCCACATGAGTGATCGACAAAGAGAGTTTTTATATCTGGATTGGGCCTTGGGTTTTTACAAAGCTGATGCTGCCAATTCAAGCTGTAATCGCAAGAGAAATCAGTTTTCCCTTAAAGGCCACAACTAAAACAACTCGGGTTCAATAAAAACATCAAAGCTAGTAAGAACTCGAGAAGAATGCAATGCTGCTGTATGCTTCGACTTCATTGAAAAAGTTGAGGCAACAAAATATATACCCTAAATTCCGTGCCATATTAGTGTGAGTTCATTGCATAAATAAAATGTTGATTGAAAACTAGAACCTGCCCCCTCCCAACCCCAATGTCATCAAAGCAGCTAATGCATTGATGATAAAAAATCTAATGATATAAGAAGAAAATTACCTCTGATTAATGAGGGTGCGTAACCTCGAATTTTTAAGGTTCGGGAACTGCAATTTGTCACGGAATAAAGGATTTGCTTCAATAAGCTTCTTGAGTTCAACTAACATGATTGCTCTAGCTGATTTTGTATCTCCATACTTCGACAACTGTTCGTTCTCTCTGTTATGGAAGTTATGCATTCTTCAGTACTTTCGCTGTCATTTATTTTTTATCAAGACACGAACACTTAAACACAAGCGCGTACCTGAAATTCTCCAATGTCAAAAGCTGAGTGATTTCCTTAAAAAGTTCCTCATTGAATGTAGCAAAAACTTTCAAATCCTTTACTAATATCTCCACGGCCTTCGACCGGTCATGCCTAAATCAAATTTGAACATTCGAAATTAAAGTCCCAAACTTCCAATGATTAATAGAACAAACCGGAACCAAAGTATGCAAAAGCTTACTTATCCAATGCCTCAAGGTACTTCTGCTTCCTGATCTCGAAAAAGATTTTCATCGAATACCGATTATCATCAACCTTGGTGAAACCAGACAGATATTTCTCAACCTCATCCCAATTTCCATTATGAACTTCATCCTCAAAATATTTCATATTAAAGAAAAACCCAGATTCCTGTTCAAGCCTATTTAAATCGAAACAAATAATAAGCCAGTACTAAGCCGAAAATTCGACACATTTCAAAATTATAAGCTAACAACAACTACTAATCGAACTCAAACAGCACTTTACTAAAACAAATCTTACTTGTGAACAGTTTCCTTAAACTTTTCTTCATCCAGAAACTGTAAGATCAAGAACACTAGCTCTCTACTCAGAGACGACATCGTATCAAGCCGCCGACTTCAGTTCCCAGATGAAATTCAAAATCTGCAAATACAAACACTAGATCTGCAAGAAAATCACCCAAAAAAAACAGGAAATGAAAATAAATTCAGCTCAAAATACCTTATAAGCACAATAAAAATCCCAAATGAAACCTAAAAAGATCGTTCAACCATCTTCAACCGGAACATTAATGAAGAAGAAGAGGGGGGAAAGGTAAATCAAGGGGGGGTTTTGTATCATAAAAAAACAAACTTTATACCATGTAGAAATCCAAGGTGAAATTTTGCAATAAATGACAAAAAAGCAGAGAGAAAAAGACATGAAAAAAGCAAAAAGAAGATAAAGGAAAGCTACATATTTTAAAGTAACAGATTCTCATAAACACACACACACACACACACAAAACATGAACAAAAGTAACCAGATTTGTTAGAATCTTACCATCTGAGATCGGTTTTTCAGATATATAAAGAGAGAGATAAAAGAAACAAATTTCAAAGATTAAATTTTTATGGAAAAAAAATAAAGGAAAACAACCCCAGGGAAGCAAGAGATTCTCTTTCCCTTTCTTTTTCTCTCTGGAAAACAATCTAAATTCCTTTTTATATAAAACCCAAACATAAAACCTTGCAGAAATGGCGATTCTTATAGGAAAGGGCAGACAGATAAAGAAGATGATAAGTACCTTAATTTATCAGTATAGCTTATCAACGATGATAAGTTATTGTAATAAGTAAAATGGCTTATTTATAAGTACAGTGACTATAGACCCTATTTAGCTGGCTAAACCTTGTCGAGTCTATCGGTGCGGAATCTCTAGCTGACAGCTATTCTACTTTCCAGAAATAATCATCTGTGACGAGGCGTATTCTGCTCCTCATTTTCAGCCGTCAATTTAGAATTTGATTTTCCTTGATTTTGATCCGACGGTTTTCGATAGTGTTTGTGTATAGACCTGACAAACTTGACCCGAGAACCGAATCGATTTATCCGAACCGAAACCCGGAATTGACTTGAATATGATGGCCTGAATTTGATCCGAAACCCAAAATAAATCGAACCGAACCGAATCGAAGTTCAGTTGAACCGAAAATTGACCCAAACAAATAGACCTGAACCAAATGGAACCAAACCGATTTCACCCGAACCGAAGGCAACCAAAAATTAAAAAAAATATATTAAAATAAATAAATAAATATGATATGTGAACTGTCGTACAACTTACCAAAAAGTCAAATATACATGCTATATAAAGTCATATATAGGGTGGAAAAACCTAACTCGACCTAAAAACCCGACTAAAACCGATCGATCTCATATTAACCCGACTCGAAATCAACCGATCCAAAAATAACCGACCCGAAATCAACCGAACCGAACGTCAGCTGACTCGAAATCAACCTAACCGACGTCCTAACCCAATACTCGAATCGAAATCACCATAAACCTGAACTAAAACTGAACTAAACCCAATTAAACTGAACCAAATTTAAATTGAATACAGTCAGAACTAAAATAATCCGAACCAAATCAAATGATCCGTTTGTCTCCTCTTGCGTAAAGGTGAGGAGTGGGGGGAAATCGCCTGGAAAGCGATCTTTACTATTCTGAGATCTACCGAGGAAAAACGACAGGCTTTTTGATTTAAGAATTTGACCCTGGATTTTGCTGAATATTACGGGACCTGCCATTGATATAATTATCGCGTGAAAGTTTGAGAAATACTTGGTTTTTCATTTATCGTGAGATATCGGGAGTGAGAAAGTTTTGAAAGCAAAGCAATAATTAATTCATTGAATGGATCTAAAACCGATAATTTATTTTTTGAAAAACCCAACATGATTAGTACATGTATCTAATTATTTAATCATTTTGTATTGTTTATGTTCACACCATTTAAAATAAATTGTTTGAATTTTTATTATATTCGAGTATAATGTAATACTTGTGTTTGATTTTTAAATTTGAATAAACTCACAATATTTTAGATTAGGTTGTTCGAATTTAGATCATTTAAGTAGGCCACATTATTTTTATTATTGGGATAATTTATTGGGTTGAAAATATTGGACTTTATTCAAATGAATATGACATGGTTTTGTGTTATTTTTTTATATAATTACGGATATTTGATTTATTAATTAATTAATTCTCTTTGACACTCCACCAATAATTATTAGCGAATTTTTTTTTGATAAAACATGTCTATTTTATAGTTCAAGTTGAAATTCGTAACTCTCTCTTAATAATGTCGTCTTTAAAATTCAAATTCAATTTTACGATAATAATGTGTTTTGTCATTGTACTCAATCCTTGTTGATATTAGTTGAAATATTTTTTATAAGTATATTTTTTACATAAATATTTTTAATTTGTTCATATCGTGGGTGTGACAAAAGTTTGATAATTTACTCAATAATCTATTAGATTATTGTGTACTATTATTAACATATTTTATTGGAAAATTCTACCACGCTCGACAAATATCGCTGAACACCACTAACGCTGAACATTGCTGAACACCATTAAATTGATTAATAAAGATTAAAAATTTTAAGGACTCAACATATAATTATAAATTATTTAAAATAAAATTTTAATTAAATTGTTTTCCATAAATATTATATTTTTTAATCTTTTTTAAAATAATTGGATTAAGTATCAACCTTGTTCAATTTAAAAAATAAAAAATATATAATATTTATGAAAAATAATTTAATTAAAATTTTATTTTAAATAATTTATAATTATATGTTGAGTCCTTAAAATTTTTAATCTTTCTTAATCAATTTAATGATGTTCAGCGATGTTTAATGTTAATGGTATTTAGCAGTATTCGTCGAGCATGGTAAACTCATCCTATTTTATTTTAGGCTTAACTACAAAATAAGTGCTCAAACTATGCCTCTTCTTTGTAATAGGTGCCTAAAGTTTTATTTTTGACTGAAATATGTGCCTAAATATTTTTGGCTGAATTAGGTGCATAAACTTTCATTTTTTTCAGCCAAAAATGAAAAAAATGAAAGTTTAGGCACCTATTTCAGCCAAAATAAAAATTTAAACACCTATTTCAAACAAAAATACTTTAAGCATTTATTACAAAAAAGAGACATTGTTTGTTTACTTATTTTATAGTTTAGCCTTTATTTGATGTTTCTAAATTAGTGTTGTTTGATTAGGGCCACCGAATTAAATTAAGACTTTTGTAATGATAGTGATGTATTTTTCTTGTGGAGACTAACGAGTTAAGGTAGGTGTGATAATTTAAGGTGTAAAAAAAGTCAATTTCGTGATTGATTCTATTCTATTACAACATATTAATATTGTAATTAATTGATTAATATTATTTCCTTGGTAAAATCGTAAAAGCAACGCAACTACGCAAGCACCAACATATATTAGTGTCATTTTCGGTGGGTTTGAATGAGGATTTCTTGAGGGAAAATTTTTCATTTAAATCGTTGTTTTAAAAAATGAATTTATTTATTTAGATAAAAAAGGCAGATAATTTTTTATTTTAATGAATGATTATATAGTAGTATTTGTTTTTTACTTAGATTTTTAAAAATGCACACCTGTAAATTACGCTATTCGAATCTGAATCACTTAGAATGAAGATCGTCGTCCTTTATCACTAAGGCCACTCAATAAGTTCATGTATGCGGTTTTTTTAATTCATGCTATTTGTTAACTTTATTTTTAACACATTTATTTCACTATAGAATAAAATTTTGAACTTTAAAATATTATTCTATTTGAGATCTATTAATTGGTCTAGTGGCTAAGAATGTTTATATTGTCTCATTTTATATGAGTTCGAATCTCATAAGGGAATGTAATTACCACTCTATCTAATCAAAAAATAGTATTATATTTAATTCCGATGTATATTTTTACATTATTAATTTTTTTTATATATTTACAAATCTAATGATATTTATGTTGTATATTTATTTTTTAATATCATTGATTTTCTTTTATAACTTTTTTCAAACTTGTGAAAATTTAATAACTTATTTTTTAAAATAATTAATTATCCAAACAAAATAATGTTAACCGTTAGAGTTTTTGAAATGCATCCTTTTAAAATATTAATATCTTAAAAATCATCAAAATTTTAGAATTTTCTCTTCCGTACACATTCTAAAATAAAATAAAAAAGTAATTTCTTTTAGGTGTAAAAGTCAAATAAGAAAAGTCCAACCTTAAAATAAAAAAGAAAATGTACAAGTAGATAAAGTCAAAAGTATTCAATATACCATTTAATTTGTATTTATGTATCATATTTGTATATTTATAATTAGATGAATAAAAGAATTAAACATTTTTTAAAGTATAAGTGCAATCATAACTAAAATTTTAAATATTTTGTCAAGTTCATTATACGGGTCGAATAAAATATTTTGGTCTTGTTTGGTAATTAGCGGATATCGGATTACATTAGCTGATTTGACTAGCAGATTGTATAAAATTATTTAGTAAAATGAATTAATAGCTTATAGCTGTTTGATTATTTAAACATGCAAAATAACATATAAGGACGTAATTATATTCGATACTTATTTAAATAATTTATTATTTTTTGGATCAAAATAGTATGGTTTCATTGATGAAGAAAATCATACAAGATCAATATGTATCTAATTAAAAAACCCTAAACCTAGATAGAGAAAAAGAGTATGCATATCAATTGATGAAAACAAAACACTCAGCTAAAAAAACATGTGAACCAAACTAAACGCATAACACCTTAGCCTACTCATCCGCATTATCCCCAGGCAACCAACACACGCTCAGCCAAACAAAACCAATGCAACAACATTCGCAGCATGCCCTAACACCGAGCATGACCTCCCAACCTCCTCACATCACCACGATGCAAGATCCACGTCCCTTTTCACTGACACATCTGCCATCTTATTCACTTCCCTAAAAGCATTACGAAAACAAACGCAATCCAACAAGACACATGCCTCATCAATTACTCAAAAACATTGTCAAAACCTTCACGGTCGCCGCTCCCGATGCATCAACCAAGCAATCGCTACTCGCGAATCAGATTCAATAACAATTGAAAAACTAGTCTTCCATTTGGATGATATGACAACCTCCAATGTTGTTTTAATAGCCCATAACTCCGCTTCATTGGAATTCATAATCCCCAAGGCTCCCAAAAATAACGCTAGCACACAACTCTCAGAGTCTCTTAACACTCCTCCACAACTCGTCGGACCAGGCTTGCCATGAGCGGAACCATCCACATTGAATTTAAGGGAACCCAAAGCAGGACGCTGCCAATAAACTCCACTCCGAACAACCGGCAAACTCGAAACCCCCACGCAACGCCACGGACATTTCCACCACTGTGCTTCCATCACCTTCGCAGTCGAATTAGATGCTTTCACCCAATATAAAAGCCATGAGCTTGAATTGATCGTCAGAAGAAAAATTGGGCAAAAAATTAGGATACATTCCGGGAAAGTAAAACTTCCATCAAAGAGAAGCAAATGAAAGGCTTTCGTAAATATTCTCGTAGAATCGAGAATGAAATTTTCATTCTGTACATGTCAAATCATGAATTAGTAACTACATCCAATCTCCAAAAAGATCTCAATTGTTTCAAACTTTCTATATTTAGAATGGAATATTTACGGAATCCCCATGAATAGGATCAAACCTTAATATTAATTAGATTATGAAAAATAATTGTTTTAATATAATATTACTAAGCATACATGAAGGATCTATATATTAATTTATTATTTATATAAGTAATTTAATATAATCTAATTAATTATTAAATATAAATGTGTGAGAATAAAAAGAAAAAAGTATTAGTTTACAAATGTCACAATATAAATACGCGAGGGTGGAGAATTAAAATAGAAAATGTTAAATTTAGGTTATTTGGTGATTTTTTATAATTGTCAATGGTAAAAGGTTTTTATAACTCTATTGTCAAAACCTCTAATTTTAAAAAGCTCATATTAGCAGTTTTTTTTAAAATGAGAGGTTTCACCCCAATTTGTTATTTCAATCCGCTATTCAGCAAACATCCAAATTAGTGAATTTGACGGGTTAAATCTTTAATTTTAACTCAAACTTCTAGTTTTGGCTCAAACTGCTATTTATTAATTTTAACTCAAACTTCTAGTTTTGGCTCAAACTGCTATTTATTAAACACTGCCTTTATATGAGGTAAAAAGTTATTTCATAAGTGGTTATTGGTATGAAGGTAAAATATTTGTTTATAAATGTATTAGTCCTAAATTGAAGTGTTAGGTGATTACTTTTAGTTCTCTTATTTAAAGTCTAAAATAATATTTTTGTTAACATCAAAAGCAAATAGTTTTTAGATTTTTTACCATTTGAATGTGTACTTAAAGACTTAATAATAATTATATATACTTAAATAAATACAGTCAAAATTAATTATTGTAACTAAAAATCAGTTAGTCTACTAAGATAATACGTTAAATCTCTTAAACAATGTCGATTAAGGGTTTAAATTCTGACATTATGAATAAAATAATTGAATTGAAAGGGTCTACAGCACCCCTAAAATGAATTAGTCAACTAATAAATTTGAGTACAGGTGATTATAAAAAATTAATTATTATAAAATATAATTAAATTAATAAGCAAAATATATACATATTTAAATAAAAATAAATTCAAAGTTGACCAACATATGAAATTTCAATGTCCTCGCTATAAATGATTTCAGTCAAGGTCAAGAAAGTAATTTACTAAAAACAATAGGCTTTTTCTTTTGAAAATATAATAAAATAATCTAATAACAATGAGTTGAATCCAATTATTTTGAGAATTTAATATTTGAAATTGTTGTGTCCACATCACATGTTCAAAGCACCACATGGTTGTTGAGATCAAATCAACCACTACAAAAAGAATACTAATTGCTAAAAAGTCCAAATAAATCTCTATTTTAGGACTAAATGTTGCCTTAAATTGCATAAAATCGAAAATATGTTTTTTCCTTTTTAAAAATTTTGAATTAGTCAAAGGTCTTTTATTTAATGAGAAAATTAGTTAGGTCTTAAACAATAATGGTTTTAACAAGGGAAAGTAATGTGACGTGTTTTTAGCCGCCCGACGCTGATAAAAAATTTAAATTTAATTCTGATTCGATATGATATAATAAAAATATAATCTGACCCAACCCAACTTATATGGAAAAATTGATAAAAAAAATAGTAAATGTAATATATAAAAATATAACAAATATATATAGTTATAAATAAATTGGGTTAGGTCGAAATTTTTTACCTTAAACCCGATTCCGGCTCAAACCTTTTTAAAACCCGACTTCAAAATAAATAAATAAACGATCTTATCAAAGCAGGTCGGGTAAGAACTAAACTTTTTTTTGTCATCCCTAGTTTTAACTTCCAAAAAAGGACGTGTAACAATTGGTAAAAATAAAATATGAAATAATATTAAAACCCACAAATTACAAATAATATTGGTGAAGTTTGTGGTTTACTGATAAAGGATAGGATAAGTCTAGAACGGATGTCACACACTGCTGAATAGCGCTAACGTATTACACCGCTGAACGTCATTAATTTTTAATGGTTTTTAAATAATTATTAAAAACCTCAAAGGTTTGACATGCAATTCATCATATTTCAACATAAAATTAAAAGAGATTATTTCATGAATTATTCTCACAATCTCATCCATGGTCCTACCCGATTAATTAAACCCACATCATCTGTATTTTTCATATAATATTTTCTTATAAATTACTATAAATTATCATCTTCTTCCTCATACTTCAAATATTTATTAATATAAAATCGTTAAAATAAAAAAGCCCAAAAAACTTAACTCATAATAAAAAAACAAAAATAAAATTATTTTTAATAAAATCACTACACTCCAATCTCAACCTCGTCTTCAATAAAATCACTGCATTAATTCCATATTTTTTAGAGCTTCAAAATGCAAAATTAACAATTATGAAATATTCGAAATAACTCAAAAGGAGAAGAAAATCCAAAATGCAATGCGAAGCGCAGAATAGTGAACCAAAAGCAAGAAACATTGATTCATGAAATTCCCACTGTGACTATTAAAAAAACCCCATTGTGAGTTTTGTCTCTTAAACCGCTCTTACAGGTTTTTGTTTTTGTTTTTTTTTTGTATAATTTCTTGGTGAATTACATTTTCAAGAGAAATATTGTGTTTGTTTTAATGGTAGAAAGACAAATAAATAAGGTATTCATATTCTGAAAACTTATGAAAATACTATATTAGGCTCGAATGGATCAACCGAATCACTAAGAAAGGGTGAATTGGCTTTGCAAAAAAATTGGCGAAAGCACTAGAAAAATGAAATTTTTGCACAAAAAAATTATAGTGGTTCAACTTCTCAACTAAGTCTAGCTCCACTACTTTAGCTTTTCCACTAAAAATTTTCCACAAATTCGCCCAATTTGTCTTTACTTTTAGGCTAAAGAAGATAATCTTACAATCCCAAGACTTATACCTCAAAGTCTTGTCTATCTCTCCCAAAGATAAAATACAAATGAACAAACAAATGTGCCGAAATCATTTTTTACGCGAGAAAATAGTTTGACGATTAATTTTTTTAAATTAGAGGTTTTTGTTTAAATTTGATATTTGAAAAGACTGGAGTCGCCACCGATCACTTTGAGGTAGACCAGACACTATAAAAACAATCAGAGATTCATTCTTTTAAAATTGGTAGCACCCTCACAAATGCTCGTTATTGATACCTTTAATTTTGCATGGCATTTTGGCATTTCGAATAACATTTTGAATTTAATTTAACCATTAATTATTAACTGGATTTAAATTCCAAACGGAGATATTCCTTTTATATGAAATATATTTTTTATCCGAATATGAGATTAAAAGCACCCCTATATGTTCAGGGTACCCCTATTCATATTCAAAAAATATATTTTCAACACAAAAAGTTTTTAATGCATGACCAATTATTGTCTTGTTTATTTTAAGTTCTAACTTAAAAAGGCTCTAATTAATTAAATTGTTTAAGACTATGAATATTATTAAATTTAAAAGCTTTTATGAGATAATACCCAATTGCTTGAGCACCATCCATATTAAAACCCCTAAATTTTAGATAATATTCACTAATTAATTTGTTATTCCAATTATTTAAAGTGATAGACCTAATTAAAGCTCTAATTAATTAACTAGATTAATTATCATTTTTAGGTTTTAATAAATGCTAAGTATTCTACTTAAAAGCCCATTTTGGATAACACCCATTGCAATGTGACACTACCCAAATTTGGAACTTCAAAGCTTCCCACTTAATATTCGTTAACTTGCTATAATGATCTTCCTAATTAAATTATTAAAATCTAATAGAGAACCTAAGATTAGGGCTCCAAACAATTAATTAAATCTAGGTGATTAAATTGTCTAACATACAATCTTATATGCATTACTTAAAAACATGCATCAAACATATAATTCAAATTATTAAATTAAACAATTAAATTCAGGATTAAATTGAAAGAAATACAAACTTTAATTGGATTTTATTACGAATAGTGTCCAAATTGCATTACAACCCAAAGTTTTAGGGACCAAAACTTAAAATAACCCAAACTTGAAAAAACACGCAAAGCCTCTTTACCCGATCCGACTTACTCTCGAGGACCTACTCAAACTCGGTGCCAAAACGGCACTATTTTGACTTGTTTATATATAGCCCCAACTCGAATTAACTCCGTCATAACATCAAGGCACTCTATCACTCTACCCTTTCACTTAACCCAACTCCTCTTCCCATAAATTCACCCTTAAAATCGATCAAAACCCATGTTCTTCTCCACATTCAACCCATGTTCATCCATTTTTAGCCGTTTGATCAATCACAAACACCTAAAACCCTTTCATTTTATGTTTCTACATATCAAACACCCAAATTCCTCACAAACTCATCCCATGTCCTTTTACTTTTCCTCATTCGATCCATCATCATCTCACTGGTCATCTCTGACTTTTTCGTCGGCTACCACTGACCACTTTTTGATCATTCCCTATATTGTTTTAACGGTTGTGAAGCAATTTTTGACCGCCGTACTTCATTGCGTCGGAATCTTAAAAACTTCAAAACTCGATTTTCACGTTCGATTTTTCTAAAATTACCTGGCTCAACAAAGTTGCCCTCTTCGCCCCCTAAAACTACTCAAGAATTGTCCTCTTCAACTCCAACCAGCATCCTAACTTTCCCACAATGAAGATAAGCTTCGGCCGTTTTGCTCTCACCCATTTTACATCGATTTTTATTTATATGATTTTAGACACTAACATCCTAACTCTCCGACGATCTTTTCTGACAACCTCTGTAATCTCTCTCTCCCTTTACTCAAGTAATAATTGTCCAATTATTACCTCATTAATTGTTTAATAATTTCTCTCTTTATTTATAGGAGATAGTGAATGATGACATGGACTGACGTTACGGCTAAGCAACTGATAACATCTGAAAAAAACAAAACCGTGTTTTCTCTTTTAGGCAAATCAGATACTGCCACGTGGTAAAGTTGGACGAGAAAAATAATAGTCTATTGGGTTTTATATTTTTTAGGCCAATTTACTCGAAAATGAATTAAAAGTTGGGCGAACAAAATTTATAATGGGCTCTTTTATATGTATAATAGACATGCAAGAAAAATTGAACCTTTTATCCTTCATTTTAGACTGTTATTATTATATTATTTATTTATTTATTATTTTTATAAGAGAAAATATGCATATATGATAGTCTGGGTAGAATTCGGGTATTAAAAAATGAAAACCTCACAAGGCAATGTGTTTGCACTCTTAAGCACTCTGCAAAAATCTTTAACACTTGAGCAAATATAACAAATAGACTCGCTAGTGTTTTTCTACAAGAAAATTGATAAATTTAAGTACAAAACTTGATTTTTTATACATGAATGTTGGCAATGTGTTTATTGTTGTTACATAGTTGCTTGAAGCTTGCTTTTAAGTTTGTGACCGTTGCTAGCCGTTGAGAAGTTAATTTTCAGCATTAAATGCAGTTCTGCAACATTGAGTATTGGTACACGAGTCTCGGTACCGATATCTGTCCTAAACAAGAAAGAGTTGTTACAACATTTAAGCAAGGATACCGGTACATGATACTTGGGTATCAGTACGAGACCTTGTGTATCGGTGCATGAACAATTGTATCAATACGCAAATTGCTCATTGGAATCCTTGAAGCCTTCCTCGTATCGGTACACGTATTACCGTACCAGTACGGATGTCTGCAATCGATACTTGGAGTTGAGTACCGATAGGGACACACTGTTTTTCACTTGAGCTATTTTGAAAGAATTTTAAACATGTCAAAAACACTTTGAAAGCCTTTCAAACATATTTTCAGGCTAATGGACTTTTGAAATATTTTTGCAAATTAGTTTAAGTCCAAAAATATTTTTCATTTAAGTTATATCAAAATCAATATCTCAACATATTATTTTTTCTTGATTCTTTCTCTTTCCGAATTTCAGAATGGCCATTTGAATTCTTTCTAATGGAAAGGCATAAAAACAATAACTTTTGTTTATTTTTTTGTTTGGCTGCTGAGAAACGAATGAAAAAGGGAAAAGAAATTTTCTAAAAATGATATGTTCATCACATTTGTCTTGTAAACTGAAAGATTTTTGGATCTTGTAAATAGAATTTGGATTTTGTTGTATAATCTAATGATGCTTTAAGATGGAAATAGAATGTAACCGGAGCCTTGTGTAAATACTCATATTCTTAGTTTTAGGATTAATACTGTAATTGAATCAACTTTTATTTTCTTAAAGTTTTACAAAACTGGATCTAATTACCTTGGACAATTCCATATCCATGACATTTTATTGATCCCTTTCAAAGATGCTTTTAGATTTTTTATATAAGGTACGAGGAAGAAGATGATGATTTGTAAAATAAAGATGATACGAGTTTATTTAATTGGCAGGACCATGGATGAGATTGTGAGAATGGTTCATGAAATAATTTATTCTAATTTTATTTTTGAAATATGATTAATTTCATATCAAACATTTGAGATTTTAATAACTATTTAAAAATTATTAAAAAAATTAATGGTGTTCAGTGATGTATTGCTTAGTAGTGTTTATCTACTTTAAGCACCTAAAGTTCAAAAAATTATACTTTGGGCACCTATTTTCATTTAAGCCTAATTTATACGATACATTTAAAAAATTATACAATAATTATTAAGTCCCCTTAAATTTTTTTAAAAATATTTTATTCCCAAGCGTCAAAGATATCAAATAAATTGTCATTCCAAAAAAAACAATTGCTGAACATGGAAGAAAATGATTGGGAATTTGAAGGACAAAAAACAATTTTTTTTGTCCTTTTAATTTTTTAGGGCTTTGTCCTGACTAATTCGGACCGACCTACGTCGCATACTTCAAACTCGAGACATGCTTAAACAATATCAAACTCCTTATCACTTGGACCAACCCGTTAGTTAACAATTTAATTATGTTTACTACTGTTATCACGTGCGGTGGAGCAATGAGAGTACCGAGTACTATCATCTTTGTACCATTTGATAACCAATAATTCATTATTCTCACCTAATTGCCCAAGAAAATGAAAAAAAAAATTAAAAATTAGGTGCAGCTTAATTATTTTATAAGATATATGTGTATACAACTTAATTTTGTTAAATTAAAAGATTTAATTATTAATTTGTGAGAAAAAGAAAAGGCACTTTCAAAATCTCAGCCGTCCACATAAAGATGACTAGACCAGATGACAATAATTAGTTTCATGCTTTTCTGTTTATAATTTAAAGGTCCAATATACTAATTTAGTTTAATTCGAAATTTTAAGAAATTTTGGTTTAAATTATTTTATCTATAAAATGTGTGTATTGTTAAAAAATTAAAAATATGTATAAAAATATACTATATTATAATTATTTTTAGATTATTAAATAAAAAATTGAACATGTTTAGATTTCTATTTTAAAGTGAAAATAATAGTAATTCGATTCCCATTTTAAAGTAAACATAGAAAAATAATTAATCGTGATTTTAATATTAGATTTATTTATTTATTCGGATATTGAATTATTGATAGACTGTTCAGTCGTCATCCAACAATCCCCATTTCTGCATGATTTGGACAAACAGACAAAGAACCGACAAAAGAAAGGAAGGATTGTGACCAAGAAAAAAGCTCCAATATTCCAAAAATCAATAAATTAATTAATGGATAATAATTACTTGTTCACAACACTTTATGACTTGCTATTTTCATTTTGATTTGATTAATTACTGTTTAACCATATAGATTTTATTCGAGTTAATTGCCCAAACTTTTAAATATTGTAATTTCATTCTAAACTATGGTTCTGATTTTATATTTGTAAGAATGGCAATTTGACCAGAACCTGTCGGATCTTAACCCGACTCGACCTGATAAGGGCGGATTTTTTTAAAAAAAATCGGGTTCGGTCGGGTCGGTTATTGAAAAAATAAAGTCGGGCCGGGTTCGGGTTTATTGTTAACTTTTCCCGGCCCGACCTGATATATTTATATATATTTATTATATTTTTATAAGGTTTAAAATTGATACACAAGCTGTGTAAAATAAATTTTACACAAGCCTGTCTATTTCTACTATAAATCAAAATTAAACCTAAACCCTAGAAAACTAAACCCCAAATTCTAAACTCTAAATTCTATACCCTACAACCCAAACCTCTAGACTCTAAACTAAACCCCTAACCCCTAAAACTAAAAAGTCTGTGTAAACTAAAGTTTACATAGACTGTGTATTGAAGTTTTTCTCAATTTTATATATTATATTTAATATTTTTATTAATTTTTCCAGGGTCGGGTCAGGCTTAGTCGCGTTTTTTATTAAAATATTGGGGTTGAGTTATTTTTTTATTATGTCGGGTCGGGGTCGGGGCGGGCTATATTTGTCTTTAAACTTTTGGATATTTCGATTGCATCCCGAAATGTGGCTCTCGTTATAAATTGGTCCCTAAATTTTTGAATATTTTATATTGGTGTTGATGATTTTTTATGCTTTATTGTCGATTAATGTTATTGTTTTAATCCATCTTTTGTTCGAGTTTTTAATTTGTATGGCCCTGTTATGATCTCAAGCGGTTAGTTTCTTGTTTCAATGATTATAGGAAAATATTTAGATTATGTGTTTAATTTACTGTTATGATTGTAAACCCTCGTTATAATTTTAGATATTTTTCTCTTTTTAATAAAATTAGTAGCTTTATAAAAAAAATAGTCGAACTTGAGTGTTTAAAGATTTAAAACATATACAGTATCTAATATGGATTAGTCAACTAACATGTCTAACATCAATAGTTATAAAAAAGTATATATAACATATTTTATAATTCAATATGGTAATGATTAAAAATATGGTTAATTATATTTTATAATTTTTAACTTAAAATAATTGAATGAATAATAAAGATAAAAAAATAAATTAAACAATAAGTAACTTATAAAAGATAGATTCATCTTTCATTTTAAATTTAATTTAATAAATAAAGCTTAAAAGGTAACCATTATTGTAAAATCGAGTTCATTAAATTCTTAGGCTGCAAAATAGTAATATTCAATTTATTCTCTTCTGAACTCATTTATTAGTTTGATTAAACCTGTAAGTCTGGAATTTCACAAAAATTAAATAACCAAATAATACCATTACATACATTAAATAAATAAAAAAGGGGGAAACTCACATTTTACTCTTTAAATTTTGTATATTTTTAATTTGAACCTTTAACTTTTTCCAATATTAGTCTGTAAGTCAGGTCGTGACACCACACAATTTTTTAGTACCACCTTATCATAATGATAAAAAAATTAAGTTGAAATATTTTTTAAATTCGAAAATCAATAAGAAAATTGTTAAATTCAAAAAATAAAATAGATAAAAAATAAATATAATATTTTAATGATAAAAGAAAAATCAATTCCTAATAAAAATCCAACAATAAAGGGGACAAACAGAAGCTTATCCCAGATTGAATACAATAGCTTTATATTTTATATTTTATTTGAGATAAATCACATCTTTTATTTTTATTTTATGCATTGCCCCCACTAGATAAATTATTGACGAGATTTTGTCTTTTATTTCGTTGTTATTATTTTTAGTAACCATGATTTAACGTGGCATCAATTTATTTTTTTATATAATATATGTTCATTTTATAGTCTATGTTCAGAATTCGTGATTTTTCCTCTTAAAAATATCATATCCAATATTTAAATTCGAGTTCTTTTTTTGAAAAATAATGTATATTGTCATTGCACCAATAACACTAAATTAAACAAAATATAAATAATATATATATGAAAAAACTTTTATACACAAAATGTGTTAGTTTATATAACCTTATTAGATTTGGTGTTTAAAGTTTACGAATTTAGATTGCAGGGTTTAAGTTTTAGATTTAGTAATTTAAAATTTAAAGTTTAAAGAATAGTTATTTAATATTTTTTATATAATTTATGTATTAAAATATAACTATATATATCGAACAGATATTTTACCTTTGATAATTTAAAACCAATCTATTCTATTTTATATTTATGGGATAGAACTTCAAATACATCATTGTCTACGATTTATTCAACCCAAAAAGAAGAAGAAAAAAAAAACAATATGTTCAAACTTCAATGTTTATCGAGAACGTGGTGTGCACGCGCCATTGGGATGGAGTGTTTGTGTGTGCAAATATTAATTAATATTATTGATTTCCAAAGTCATACTGGAATTATTCATAATTATAAATAATACACGTCCAAATAGCTATAATTAAACGTAATCAATATAAAGTATAACCAAACTAATAAAGGGTTATATTTTGATACACAACTCTTCACATTTAAGTTATAAAATTTAAAGAACCCAACAAGTATCTCAGTAAAAAACAGACGATGTTTATCTTAAGAGACACGAGTTCAAATCGCTTTGTCTATAAGGTGTATGCGTATTTTCAAAGGGTTGTATGAATATCACCTATAAACTCTAAAATTAAAAGATTTGTGTAAACCTTGTTTATTAAAGTATTTTTCAACTGATAATCATAATATATTTATATCTAGAAAATAATAAATATGGACAGAGCACTAAAGACATGATAGTTTTTTTAAAGATATATAAACAAAAGATCCTTTAATCGATCGAGTAGTCAAATATATTATCTATTTTTATATTCTATGGGTTTAAATCTCGGTGTTTATATTGAAAATTTCTATTGTAACAAAAAAAACCTATACACAATTTACGAAGAATAAAACTCGAGTATGATATAATGAAAGGGTCTGTGTTAGATCCATTTCAGTTCGAATGTACTACAAAATTTAATTTTAAGCATGATTTTAATTATCTTTCTACTTATAACACTCAAATATATAAAACTGTAATCGTACTTGTACATGTATCTAATTTAAAAATATTATCGACATGTCAATTGAATTTATTTTAACTGACATTGTTGTTAAAATAACACGCATAAGGACATAAAATCAAGCATGTTTAAATATTTAATGTCTCCCTGTTCATATATAGGAGCGACATGCCTAATATAAGTATTGTACCAAACTCATATGTTAAATATTACTAATAATCGGTTAGTCTATAGAATGAGACACTTAATCCCTTAAATAAAATTAAATATTAAATTATAACGTTGTAAATAAAAAATAATAATGATATAAATTTTTATAAAACTCGATCTGATTAATCAGTAAACGAGGATGATACTTTTGATTTAAAAAAACATTGTCAAGATATTCAAAAACATCTTTATTAAAATAATCCGACAGGTTTTGGTCTATAGTTTTGGGTCACCAATTTATCGAATTGAAATATCGTGATATGGTACGAGAAAGAGTTGATTTTCATTATTATTATATTATTTATTTATTTAGAAAATTAAATTGTCAGTCGTCAGTCGTCAAGCAGTGGGTCTCCCTGCTTTAGTTGAGAAAGTGGAGTTCAGCAATCAATCACTTTCTCTCCTTTTTTTTTATTAACTTTTTTTTCTTAATTTTTTTATTAAAAATATCAATAATCAATTAGTCTAGTAAAACGATACATTATATTTTTTGGATGAATCTACAAAATAGTCTCATTTTTTTGTAAATCCCCTTCAATAGCATTCAAAAGTTTATATTTCTCGGACTAATACTATTACAGTAAACTCGTCGTCTATGCACAACGAATTTAAATCTTTTTAAAAAATTATTCAAACTCGTCTGCATAAACGACGAACTTACTGTAATGGTACTAGTCCAGGAAATATAGACTTTTGGGTGTTAGTTAAGGGGATTTAAAAAAAATGAGGCAATTTAAGAGATTCGCCCGTATTTTTTAAATGATATTTAAAGTTTATATTTTGACGTTATGAATAAAACATACTAAGTCGAAATAGACGCTCTTATAACGAGTCTATGCAATGTGCGGTCCAAACTAATTTCTATGGAATATTTATTTTTTTTATTTTTAGATTTTTGTGATATCTTTCATGATTTTTTTAATAAAATTTAATTATTATTGTCAAAAAAATTAAAAGGGGTATGAAGGTACTTATTCCTAAATTTATTTTTTCTAACACTATTAAATTTAAAATTTAAATATGATAAAAAGTACATATAAAATATTTTTTAACATAATTTGGTTATCCTTTAAAATTTTATCGAAACAACCTCTCAAAATTATATGTTAATTTTTTCATTAAAATAATTTTATATAACATTCTTGTATTAATTGAGGAAGATTACTAGATAATTTAAAAAATGTTTTATAAAGTTTATTTTGGAGAAAAATTCAATACACAGTCTTACACAGACATTTTAGTTTTAAGGGTCAGGGGTTTTATTTAGGGGTTTAGAATTTAAGGTTATTGTTTAGAATTTAGAGTTTAGGGTTTAGTTTTTTATTGTTTAAGTTTAATTTTAATTTATAGTAGAAATAGACAGGCTTGTGTAAAATTTATTTTAGACGGCCTGTGTATAAATTTAAACCCTTTGTTTTGTTATTGAATTGTAATACAATGGAAATTTCAAATTTAGTGGGTGAAAGAGTGTTGAAAGGGGATGAATCTACACTATTCAAAAGATAATAAATATTATTTTAAATATATTTATATTTTTATCATGTTTATATAAGATTTAAATAAAATAATTAAAAAATTAATATTTAATGATCAAATATATTCAATAAAGCCAATTGCATTTAACTCAGATGATATGTCAATGGTACAATAAAAAAGAGGAACTGATATCGAACATGTTTAATCAATCCATATTCGTCTATTCATGGGTGGGGAGAGATTTGAGTAGTACATATATTGTATCAAATTATATGTTCAAAAAATATTATTTAATAAAATTTTAAATACAAACCATTTATCACTAATTTTTTATACTTCCTTTGTCCCAATTAAAACAACCACATGTTGATATTTTTATGGTTACATTTTTTAATTTTGACTATAATTTATTTAAATATTTCAGTTAATTAAAATTTATAATATATATATATATATTTAAAAACTAATTGATTGAAGGTATTTAAAAAATATTTTTTTCATATTTCTATCAATAATAAAATTTAAATTAAAAAAAGTGAAAGTTGGAAAATTTTGACCAAAAAATGTTAACACGTGGCAATTTTAGTGGGATAGAGAGAGTATAATATATTTTCCTTCGTTTATATTATTAGTATAAAATGAAATATTACTATTTATAGGAAATTCGAGTTTAAACAACTTATTTTTAATTGTATGTTCGTTGAAATTTAAAAAATCAAACAAATATTACCGTATAATTATATCACATGCTAAAAAAATCAAATAAAATAATACAATAGAAACAGAATTGTACATGTCAATTAAAGTGTCAACATTATTGCAAATTCACACGTTTTCACAAATATATATATATATATATATATAATAGATATATATATAATAGAAGTATAATTAGTAAGGGTATGAAATAATTTTCTTATAATTATTTTAGGATAATTTTTGTATTTTTATATGATTCTGACATAATATTAATATTTTTTGACACAGTTAAACGTTGTAAATAACTCATATAGAAACCATTATGATGGACTCTTTAAAAGCTAAAAAATACCTTTCAATTGGATGAACTTTAATTGTTATTTTCCCCTTTTTTGGGTTCACACAAAAATGAATATTATATACACGAAAGAGGAAATATTATTATTATTATTTATTAAGTGGTAAAAGTAGTACATTGGGTCCTTTTCACAAACGGCTAGAGTAGGGTTTCATCATGCAGTGTCTCGTAATAATAACAACAACCTTTATTATATCATGTTATGTTTATATTTTTAAATATATAATTTCATTCAAAATAAAGTTATCGTAAACCCTACTTTTCAACTTTTCCTAACCTTACTTTTCTATGCAAATCTAAGTACAGCCTGCAACCCCTTTTACCTTTGCCCTCTTAACTGATGATCGATTATTAATCTTAACATTGTTGTTGACTATCGGATTTTTTATTTTTATATTTTAATAAAATTTTTTGTCTTTATAGTACGTATTTTTTCTGTTTTTGTGACATATTTCTTTGTTTGTTTTGTGATTTATTTTATCTGTCCTTGTAGCATGATTTCAGCGTACTTTGACGGCCGGTTGGTACAAGTACAGAGATCTTCACGGCGTTAATCTCTGATTTTGATTCTGTCGGTGGTCTTAGAAAGATGAATCCATAATCGGTTGATGGCTGGTTGCCGATGTAATCAAACCCGGGTAGCGGAGCAATCTGCCTGATAGCTTGGTTCGCTCACCACTCATTTTTCACTATTTTATAACATCTCGATTTGATAGAGACAAGGAGATTCGAGAATGTTTCTGAATTTTGGTATGCTAATCTTAATTGAAGTGTCTGTTTTTCTTTGCACGTTGTAAAAGGTTTTTAATGGATTTGTTTATTTTTCTTTTTTTTGATGCATTGTATTGTATTATCTTTCATAGTGATTAATAAAATTCAGATGCCATTGTTTAAAAAAATAAAAGTTATCTGTTGATCGCTGATTTTTTCATTTCTTATTGTATTTTATGTTATTTTATTTAGTTAGTTTTTTCTTTATACGTTATTGTAACACGTTTTTTTTCTTGTGACATATTTTTTCTCTTATTTTTTTCAGAGTTTGATTTAATGTCGTGGTTTTAGATGACATTCATTATTTTATCTTACTAATCTATCTCTGCTTTGAATCTTTATACTTAAAATTGATATTGCAATCACTGCAGAAATGTCACAATTGAGTTGTGATAATACAAGTTTGTCAATGAGTCATAGTTGTTATATGCATTTTTATATTTTCTGTTTATTATGCTTATCATTCATTGTCGATAATAGTGTTTGTAAAATACCTAAATTATCACTCAACTTTGCTCTCTGGCTTATTTTGGTCACTGAACTTTAAAACTCTCAATTTACTCATTAAACTTTATTTTCTGACCTATTTTGATCACTTTGAATTATTTTATTAATATTTTGGTATGATGTGACATATTTTATTATTATTAAATATAAAAATAATTTAAAATAAAAATAAATTATTTGGTAAATTACACAAACCATCACTAAACTTTGCTCTCTGACCTATTTTGGTCACTGAACTTTAAAAGTGATAAATTTACTCATTAAATTTTATACATTGACCTATTTTGATCACTTCGGCATTAATCTATTAACGCTGTTATGAAATGTATTAAATAATAAAATATTAATATTTCTCTTCTTTTCCCATTTTCGTCGTTCAGGGGTTCTTTCAACCAAATATAATTGCTAAAAGCTTTCCATTTATGTTACCTCAGTGACCCAAAACAGGGTTTGTTAAATTGGCCTACCTATCTCTAGGTGAAAGACTCTTTAATATTTTACCATCGAATATGGCGGAAACACTTAAGAAGCTAGAAACTCTGAGGATAGTAGGATGTTAAAGCACAAAGTTGCAAAGATCAGCACAACCAAACAGATAAACTCCCTTCTTATACCCACACACAAATTTCACAAATTTTTAGCGTCCCCTAAATAAAAAATGAAAATGAAGGATTAAAAGAGTAAAGGCAATTACACTTTAAATTGGTCAATGATACAACCATCTTTAAGCACCTCAAGGAAGAAATGGTGATAAGGAGGTCTACTCCACTGAGCGATTGTGTAAGACACATATGACTGTTTTGACTTTAATGATCTTTCAATTGAATTTGGTTCCGCATTTGAGTTTGATTGTTTTTCTTTTTCTTGGGGATTTTGCAGGTTATGGTTTATGGTAGAGGTAGTGATGGAGGAATACCTATCGATGTTTTGACTGTATTTGTCTTGGATACGACTTGGGCTATCAATTTGGGTTTGGTCGAGGGATTAGGGTTATGGGAGGCGATGGACCCATCATGATAATCACGGTTGCATGAGAGAGATAAAGAGAAGGAGAGGAGTTAAAAAAATTAAGTATAATGCAACACAACGAGCTATGCTAGGGCTGATTTAAAAATGGTTTACGAGAAGTTTTTACAACCTTCAACCCAAAAGTAGGTTAGTTTAACAAACCGTGTTTTAGGTCATTGAGGTAATAGAAATGGAAAGCTTTTAGCAATGATGTTTGATTGAAAGAAGCTCCAAACGGTGGTGGTTTGAGAGTTCAGAGGAGGTTGTTGCTGTTAAGCTTTTAGGTGATGTTTTTATTTGTTTTTATAAATAAGATCAAATGTAAAAATAAAAAAAAAGTTTAAAAGAGTTTTAGGGAAGAGAGAGAAATATTAATATTTTATTATTTATTTATGACAGCTAATAACAGTTTTAATAGACTAACGGTGGAGTGACCAAAATAGGTCAATGTATAAATTTTAGTGAGTGAATTGGTCGTTTTTAAAGTTCACTGACCAAAATAGGTCAGAAAGCAAAGTTGAGTGACGATTTGGGTATTTTACCCTATTTTTTATAATTATTAGTATCCAATTCATATTAATTTGAATTGAATATTAAAGAGATCCATTATGGTGCGGCTCTCTCAACCCAATTTACTTATTTCACAACTTCATGATTCGAACATCTTACTTGCTTAAAGGATATAGTATCTCATCGCACTAAATCAGCTCGTTGTTGGTAGAAATCATTATTTTTGACATCGTTCTCTATCACTTTATTGATTTAAATTCTTTTGAAACCTCTTTAATACTCATGAAATTAAACACAAGAAATTCACCACAAAAAATTAATTAATTAGACATATTTCCTCAAGGGTTAGCCCCAAAGAATTAATTAATTAATTAGACATCATCTATCAAATGCTTAATCAAATAAGGTAGATTCAATAATCTAAACAATAATCACAATTAATTAATTCATTATCAGTTAAAAGACATATTTCCTCAAGGGTTAGCCCCAAAGAATTTCAGACAAAAGTTGAAAACCTGCAAATACAAAGAATTTTTTTCACTCTATTTTCTACACTCCCCCTCCTACCACACCAAGGAATTAATCAACTTTTTACTACTTACAAACCTTGGGACTCTATTATGTTAATGCTTTAGCTACCACTTAATCTTTTGGGGGGGCAAAGAATGGGATTTTCTCACCTATTTCCATTAACAAACTTCAAAAACTCGAACCATCCTCGACCGGAAGATTGAGATCCGGCAGCGCAAAGGATGTTTTGTTGCAACTTGCCATTGCCATACCTTGTCCTTCAGAACATCCATTAGGTGTATGCGGTTCATTTTCTTTGCGCACTACGCTTGTATGACGAGCTGCTTCTGTTTGCAGGGGTATCTCTGAAATTGCATCGTTCAGTTCGATAGCTGTTCTCGTTGCCGGGAGCGAATGCGATTGATAATCGAACTGCAGAGTGGAGAGAAATGAGAGTAAGATACTTGGAAGTTGGAAGCACATGTAGAAATGTGTGCTAGTAGAAAAGGAGAAAACTCTTTCACCTTCATTCTCTTCGAGCTTTCTTTCATGGCTCGATCTTTCTCGGATTCGAGCTTTCTGCTCAACGTTTCATTTTCGGTTCTGATGTTATCGAATTTGAGCTTCACCATTACCAATTCCTGCTCAATGAGCATGGTGGAAAACATTTCAAAAAGAAAGAAAGAAATATTGCAGATAGAAGTATTGGGATTATATAAATGAGGGCAGAGAGAACTGGAATAAGAAGTTAAAGATAATACATTCTTCAAACTCTTGTTTTCCTTCAAGTGGGAACTTATCTCCTCTTTAAGTTCAGCTAATGTCTGCATACAACCAGAGAAATTAAGCCACTGTCAGAAATAAATATAGCAATAGAACCCCCGACAGAACAAAAAACAAAATCTCAAATCCAAGAGAATATGTTTCATTTTATGGACAAAACACCTATCAATCCTTAAACTTAGACCATATTTTTTTTAATTTTTTTGTCCCTTTGATGACGTGGTACTCTGAGATTGTGCATTTGACACACTCTTATAATACCACACCATGGAAAGGACTAAAAATGGACCAAAATTCAAGGTTAAGGACTAATGTGCATGAAGAAAAGTTCAGCTACTAAGATTAAATAAATTAAACATTTTCAAGCCACCAGTATGATACAATCATGGACTCCAAGACCATTGCCATCAATGGAAACATCAACAACGCTATATGTGGCGACTTCAATACGGAGAAAGCACTCATTATGCGCAGGGATAGACAAAAAAGGAAGTAGCACCATGAAAATTTTAAATTTTTAAATATTTTTTAAAAAATTATATTTTATATTTTATATTGATAGTCTATTCTCACATTTTTCTTGTATAATTTCATTAAATATAAAAGTTTGCACTCCTCATAGCCAACCCTATTCCATTTCCATGTATGAAAAATATACAAATGGTCAAAATGTCTAACCTTTTTCCTCCTGGACCGCTTGGCAGGAGTTATCTCATATGTCGTCGCAACCTGAATAAAAAACGTGCGGACGGAAGTGGTAGTAAATAATCATACTCCTTGCTAACATAATTATTACACGGTAAAGTTTAGTGTCACGGGGCTAGGGCTCAACCCTAGTGGATCCGTGCGGCATTAGACGCCTTTGACGCTAATTGGTCGATTCCTGGGCCTAAGTAAGCCTTCAACCAGCCTTGTGAGTATTCCTGCTCTACAACGGCTCGGACAAGCCCTCTAGGCTTCGATGGATGCGGAAGCGCTTTAAGCACTATGGTGGCTACTCTTGGCCACTCGAGAGGCAACTAGAACAAAGAACCAAGTACAATTGAAAGGGACAAGAGAAAAGCTAGAGTAAATGCCTCAGAGTCTTATTGCTCTTCTCAAATGAGAGAATGAATGGAATGAGATGGATGATACAAATGAGAGTGGGAGGCTCTCTATTTATAGTTGAGCTCCCACTCAATCAATGGTCCGGATCGATTTACATGGATGGCCAGGATTAGCCCAAATCCTTACAAGAATCTCTAATCTAGGAAAGAATATCAAATCCTACCTAATTACATCAATTAGTAGGTTTCTTTCCTCAGATAGTTGATCACACCCGATATGGCAAGATTCCTCGTTTGACTTCTTGTCTCCTGCCATTAATGAAAAACCAGTGTGATCGGCTCTCTAGCATTCTCCAAGTGTTGGGCCAAGTCTGGTGGTCTTGGCAAGTCCGATGATCCGCTTTGAACCTCTTGGGCGGATCCTTGCGCAACTGTCTCGGACCAAAAGGTTTTGGCCGTGACAATCTCCCCCACTGAACTTGGCGACGCCCTCGTCGCTGCACTAGAACGATCCTGGGTAGGGCCTCCTTGGATACTGCTACTTGTTGCCTCGGCTTGGTGCGGTTCCTCCATATGAACTGTTTGCATCGGCTCTTGCCGCCATGGAATTCCTCGATCCTTTTCACCATTCCTCACATCGTCTTGATGGCTTCTCGACGTCTTGGCTTGCTCATGTCCCCTCATAAGGACTGCTCGCTTTGACTATTCCCGCCAAGTGATGTCGCGTGCTATGACGCCTTCGGATACATTGTCGTTGTAGGAGCTTTCTCCTACAAGCCTTGGTTTGCCTTGGTCCCGCGGCAAAGTCTTGGGTGTCACCACGTTGAACACCAGACGAACTCTCAGACTCGTCAGCCCATCAATTTGGATCCTTAGAACTCTGAAAGGTCCCTTCCAAGCTTTGTCTCCTCCGCATCGATGGTTAGGTCCAACTCGACCTATGCTCATCAAACTCGGCAAATCAAACTCAAAAACACTAGAGTGGTGTTTGAGATGTACCTTTCTCTCGGTTGCATTTACTCTATAATGGGTCAGCCCTTCTGTCTCCATGAAGTCTGGCCCCTTTGCATAGAACCTCCCTCGTCGAAGTTCTTTGCACGCATCAGCCCCTTTTGCCTAAGGTCCGTTGCCCCTCGTTGCACCCGCCCCCTGACTTGAAGTTTGGTGCACTCTTCTTGCATCGACCTTTCTTCCTCGAAGTTCGGTGCTTCCTCTTGCGTCGGCACTTCTTCCCTGAAGTCCTTCGCTCGTTCCCCACCTTGCCCATGTGTGGTGTCTCCACGGTTGCAATGTCTAAATTATAACCTCATAAACCTTAAACTAAACCTCTAAATCTAAATTAAATCCATTTGTGTAAAATAAACTTTTATTGTGAGTAGGGTGTTCATGGTCAGTTAACAGTTATAACTGTTACTGATTTTTGCTAATCATAACTAAACAATTAAAAAACGGTTAACTGCTGACGGTTTAGAACATAATTAACTGACAGTTCGGTTATAGGTCTAAAATAATTTTTTCACATGTTCACTAGAATAATAAAATTATCTCTACAATAGTTATTAAATTAAATTGTTCAAAAAAATACTTGAGTGGAGAGATTATAAACACCAACTCTATACTTAAATAAAAAATACATACATACAATAGAGCTTCAACACAACACAATTCACATAAGCTTTATAATAATTTAAAGTTTCAAATTTCAACAATGTTCAACACATAATAATATACCATTAAAATTTTAAATATAAATATTTAATTAACATAAAACAAACGTATGGTAAATAAAACTTGAGTAAATTCGACAGACCCCCATAACGATGGCACTCCATCTCGCCAGACCCAGACCCCGATCCCTCACCAACCCATCACTCCTCCGCCTTTTCTCCACTTCTTCTAATGACCCAAACAACGGAAACGCCGCCACGAACGGCAATTACTCCACCGACAGCCCCTCCTCAGTCTCTTCGTACTTCGGCAATGCCAGAGCCAACCGGCAGAACCTCACTTCCAAACCCGTTTCCACGATCGCTTCGTTGAATGAAATGCGCAAGAATCTCTCCGAGTTCCGCCGGCGTTCTGCCGTGCCGCCTCCCGCTGAATCCTCCCGCACACATTCACAATCGGATCACCGTGTTTCATTCCAGGAAATACACAGACGAAACATCTTAGCAGAACGAGGGGAGTTCAACGAAAGCTCTGATGGGTTTCGTCCTGGTAGGAAATTTTCGTTTGATGCTATAAAGAATAGTATGCGGCAAATGAGACTGGATTCTGGGGCGAATAACGCGTGGAGAAAAAAAAAGGCTCGTTTCAGTCTTTGTCTGAGCTTAAGAGTACTTTAAATTTGCAGCCTTCGGGTGACAAAGTGGCCTCCCCTGTGATCGGTGGGTCATTAACGATCTGCTGACTTCCATTTTTGAGAGGGAGATGAAAGATAGAACCAAGGGAGGAGAGCTTGCGATGAAGACAGAGTTTGTTAGGGCGTATAATTATGAAGATTTAGGGGAGAAGTTGAAGCAATTGCGGCCGCAGGAGAAGAAGGAAGGGGGAGGCTGGTTTGCGTTGCAGGAGTTGAATGAAAGGTTGGCGAAGTTGAGGGAAATCGACGAGAAGGAGGCCATGGAGGCGCGGGATCGTGGGAATTTGTATGGGGATATAAGAGAGAGTTTACAGACTTTGAAGATTTCTGATGCTGAAAAACGGGAAAAATCCTTGGGTAAGTTTTCAACTTTGATTTTTCATAAGGTATTTTGCGTTGTTTCATGGTTAAAAAAGCCTTTAGCTTGTTGTGTCGTGGATTTTTCATGAAATGTGGTTAAAAAAATATTGAATTTGGTATTCAATTACTAAGATTGATTGTCAATGATATGAACGAATGTTATAAACCGGAAGTCTGGGATTTGTAATGAAATGGGAATAAAAAGAGCATAAGCTGTCGATGATATGCGATGTTTTTCTTTTCTTAAATAGGCAGACACTAATTCTGAAGATGTTCTTCTGTTTTTTTGAAGGATAAAAAAAACCCATACCAAAACCTCTCTGGTTTTACTAATCATCCTATATGGAAGGGTTATGTTGTTGATTTTTGTTGTTTCACCTAAAGTTATGTGTGCTTTTAGTTTTAAACCAGAAGGCTGTGGCAACACGCAACAGTTTCATTGCAACTAATAACTTTTAGAGCAGTGTTTCGGAATTCTTTCAGATTTGTTTATGTTCAAAACTAAAAGCTATAATGGTAAATCAAATCTTTGATACGGTTAAATCAATGGACGTATTCTACTTGTGTAATTTTCGGATATGAAATCCGAGTGAAGGACATAGTTTTGTATGGCTAGGAAACTCAGTTAGGTGTCCGTTGTCTTAAGTCTACTGGTTTCTTTCTGAAGGAAAAATATGTCTGACATACTCTGCTCCGGAGGATGACATGTATAATATCATTTAATATATTGATCTCTTATTCTTTCAGCCCGAAGAGTTGAAATATTGGACGTTTTCAGTAGAACTCCAGCGTTTATGATGCACCCTCCAAAGGAGCATTTAGTTGAAAAGGCAAGTTTAATTTTCCCCCTTTGCTTCCTTTCTTTTACCGATTGATAGTTAAAAAACGAGTCTTGTTGGTTAATGGTCTTATTGACTCATGCATCATTTCCTATTTCCTATGCACATTTCTCGTTGATAGAATTGGAAATATGAAAACTCGGTGCTATTTTATGCGTGCTTTATTTATTATGCAAACATTTTTCAGTGGATACACTTTAATAAGTTAAGGTGGCTACCTGCTTCTTGTTCATTACGTCTTTTATTGTTGTTTTTATCATTTGGATGATTGAAGTGTCTGACCTCTAGTAAGACTTTTTTTACTTTTTGGCCTAAAAGTTTAGTGCTTGTTTTATCGGTCAAGCTATCCTTGTATTACTATGATTGAGTTGTTTTACTATTTTTTTATTATTAAAATCATTGGTATTTAAGCTCTAAAACTGTTATAATGATTTTGCAGTGTTTCCATCCAGATAACATGTCATCTGGTGAAAAAATGAAAATCGATCTTGCAAAAGTTAGAGATGAGTTTAAGATGGCAGAATCAGATTGTGGGTCTGCACGTGTTCAAGGTAAAGTATCCTATTTAGTGCTATATTTACCCATTTAGGCATGAAGCATTCCCTGATTGTTCTTGTGCCATAGACTATATAACCTTCACCTTTCACTTGCATGCTTGTTGCTACTTTCTATGTACTATTTTCTAAGTTAGAAAGGCTCTTGTTTATTGCATCTCAAATTCTCCCATTGTAATATTAAATGATGGATAATAAAATAAAATTGAAAATAAAGTCATCGTAAATATACTAAACAAAAAGATATTATCATCTGGTATGCAAAATCCAACATTCTAAAAGGACCATTTTGGAATAATAGTGTAGAATGTAGATAATGATTGTTGAGAAGATAGATAATTTTTGAAATGCTAATGTACATTTGGCAAGTACCATTTAGTATTCTCTGTAGGGAAAAACCTTTGGTGCTATTATGGTTTTTCATGTTTGATCAGTATTTTTTTAGATTATTGGTTTTAGTATGGATAAAGAATGCAAGATACATGATAATTGTGTGTGTACTTCTATTGTTATTTTAAATATCATAATTGATTAAGAGTTGGCAAATTCAAGACTTCGATATTAGTATTCTTAGTCTGGGTGTCTTTTTTTATTGCATTAACTCTTATTCATCATTAATGACCCTTTTGTTTTCGGGCCATTGATGCCTTTTGCTGGTTTTCTGCAGTTGCACAACTCACTACCAAGATCAAACATCTATCATCAGCTCTACACAAAAAGGTGACATTACAAATGATATTTTCATTATATTTGGGGTGCTTTTTGTGTGATATTCTATTATTTGGTATTTTTACTTCCACCTTTTGTGGTCGCAATCAGAACGGATCTCAAGATGTTTTTTTTTTGCTGATTGATCTGCATCTTGTAGGTTTGTAGATTATTTTAACTTGATATTGTGTTAAAATAAAAAAGGGTAAGAAGCTTGATCTCTCAAGGATACATGATAAAAAAGTGTATTTTTTTTAACATTCTTAATATGGTCTCTTGGTGGTATCTGTTTTGTTTTTTTTGCCATGAATAAAACTCAGAAACACCTTGCAGACAAAACTGCTTGAACCCATGCCAGTTAAGGAGAACATCTTCTTTTCCACTAGGATCACTCATTGTGTTTCTCTTTGTCCGGTGCGTTAAAATGCGTCAATTGAACTATTGCTATTTAACATGGAGATGGCATAGAATTGCAATGCTCTTTATTTGTATTACTTTTCTTGCCCTAGTCATTGGCCACTGAACCTCAGATCATCGTTAAAGCAGAGAAAATTTTCATCTGAAGCTGATACCTACTGTTTTTTTCATAATTCCGTCGGAGCTTTTGCTGTTGTCGAAGTAGAAGATAACATTGTGTTATAAGATGTCATTATAATGAATCATTCTTGTATAGGATAAGCACACAAGAAAAAGGCCTTCAAGCAATGTTGCAAAAGAGGAAGAAGCTGTTGAAGTATCTCCGAAGAACCGACTGGGATTCCTACTGTTTCGTCCTCTCGAAGCTCGGTCTCAGGGATACCGCCGATTCCAAGAACTAGAACGGGTAAGCCGATGTATTGCGGAGAACTTTCGGAACCAGTGTACATCACAGTATTTAATATAGGAAATGTTGGAGAAATTGTTTTTATTATTTTCCATCAATAATATGATCAAATAATTGAGGTGAGATAATACCTATCCACCATATATTGGAATTTCATAAACTAGATTAGTTAGCAAATGTAAATTGTTGAATCAAAAATCGGAAACAAATTTTTGGTATTTTTTTAATTGGTAAACTACCTGAATGATCACTTAATTATGAGATAAGTTCCATTTTAACTACCGATTCTGCTATATACATATTTTATTAATTTAATCTTAATTTTAATTAAATTAATAATAATCCGCCTATTAGTTGAAAAATTTGGAAACTGGACTATATTTAAAATATCTTTTTTGGTGGTAGCTGGACTAAAACTTTTAAATATAATATAAGGATTAAAATATATTTTTTTATAATAGAGGGACTGAAATGAATTTTTACATATAATACGAAGACTTATGGTACTTTAACCTCACAAATTACAGTTGTAGCTATTAGTTGTGTCCCGTTTCCAACTATATTGTTTACTAAATTGTTAGAATTAATTTATCTTTTCAAACATTGTAACTATCATCAGTCCATATTTTCACATCAGATTTCATAATCGAATTTGATAAAATTCAAGCGACAAATTATATTTAGGTATAATGTAAATTTTTAAATGTTTGGTCCCTATTCTTTTTTGAAGTATTCTCACTTTTGACATTTTATTTTGGGTCAAAATGATACTTTCGTAGATGAAAATTAGTAGTCAACTTACTATAAACCTTGAAATGACTTAATATAATGATACATCATCAGAATATAATTTTATATTTTTATAAACTTATTTTTTGACCGATGTGTCACTTTGTAAAGTCAACACATTTTTCTATATGACATTACTATGTCAGCGTGCATTGTCATGTAGGTTTGCCACGTCATTTCAAGCCATTTAATATTAGTTGACTAACAATTTTCATCAATGAAGAACTACTTTAGTTCAAAATAAAACGTTAAGTGTTAAATTACTTAAAAAAGTATATGACCAAAATGATTACTCATATCAAACGTTAAAAAGGATATTTTTTTAACATTGTTCCTTGTAATTAATGGGTCATTATGGCAAAGCATATGAAAGGATATTGTAGCGATGTCATTTCTCGCTAAAAAAAAGTGGATTTTCGAAGGTGTTTTTAAAAGGTGTTTGTGATTTTTTGGATATAAAATATTTATTCCATGGGGTTTTAAAAGAAACCACATTTTTAAAAAATTAGAGTCGCCACCGGCCACTTAGGTAGGTCGGACACCATAAAACCAGAGATTCAAAAAGATTGGGTTCGAGAGTCGGTTACGGATGGGGAAGGATTAGCACCCCACACCGCCCAAAACTGGTACTTTAATAATTACCGCTTTATTAATATTGGATTTTCCGGATTAAAGTGACGATTATTTTAAAATTCGGTCATAATTACGAATAAATTTTAAGGGCCCCGTTATCCGAGAATAAACGCCCAGCCACTATCATTACGCCTGATACTGGCCCCGTTTACGCTCGGATAAAAGGGCACCGCATTAACAATTTATATCTCGATATGCAAACTTAGTGACAAAAATATAAAACATGGCAAAATATTTAAATGCAATAAATATCGACATAACAGAATACTAATCTAACATAAATAATATATTAGACTGGATTATGCATATATACATATTAATCTAAATAATAGGTAAAAACAACTGTAACATGTCATAATAACAAGGCAGGAATAATTACGTATATAGACGAACAAATATTTAAAAAGACATACATGCTAGTAATAAAACATATTTCAACATATATGGAACAATATATTATACATAAAAGAAGACACACTAACACGTAACCTAAAAGCCAAGAAAACATACAATACGTACAAAAATACAAGAACATGCCGTTTACGAGTCAAATAGAACATAACATGCTTTAATACGAATAACTGGATAAAAAAAATACATGACTATTATAAGCTTAACACACACATACATGTAAACATAAAATACGAGGCATATACGAGAGACATAAAATAAAATAATAGAATATCAACATATACGATTATAATACGAACATGAGTATTTACAAAGAAATAGGACTGAAATGAAAGAAAAATAAAAGTTAATGGCAGAAATTAAAGAACAATAACATGTAATTTAGGGACGAAAATGCAAAACAAACAAAACCTAAAAGGATCAAAACTGTAATTAGACCAAGGGGCAGACCCAAAATGAAAAATTCAAAAACGCGGGATGGTTAAGGGCGTAATTTTACCATTTAGAAACTGATTCGGTGTAATTTAGGGACTAGATTGTAAACTTTTGAAATATCAGGGGGACTGGGATTGTAATTATACCATGCGGCGAGACAAAACTGAAAATATTGAAAACGCGGTGGGATTAAGTGTGTAATTTGCCCATTTAGCAAAATAATAATACCTATATAAAGGCTATTTTCAGACCGAAACCAAATTTTCACCATTTCATTTCATTTTTCGGTTTTCATAACCCAACCCCGTTTTTATTTCCTCTCAACTGTTCTTGTAAAACCTAGAATCCGGCGGCCGGCCGCCGCTAATCGGCGTCGGCGAGCCTCCAAAACACACCAAAATAACCCCTATTTCATCCTCAACATGAATCCGTGGTTGGATTTAGAGGATACCCCCTTATTTACCCTAGATTTAGGAAATACGAACCAAAAAAAAAACTTTTAAACCTAAAACAAAACTACCAGGGGCCTTCCCCTTCCTTCAGTTCACCATCTCTGGCTTGGGGAAGCCGAAAGGCTTGTCACTGAGGAAGTGAGACCCACGGACGACGACGGTAAGACTTCTCTCTTTTTTTTGTTTCTGTTTTACTCTTTTGTATATGTATGCAAAAATAAAAAAAAGAAACGATGATTTACCACTGGACTTTTCTTTTGATTTTCACTTGACTGGTTACAACTTTTGGTTTTTTTGTTACAAGATCTCTGTTCTCTCCCTTGTTTTTTTTGTTACTACCTCTCTGTTACCACCCCCCGTTACAAAAGTCCCCGTTTCATATATATCATTGTCTTTGTTTTGGTGCAAGTTGCATATTGCTTTTTCAGATCTGAACTGACAATTTTTGCTTGTTGTCTTGGGCATGTTCTGAACACGGGGGTTGAATATCAGCATGGTGGCGGTATGGGTGTTCTGCCAGCGGCCATACGCGTTCTCGGCCGTTAGATCAGATCTGATCTAACGATCGAGATGGCTTGAAGGACGAACGGCCTGGATGAAGCCTCGATTTGATGAGACGGCCCCAGATCTTGACACGTGGAGCTCCGCAGTCGAGGAGTCAGAACGCGTGGATCTTACGCGCGAGTGGGATATTAAAGCGTCCGCGCGTGGACCACACGCGCGCGTGGCACTCGAACGGTCCATACGTGTGGAACACGCGGCTGGCAGATATTTTTGACTTCTTGGTTGTATCGTGGCCGTTGGATCAGATCTTGATCCAACGGCCCACAGTTACCTGCACACCATAATTGTAATTAGATAAGGTTTGGGTTTTGGGCCAACCGGGCCTTGTAACTTGTTTGTAATTGGACTTGGACTTCATTTTTATTTGGGTTTAATATAATTAATAATTTTTTTTTTGATTTCATTTTATATCAGCCCATTAATATTAATAATAATATAATTATAACAGCAATACCCATACATGATACAAACATATACTTATACAAATATAACATATTGGCATACGTATATATAATCCTACACATAATTAACATAACATCTCTATACACTAAACAAATTTGCTCGTACTCTAGATACATACACGACACACATACATCATTAATACTTATACATACATAGTTTATAATATACATGCATACACCACACCTTATATATATATTAATAACATTCATCATTCATATAATATAATAAATATACATGCAATATTAATATGTATTTACAAGTGAAAATGAGTGATTACAGATATGTAACATGGAGTGTTTGTGCCAATTTAGAGGTCACATTTGGGTGGATCATTATGGCAACGCCCATGAAAATTCAGGCATCAATGTGTCAATTTAGAGTAGGCAATTTGGTGGGATATATGCATCAAAATTAATTATATCCGAAAAATGAATGGCTTTCATTTAAGGTTTATTTGTAAACTTGGTCAAAAAGGCATACCTAAGGTGACAGTCTATTCATAGGCATGTTGCATTTGAATATATATATTTTTGTCTTGCATATTTTAATATTAAAAAATTAAATTTAAAATTAATGAAAACATATACTGATCACTATTTTAATATTAAGAATCTCTTAACTTCTTCTACACATTTAATTACTTCTTTATGCATTTTATTTATATCCAATCTCTATTCATATTGTTTAAGTTATGTTGACACGTAGACGTAGCAATTAGGTCATTAATTTACTTCATTCTCAATATATTTTTTTCTATGAAATTGATCCTTATAGAATTCTACTGTTGTAATTATTTTTTGAATATACAAGGTGTGATTATAAGGTAATATATGTTCAATTTTCTTAGCCCTTTAATACGTACACACACCGTACACACATAATGTTCGAACTCGATTAACCTAAATGAAATACATCATTCTTTACTACCGAGACCACTCTACGGGTTCACTACTGTTGTAATTATTATTTAATAAAGATATTGTGCGCTTGAGGTTATCGAGAAAATAATATAATTTGTTGTGAATTTAGTTCATTAATGACGTTTGTCTAAGATATAGTAGGGTAAAATAACTACAAAATTCGCACTCAAGATATTTGCAAAATCTTAATAGCAATTTTATTTTATTTTTTAAAAATTTAATTTATATAATTTCTAGGTATGAATTATATGGTGTCATCCACCATAGCAAAACATATTTTTAGGGGTACTTTTAGCAGCGTTTTTCGAGTAAACGTCGCTAATTTTAAAAAAGTTGCTACCAAATAACTTAAATTTAATATTTCTTATTTGAATTCTTCACCCTCACGTATTTACATTGTGATATTTGTAAACTAATACTTTTTATTTTTCTTTTTATTCTCACCCATTTATATTTATATTTAAATTTAATAATTAATTAAATTGCATTAAAAATAATTATATAAATAATAAATTAATTTATAGATCTTTCAAATATGCTTAGTAATATTATATTAAAAAATTAATATTCATAATCTAATTAATATTAATAAATACAAAATATTGATAACTTTTTTTGATGAAAATTTTGATAACTAATAAACTATTCAAACAAATATAAAATATAACATGTCATTCTATGTCATTTTGCTTATTTAAATAATCAAACATCTATCAAATATTAGTTAACTTTACTAAACACTTTTATACAATCAACTAATATAATCTGATAGTTAAATCATCTAATGCAATATGCTATCAGCTAATGTAATCCGCTATCAACATTCCGCTAATTGTCAGACATGGCCCTTAGAAGGTCGAAACTTTAGATGTATTTTTTCGTCGATTTTGAATGAATTTTTTGAAAATCAATAAAAAAAAGTAAAATGTGAACTTTTTTTTTATTTATCAATTTTGACACAACCAGTGATTGATGGAGGGCGAGGATTAATGGCCAATCCAATTTAAAAAATAGTGGTAGAATTGAAATTTTTTATAGCTTAGCGATCAAAACGATATACCACTTAAAGTAGTAATTAATAATGTAGTTTACTTTCAAATCGAATTTGATAAAATTCAAGCGACAAATTATATTTAGGTATAATGTAATTTTTTAAATGTTTGGTCCCTAATCTTTTTTAAAGTATTCTCACTTTTGACATTTTATTTTGGGTCAAAATGATACTTTCGTAGATGAAAATTAATAGTCAACTTAATATAAACCTTAAAATGACTTAATATAATGATACATCATCATAATATAATTTTATATTTTTATAAACTTATTTTTTGACCGATGTGTCACTTTGTAAAGTCAACACATTTTTCTATATGACATTACTATGTTAGCGTGCATTGTCATGTAGATTTGCCACGTCATTTCAAGCCATTTAATATTAGTTGACTAACAATTTTCATCAAGGAAGAACTATTTTAGTTCAAAATAAAACGTTAAGTGTTAAATTACTTAGAAAAGTATATGACCAAAATGATTACTCATATCAAACGTTAAAAAGGATATTTTTTTAACATTGTTCCTTGTAATTAATGGGTCATTATGGCAAAGCATATGAAAGGATATGTAACATGGAGTGTTTGTGCCAATTTAGAGGTCACATTTGGGTGGATCATTATGGCAACGCCCATGAAAATTCAGGCATCAATGTGTCAATTTAGAGTAGGCAATTTGGTGGGATATATGCATCAAAATTAATTATATCCGAAAAATGAATGGCTTTCATTTAAGGTTTATTTGTAAACTTGGTCAAAAAGGCATACCTAAGGTGACAGTCTATTCATAGGCATGTTGCATTTGAATATATATATTTTTGTCTTGCATATTTTAATATTAAAAAATTAAATTTAAAATTAATGAAAACATATACTGATCACTATTTTAATATTAAGAATCTCTTAATTTCTTCTACACATTTAATTACTTCTTTATGCATTTTATTTATATCCAATCTCTATTCATATTGTTTAAGTTATGTTGACACGTAGACGTAGCAATTAGGTCATTAATTTACTTCATTCTCAATATATTTTTTCTATGAAATTGATCCTTATAGAATTCTACTGTTGTAATTATTTTTTGAATATACAAGGTGTGATTATAAGGTAATATATGTTCAATTTTCTTAGCTCTTTAATATGTACACACACCGTACACACATGATGTTCGAACTCGGATAACCTAAATGAAATACATCATCTTTTACTACCGAAACCATTCTACGGGTTCACTACTGTTGTAATTATTATTTAATAAAGATATTGTGCGCTTGCGGTTATCGAGAAAATAATATAATTTGTTGTGAATTTAGTTCATTAATGACGTTTGTCTAAGATATAGTAGGGTAAAATAACTACAAAATTCATATTCATTGTGTAAAGTCAAAAAAAAAATGAAATTTTTGTTAAAATTCTCTGACTAAACATTTAGATAAAGTTGATAAGTGAAACATCAATAAAAATGAGACTAACACTAAAAATTAGTTGATTCCATTGAGCATATAAAATCTATATGAGTGTAAAGTGATACCATTTCATTTGAGAGAGAGCATCGACTTGCAAATAAGTCGAAACTGGGGTATAGTTGTATAGATTGAGATTTTGTTTGCTTTGATAGGTTGTACATTTTCGTTGGTTTTCGTAGCGGCTTTGCTGTTTCTCGAGTAACAAAACAAATTATCCAAAAAAAAAAAATACCATTTCAATGAAATTTGTGGTAAAATTTTGAGAGCATTAAAAAAAAAACTAGTATGTGAATGATCTATTCTTGCGCAATCATGTCGAACAACAACAATATGAGTATAATGCTATTGATGAGAATTTTAGGGTCTGTTTGATTATAGATAATGTAGTTCGTTTTTATTTTTATTTTTTTAGAGAATGAAAAACGGTAAATAAAACATGTTTGGTTGAAAATTTTAAAAATAATTTTTAAAAAATAAAAACAAAAATAAGTGAAAATTTGAAAATACAACAAAGATGTTTTCATTGTTTTCATATAAAATGTTTTAGGAAAGTGAAAAAATATGAAAACTAGGGTTTTTAAATTTTAACCTGAGTTCGAATCCTTCTAATGTCATCTTTTAAAATTTTGGTTTATTTACTCATATTTTATTTATTTATTTATTATTATACTAATATTTTTCTAACTATATTTTATTTTAATTATTTAATAATTATTTTTTTCATTTTTATTTTGAAAAGTTAGATAAAAAACTTTTCACTATTTTCATTTTAGAAAATAAGTTTTCATCCCTATTAACCAAGCACGTTTTCTAATTTTTAGAAAACATAAAATGTAAATTATTTTCTGAAAATGAAAATAGAAAAACAAAAACAAAAAAAATATTTTATAAAACCAAACGGACCCTTAATTTACACATAATTCTTAGTTTATAGAAAAATTATGTTTCACCCATTGTTTTGTATATCTGTTTTGGTTATTGAACTATTATTTTTGGTAAAACCTTACTAAAATGACATTTTTTTTCTGTCTTGGTCACTAATGTTACATTTTTCCTGTTTTGATCACCAATCTATTGTTTCTTTATGTTTTTGGTCACATAAGTATGATTTTTTCATTAGTTTTTAAAGAAGGGGGACCAAAACTAAAAAAATCTAACGTTAGTGACGGTTTCGTTAAAAATAATAGTTCGATGAGCAAAATATGAAAATAGAATTTTTTTTGGTGATCACAAGTGTAGTTTATCCTAATTTTTTGTTTGAATTAAAATTCGGTCATTAAATTTTAATTTTTTTATTTTAATCTTTAAATTATTTTTCATCAAATAACACATTCGATGGTCATGTCAATAATACATTGAAAATATCAATTGAAATTAAAAATTAATCTTTTGATATGCCATTATTAACCATAAGGTCAACTTGAAACCGCACTATATTAACATTTTGGCTAAACGAATTTTGACATTGGTAGAGGTTGTAAAATTGAAATATTAAGGTTTTTTTTTTAAAAAAAATTTAATGTGTCCCATCAATATTTTTTAATGATGGTAGCCGTAATAAAATCGAATTAAAAGTTTACTTATTGTAACGAGTTTTTTAATTTTAGTGACCGAAGTGAAAAAGTTCAGTGACTACAGGTGTAGATTACACTAAAAATATTAAGTATTTTTTTGTTTAAATGAAAAAGCATCCCTTAAATTATTTTAATTTTAGTTTTGAGCTCCTAAACTACTTTTGGTCAAAACAAATATCCAACTATTATTTTATAACTATTTTAAGTATATTTATCAGTCTTTATAAAAAAGTATATTTGTTAGTCTCATTAGGTTAAATACATTGACACTCATGTTAACTAATTTAACTAAAACTTTGATTTGAAAATTTTAAAATAATTACAATTTAATTTAAATAAAATTAAAAACTAGTAAAATATTTTTTTAGTTCTCAAACAAATACGTTTAGTTACAAGAACATTTTTTTTAATTATGTAATCATCTTCATTTGAGAAAACACTTCTAGTTCAAACCATTTCTAAAACCTAAATTCCTCTTTATTTTTCTCAATAAGTTGTAATCGATTTGAGTATTTGATACTTAAAACGATTTTGATTTCGTAATCGTTTTGAAAAATTTTAGAACTCCAAATCGATTTTGAATTATAAAATTTATGCTTGTTTTTACAACAATTGTCACAATCAATACATAATTATAGTTGTAGCTATTAGTTGTGTCCCATTTCCTACTATATTGTTTACTTAATTGTTAGAATTAATTTATCTTTTCAAACATTGTAATTATCATCAGTCCATATTTTCACATAAAGGATTTCATAATCGAATTTGATAAAATTCAAGCGACAAATTATATTTAGATATAATGTAACTTTTTTATGTTTGGTTCTTATTCTTTTTTTTAAGTATTCTCACTTTTGATATTTTATTTTGGGTCAAAATGATACTTTCGTAGATGAAAATTACTAGTCAATTGATGATAAACCTTGGCACATCATCAGAAAAATAATTTTATAAAATTATTTTTTGACCGATGTGTCATTTTATAAAATCAACACATTCGTCTATATGACATTACTATGTCAGCGTGCATTGCCATATAAGTTTGCCACATCATTTTCAAGCCATTTAATGTTAGTTGACTAACAATTTTCATCAAGGAATAACCACTTTGGTTCAAAATGAAACGCTAAGCGTTGAATTACTTAATAAAGGAATATGGCCAAAATAATTACTCAAATCAAACGTTATAAGACATTTTTAACATTATTCCTCGTAATTAATGGGTCATTAGGGCAACGCATATGAAAGGATATGTAACATGGAATGTTTGTGCCAATTTAGAGGTCACATTTGGGTGGATCATTATGCAACGCCCATGAAAATTCAGGCATCAATGTGTCTATTTAGAGTACGCAATTTGGAGGGATATATGCATCAAAATTAATTATATCCGAATAATGAATGACTTTCATTTAAGGTTTATTTGTAAACTTGGTAAAAAGGCATACCTAAGGTGACAGTCTATTCATAGGCATATTGCATTTGAATATATATATTTTTTCTTTTTTGGTATTTTTATGCATGTTTCAATATTAAAAAATTGGGTTTAGAATTAGAGTTTAGAATTTAGAGTTAGTATTTAGGGTTTATAATTTAGAATATAAGATTATTTTTAGGGTTTAAATTTAAGATTAGAGTGTATAGTTTTATTTTATTTTTTTAGAGTTTATACTAAAAAAAGAAGGAAACTTTTGTTCACTACATTTGGGGGTTGGTCTTAATGATATAATCAAACATCATTATATAGATGTAATGCTAGAAATATCCAAGCTGCCAACGCTCAACTGTTTGATTTGTATAGGTTTTGACACATGACACATTATATTTAATACTATAATTTATTTTATATTTTTAATTGTTTTAATCTTTAATTTAAAAAAAACTCTCACTCTAAGATAAATATTCATAACAAATATATTTTATTGTTATTGGATAACTTGGACATACCTAAGGTGACAGTATATAGATAGGCATATTACATGCCTTTTATAAGTTGGTATTAGTGATATAATTAAACATCATTACATAAATGTAAAGTTTAGAAATATTCAATATTTGAATCCAACAAATGGTCCCAGTGGAAAAGATAATAATATTTATTCTAGGAGATCCGGATTTATCCGCTTTATCTGTAAGGTGTGTGGCACATAAAAAAAATTTAAAAAAATATAAACAAGTATCACTTTAATATTTAAAAAAAATATCCAATCTGTCAACGCTGAGCTATATTGACAAACGAGTGAAAATTGTTTGACACACGGCAATTAGTATTTAATTTAACTTTCTTTTTATAATTTAATTGTTTTAAATTTTAAATTAGAAAAGATTCTCACTCAAGATATTTGCAAAACCCTAATAGCATTTTTATTTAATTTTAAAAAAATTAATTTGTATAATTTCTAGGTATGAATTATATGATGTCATGCACTACAGTAAAACAGATTTTTAGTAGCACTTTTAGTGGCGTTTTTCGATTAAGCGCCAATAATTAAAAAAGCTGTTAATAGAAGTTTTTTTAAATTAGAGGTTTTGAAATTATGTTATAAAGATTATTTTATCATTAACAATTATTAAAAATCACCAAATAATCTAAATTTAATATTTGCTATTTTAATTCTACACCCTCGCGTATTTACACTGTGACATTTGTAAACTAATACTTTTTATTTATTTTCTTTTTATTCTCACCCATTTATACTTATATAAATTAATTTATATTAAAAATAATTATATAAATAATACATTAATTTCTAGATCCTTCAAATATACTTAGTAATATTATATTAAAAAATTATTTTTTATAATCTAATTAATATTAATAGATACAAAATATTGATAACTTTTTGATAAAAAATATTGATAACTAATAATCTATTCAAACAGATAATATCGAATATAATAATGTCCTTATATGTTATTTTGCTTGTTTAAATAATCAAACATATATCAGCTATCAGTTAGTTTTACCAAACACTTTTATACAATGACCTAATACAATCCGATAGTCAAATCATTTAATGTAATTCACTATCAGCTATCAGCTAATGTAATCCGCTATCAACAATTCACTAATTGCCAAATAGGGCATTACTTATTTTACCAAGTTAGAGATTTTGAGCAACATCCTTAGTAATTTGAGAGTCTCATGTTAATTTAGAAACTAATTCGTACAATAGCATTCAAGTATATGAACAAAATTATTCGAAATCAAGTAAACATCATTTTTTTACTGATGCCGTGAAAGTATTAATCTTTCTCCGTGCGTAATTATGTTCTTAAACCCGACTTTAATTTTCGTAAACAAAATTTTTTTTTAACTGAAACTCTAATTTTGGTTAAAAGAGAACATTTTGGGTGATTCAAACGCACTTAAAAAATTGATGGCTACTCCTTTTTTTCTATTTTTCCTGAAAAATCCGGCAGCTTCAAACTGTTGCGACTGTAATCTGTCAGTCAATTTATTGACTTATCAACCAATATTTATTGATGCGACTGTATCGTACAATATTTATCGACTTATCAACCAATATTTATTGACTTATCAACCAATATTTATTTATGCGACTGTATCGTACAATATTTATTGACTTATCAACCAATATTCATCAAATGGCATACACATTTCTTCTTAATATCTCCATCAGCTTAGAACCACTAAATTTAGAGGCAAGAAATTAAGAAAATGTGGAGGCTTAAGATGGGGGAAGGTGGGGAAAATCCCTACACTTTCAGTACCAACAACTATTTGGGAAGACAACTATGGGAGTTTGATCCAAATGCAGGCACTCCAGAAGAACGAGCTGAGGTTGAAGAAGCTCGCATCAACTTCTACAACAATCGGTTCAAATTTCAGGCCAGTTCTGATCTCCTCTGGCAATTGCAGGTACAGTTCTGATCTCACCTTGTTTGGTGAGTGTAAACACAGACAAACACCGGATTTTATGTGAGGGGCGTGGACTTTGTAAGGGTGCGAAGTTATAAATTTTAAGGCTGCGAAATTAGATCATCGATGTAAAATACGGAGAAAATAACTAAACTAAATAAGAATTTGAAAATTTCAAGGGTACGATCGTCCCTAACACCCCTATGTGCAAATGTGCCTATTAAGAAAGTATCCGAAATTTAGAATGAAATATTGCTGAACTTGAATTTTATCTTAGTTCATTTAGTCAAAAGGAATATTTCTTTATTTATTTATTATTAACCATGTTTAATGGATGTAGTTTGTAAGAGAGAAGAAGATGAAGCAAACGATTCCCCAACCAAAGATAGAGGATGAAGATGAAGTAACATATGAAGCTACAACAGCAGCAGTGAAGAGAAGTGTGCACCTTGTTTCAGCTCTGCAATCAGAACATGGCCACTGGCCTTCTGAGAATTCTGGCCCCTTGTTTTTTATGCCTCCTTTGGTATCTGCTCTAAATCTAATCCCTTACCTTCTGTTCATATATTTCTTATAGTTCCCCTAGCATCAAACTCGCTAATATTCTGCAATGCAGGTAATGTGTCTATATATCACAGGTCATCTTAATACTATACTCTCTGCAGAGCATCGCAAGGAAATTCTCCGTTACATTTACTGTCAACAGGTAACTAATTCCAACATTTTTTTCTGTAAAATGGTAGGCCTGCCAATTTGTAATAAGATGTTATCATAAATCATGCAGAACAAGGATGGAGGTTGGGGATTGTACGTAGGGGGTCATAGTTCAATGTTCGGAACAGCTCTCAATTACATATGTATGCGTTTACTGGGAGTGGAACCTGATGGTGGCCTCGATAATGCTTGCGAGCGAGCCCGGAAATGGATTCTTGATCGAGGGGGTGTCACGAGCATTCTCTCTTGGGGAAAGACTTGGCTTGCTGTATGCAATCTTTCTTTTGTTTAGCATCAAACTTAACCTCTACAAATCAAAACAGGGTTTCATATATGTTTCTTCAATCTTGTTGCAGATACTTGGTATTTTTGAATGGTCTGGCTGCAATCCAATGCCCCCAGAGTTTTGGCTCCTTCCTTCTTATTTCCCCGTCCATCCAGGTTTGTAATTTGTCTTTCTTATAAATGAAACTCTTGATGGCTTACCAAACAATGTTATTGCAATGCAGCAAAGATGATGTGTTATTGCCGAATAGTTTACATGCCGATGTCGTACTTGTACGGGAAGAAATTTGTCGGTCCAATCACACCTCTCATTCAACAATTAAGAGAAGAACTCCACGTTGAACCATACAATGAGATCAATTGGAGTACAAAGCGACATTTATGTGCAAAGGTAAATTCATAATCATAATATAATATTCTTAATCGGAGAGAGTGTGACCGAGTCTGACAAATGTTTATAATATTGGCTGCAGGAAGATCTCCATTATCCTCATACATTGCTGCAAATATTGCTTTGGGATGGTCTCTACACATTCTCAGAGCCTTTGCTGAATCGTTGCCCCTTCAATAAGTTGAGAGAAAAAGCTCTTAAAGTAACAATGGATCACATTCATTACGAAGACGAAAGCAGTCGCTATATTACCATTGGATCTGTGGAAAAGGTTGTGCACTTACATTTGAATTAGTTTATTAGTTAAGACTTGATTATGATATGACAATTGAATAATACATTGCGCAGGCTTTATGTATGCTTGCTTGTTGGGTAGAAGATCCAAATGGAATCTATTTTAAGAAGCATCTTGCTAGGGTTGCTGACTATTTGTGGATTGCAGAAGATGGAATGAAGATGCAGGTTTGTTGAACTTTCATTAAAATACTAACACTACTTTAATTGTTCATTCAAATAGTTTCAATATTTCACCATGCAGAGCTTTGGAAGTCAAGTTTGGGATGCTAGTTTCTTTCTCCAAGCTTTGCTTGCTGCCAATTTATCCGATGAAATCGGACCTACTTTGAAGAAGGGGCACGACTTTCTCAAAAACTCACAGGTTTCCTAAACCTTAAACTCTAAAACCTTAAACGCTATATATAGAGACTCTTAGCTACTTTAATCTTCATTACACATGGTGATGTGGCGATTAATTTCTCCGGCCTGCTCGGATATTGATGGTTTGGTTGAAATCTGAAGGTTAGGGATAATCCTCCAGGAGACTTTAAAAGAATGTTTAGACACATTTCTAAAGGATCATGGACATTCTCTGATCAAGATCATGGATGGCAAGTCTCTGATTGTACTGCAGAAGCTTTAAAGGTATGTTTTGTTTCGTTTGATTAAACATTGGCATTTTGATTTTGAAACAAGTTTGCAATAGGAATTATTGCTTAAAAATGTGTTAATTGTGCTGCAGTGCTGCCTACATTTTGCAATGATGGCACCAGAAATGGTTGGTGGGAAAATGGAATCAGAGCATATTTTTGATGCTGTCCATTTGCTTCTATCTTTACAGGTAAGGTACATACAATGTCTAAGCTAGGAAAACCATTAATTACTCTCTGAGCAAGACTCCACTGAAGTAGAAATTGAGCGTAAATAAATTTATGGTGTTATTGCAGAGTAAAAATGGTGGCTATCCAGCTTGGGAGCCAGCAGGAGGTAGATTTTGGTGGGAGGTAATAACCATTTCCAAATGTGTACCAGTTTTAATATATAATCTGAATTCTGATATGAATTAAATAAACACACCTTTTCACCTTAAACTATCTTTTTAGTGGCTGAATCCAATCGAGTTCCTTGAGGACCTAATCGTAGAACATGAGTAAGATTCTTGTATTTCTTTCTTTAATTAATATCATTAATTATTCAATGTAATGGAAAATCTAAATTTTATACTGATGGGAAGGGTTGTTGTGTGTGTACAATCCAGGCATGTAGAGTGCACATCATCTGCAGTGCAGGCACTAGTTCTAGCCAAGAAATTACACCCAGAACATAGAACAAAAGAGATTGACAACTGCATCAGAAAAGCTGCAAAGTTCATTGAAGACTCCCAATACCCTGATGGTTCTTGGTAATGATTTCTTTTCTTCTTCTCAAAACATGAATTTGATGGGATTTCACCAGCATACATAATTCCCATGTATGTATAGGTATGGAAACTGGGGGGTTTGCTTCTTTTATGGCACATGGTTCGCATTAATAGGCCTCAAGGCTGCTGGGAAGAAGTACACAAACTGCTTAGCTATTCGTAAAGGGGTTGGCTTTCTGCTTAAAACACAGAGAGAAGATGGTGGTTGGGGAGAGAGCCATCTTTCTTCTCCTAGAAAGATATATGTACCCATCGAAGGAAAAGAATCGAACCTGGTGAATACTGCACAGGCTTTGATGGGTTTAGTTTTTGCTGGCCAGGTATGCTTTACATACATACATACATACATACATTTATATACTATGTAGATTTTCTTAATGACTATATGTGCACACATACATATGCTTCTGAATAGGCTGAGAGGGACCCTACACCTCTGCATCGAGCTGCGAAATTACTGATAAATTCTCAGTTGCCAAACGGTGGTTTTCCCCAGCAGGTAATTCCATACATATATAACACACTCGTCGTACATATGCTTTTGTATATATCTCTGTGTGTGTATAAATTTTGGATCAAATGAAAAATTGCAGGGACTGAGTGGAAATTTCTTCAAGAATTGCTTGTTACACTATGCATCATACAGGAACGATATCCCGTTGTGGGCTCTTGGGGAGTACCGCAACCATGTCTGGCCTTCTAAATAAACATGCTTCGGAATGAAACAAGACCGAATGGAAGATTATTTATAATAAAAGTTGAGTAAAAACTATGTATGATTGGCTGCATTTTGGATTTTTAGTGATTGTGTTTTATCGTTTTGTAATTTGAAAATGGATGTCAATGAAGCTGAATGTTATAACTTTCAAGTTACATGTTGCTGAATTTGAGCCTACCTTTTCTCCTATGTTTTGCATGTGTGAAGAAAGTTTGTAGGGTCTCGACCATGATTTGGGGCCTGTGGTGGTTGACCAATTGTGTCCGAGGACCGAGTTTTTTTAAGGTTGAGTAGGTGAGGGCGAGTGTTGCTCGCGTTTGCGCTATTAGTTTGGAATTTTTTTCTCTACAATATATGACTTTTATTGATGGAAATGACTATACATGATTAAAAAACCCATCCACTTTGGAAGGGTGAAAAGAGCACATAATGACAATCGAAAATATAATAAAAACCTTTCTAACCTAAAATAGAGGAAAAGAGTACAACACAACTGAGATTACAAAAGATCACCCAGATACAATACTGACACCAAAATTCAAAACACACCAAACAATATGTTACACTAAGCATTACTAGAACAAGATATATCCTACCAGGGAAGCATCTAGCCACACTTACACTGCTGTGAACAACCTTGAAGATGGTGATATCCATCACCACCAAGCTTGAAAAAGGGACATTCGACCCATAACTTCTTTCGCAAGACAACCAGCCATCACATTCGCATCTCTTGGCACAAAACTGAAGTTCACCTTTCCAATCTTTTTTACCAGTTTATCAATCTCCATCAACATCTGCCACCACGCCCACAGTCTTTGGAATTTGTTTTCAATCCAGTTTAACACTACCTTTGCATTGGATTCAATACTCAGATGTGCTTTCCCAACCCAATCTGCTTCAACGAATATTTCCAGAGCAGTCTTTATAGCTACTAATTCAGCATACTCAGGTCCTAAGCCATCTACTGGGCCTGAGAAAATTACCCTCATAACACCTTTCTCATATCGAAGAACACCATCTCAGCCTGCCTTCTTCTCCTTTGTAGCCCCGTCTGTTGGATTAAAATCCGTAATAGTGGGCACATATGTATAATGTATATTGCTATTTTAAAGTATGACACAAAATTAAGTGACCAATTATGTTAGGCGTGTCATGTGTATTAAAATGTCATGAAAATAAAAGTGTAGATACCATAAGATGTATTTATAATTCGATGAGGGGCAGAGTTATAAATACTTAATAGTTGATTATTAAATCAACTATATAAAGAGATAGTGGTCCCCAAGAAATATGTTAACTTGTTTTTCTCTCTTTCCCCGTCAGAGAGTTTTACATCAAGAGAAAACCTATCTTCTTGGAAGATCACAACCACCTTTTAGGCGATCATCATCAAAAGATTCAAGGTTTTCATCTATCAATTAATTCAGGTACGCTTCTGCATTCGGTTTATTATTCTTGATGATTTGACATGATAGATCCTGGGTTTAGATTTCATATTTAGTTATGGTTTAATTCTAACACCGTCCACATTGAATTTAACCGAGCCTTTATCCAGAGGTGACCACTCCCCTTCACCTCCCTCCTTTGTCATGTTAATAGCCATACCTTTCCTCGGATCCAGCCACCATTCTTCAAAATTTGGAGACCATATATCCTTAGTAGCCTTGATCCAAAAGAGTGCTCGCAATTTTGTGAAAAAAATAAGTCTTTTAGAGTGGTATGTTTCTCCTAGAACACCTTTTCATTCCTTGCAAGCCAAATACTCCAGAAGTCAGCCCCAACCGTTACAAGCTAGTAGATTCGAAGATCACCAGGAAACGGGGTTTCAAAGCAAAAATTAAGCAAATCTTGGACATCCCTCATTTGCCTCCTCGGTACCTTCCACCGATAAAAAAATAGTAACCAAAATATGTCCACATAATTACACTCCACAAACAAATGGTTTGAATCTTCGCGACTCGATTCACACCAACAGCATAGGCACTGATTATCTTCTAAAAATACTTCTCGTAGCCTTAGAAATCTTTTAGTTGGGATCCTATCCAATTTGAGCATCCACACAAATGATCTAACTTTATGTGGAACATTCATCTTTCAAATCTTACCAAAGTTGAAGTCTGAAACTTCAAGGTCAAAATTCACCATCAAATCAGATAGCTTCTTCACCGAAAAATGGCCCATTTTGTCATGAACCCAAGAAATTTTATCATGTAAATTCAGGCACAACTTCATGCTCTCTATATGTTTCTTTAATTCTTCTACCACTTTCATTTTTCTATCCAGCAGTTGCCTGGAGAATACATTCTGCCACTGGATCATTGTGAGGTCTTCCCATTTGGTCAAATTCATAGCCAACACTCCTTTGCATCTCACCAGCCTATATAATCTCCCAAAAGTTTTACATAAAGGCTGGTTTCCACAGCACCAATCTTCCCAAAATAACACAGACTTGCTATCACCCCAGCAACCATTTAAAGGACTCAAAGTTCATCCATTTATCTACCTTCATATTACCTCAATTTTTAACAATCCCACGCCATATTAAAGAACTCCTATTAGAGTTAGTGATCTGCATCTTCCAACTTCTAGGAGACCCTCTACATTTGAAACAAAAAACTCTTCTTCAAAGAGCTTTCTTCTCGGTCACATACCTTCATCCCCATTTAGCTAAAAGAGTCTTATTCTTCAATGATAATTTTACAACACCAGCTCCACCTTTGCTTTTGGGAAGGCACACCCTATGCCACCCTACCTTTGCAATCTCCTTCCTATTTTTTTACCGACGTGTCACTTTGTAAAGTCAATACATTTTTCTATATGACATTACTATGTCAGTGTGCATTGTCATGTAGATTTGCCACGTCATTTCAAGCCATTTAATGTTAGTTGACTAACAATTTTTATCAAGGAAGAACTACTTAGGTTCAAAACAAAACGTTAAGTGTTAAATTACTTAAAAAAGTATATGACCAAAATGATTACTCATATCAAACGTTAAAAGGATATTTTTAACATTGTTCCTTGTAATTAATGGGTCATTATGGCAAAGCATATGAAAGGATATGTAACATGGAGTGTTTGTGCCAATTTAGAGGTCACATTTGGGTGGATCATTATGGCAACGCCCATGAAAATTCAGGCATCAATGTGTCAATTTAGAGTAGGCAATTTGGTGGGATATATGCATCAAAATTAATTATATCCAAAAAATGAATGGCTTTCATTTAAGGTTTATTTGTAAACTTGGTCAAAAAGGCATACCTAAGGTGACAGTCTATTCATAGGCATGTTGCATTTGAATATATATTTTTTTGTCTTGCATATTTTAATATTAAAAAATTAAATTTAAAATTAGAATTTAGAATTTAAAATTAATGAAAACATATACTGATCACTATTTTAATATTAAGAATCTCTTAACTTCTTCTACACATTTAATTACTTCTTTATGCATTTTACTTAGATCCAATCTCTATTCATATTGTTTAAGTTATGTTGACACGTACACGTAGCAATTAGGTCATTAATTTACTTCATTCTCAATCTTGATCGAGGGTGGTGTCACGAGCATTCTCTCTTGGGAAAAGACTTGGCTTGCTGTATGCAATCTTTCTTTTGTTTAGCATCAAACTTAACCTCTACAAATCAAAACAGGGTTTCATATATGTTTCTTCAATCTTGTTGCAGATACTTGGTACTTTTGAATGGTCTGGCTGCAATCCAATGCCCCCAGAGTTTTGGCTCCTTCCTTCTTATTTCCCCGTCCATCCAGGTCTGTAATTGTCTTTCTTATAAATGAAACTCTTGATGGCTTACCATTTACCAAACAATGTTATTGCAATGCAGCAAAGATGATGTGTTTTTGCCGAATGTTTACATGCCGATGTCGTACTTGTACGGTAAGAAAATTGTCGGTCCAATTACACCTCTCATTCAACAGTTAAGAGAAGAACTCCACGTTGAACCATACAACGAGATCAATTGGAGTACAAAGTGGCATTTATGTGCAAAGGTAAATTCATAATCATAATATATATTCTTAATCAGAGAGAGTGTGACCGAGTCTGACAAATGTTTATAATATTGGATGCAGGAAGATCTCCATTATCCTCATACATTGCTGCAAATATTGCTGTGGGATGGTCTCTACACATTCTCAGAGCCTTTGCTGAATCGTTGGCCCTTCAATAAGTTGAGAGAAAAAGCTCTAGTAACAATGGATCACATTCATTACGAAGACGAAAGCAGTCGCTATATTACCATTTGATCTGTGGAAAAGGTTGTGCACTTACATTTGAATTAGTTTATTAGTTAAGACTTGATTATGATATGACAATTGAATAATACATTGCGCAGGCTTTATGTATGCTTGCTTGTTGGGTAGAAGATCCAAATGGAATCTATTTTAAGAAGCATCTTGCTAGGGTTGCTGACTATTTGTGGATTGCAGAAGATGGAATGAAGATGCAGGTTTGTTGAACTTTCATTAAAATACTAACACTACTTTAATTGTTCATTCAAATAGTTTCAATATTTCACCATGCAGAGCTTTGGAAGTCAAGTTTGGGATGCTAGTTTCTTTCTCATAGCTTTGCTTGCTGCCAATTTATCCGATGAAATCGGACCTACTTTGAAGAAGGGGCACGACTTTCTCAAAAACTCACAGGTTTCCTAAACCTTAAACTCTAAAACCGTAAATGCTATATATAGAGACTCTTAGCTACTTTAATCTTCACCACACACTGGGATGTTGCGATTAATTTCTCCGGTTTGGGTTTGAAATCTGAAGGTTAGGATAATCCTCCAGGAGACTTTAAAATGTTTAGACACATTTCTAAAGGATCATGGACTTTCTCTGATCAAGATCATGGATGGCAAACCTCTGATTGTACTGCAGAAGCTTTAAAGGTACGTTTTGTTTCGTTTGATTAAACATTGGCATTTTGATTTTGAAACAAGTTTGCAATAGGAATTATTGCTTAAAAATGTGTTAATTGTGCTGCAGTGCTGCCTACATTTTGCAATGATGGCACCAGAAATGGTTGGTGAGAAAATGGAATCAGAGCATATTTTTGATGCTGTCCATTTGCTTCTATCTTTACAGGTAAGGTACATACAATGTCTAAGCTAGGAAAACCATTAATTACTCTCTGAGCAAGACTCCACTGAAGTAGAAATTGATCCGAACTGCGTAAATAAATTTATGGTGTTATTGCAGGGTAAAAATGGTGGCTATCCAGCTTGGGAGCCACCAGGAGGTAGATTTTGGTGGGAGGTAATATCCATTTCCAAATGTGTACTAATTTTAATATAAAATCTGAATTCTGATCTGAATTAAATAAAACACCTTTTCACCTTAAACTATCTTTTTAGTGGCTGAATCCAATCGAGTTCCTTGAGGATCTAATCGTAGAACATGAGTAAGATTCTTGTATTTCTTTCTTTAATTAATATCATTAATTATTCAATGTAATGGAAAATCTAAATTTTATACTGATGGGAAGGGTTGTTGTGTGTGTACAATCCAGGCATGTAGAGTGCACATCATCTGCAGTGCAGGCACTAGTTCTAGCATAGAAATTACACCCAGAACATAGAACAAAAGAGATTAACAACTGCATCAGAAAAGCTGCAAAGTTCATTGAAGACTCCCAATACCCTGATGGTTCTTGGTAATGATTTCTTTTCTTCTTCAAAACATGAATTTGATGAGATTTCACCATATATAATCACATGCATACATAATTCCCATGTATGTATAGGTATGGAAACTGGGGTTTTGCTTCTTTTACGGCACATGGTTTGCATTAATAGGCCTCAAGGCTGCTGGGAAGAAGTACACAAACTGCTTAGCTATTCGTAAAGGGGTTGGCTTTCTGCTTAAAACACAGAGAGAAGATGGTGGTTGGGGAGAGAGTTATCTTTCTTCTCCTAGAAAGATATATGTACCCATCGAAGGAAAAGAATCGAACCTGGTGAATACTGCACAGGCTTTGATGGGTTTAGTTTTTGCTGGCCAGGTATGCTTTACATACATACATACATACATACATTTATATACTATGTAGATTTTCTTAATGACTATATGTGCACACATACATATGCTTCTGAATAGGCTGAGAGGGACCCTACACCTCTGCATCGAGCTGAGAAATTACTGATAAATTCTCAGTTGCCAAACGGTGGTTTTCCCCAGCAGGTAATTCCATACATATATAACACTGTCGTCGTACATATGCTTTTGTATATATCTCTGTGTGTGTATAAATTTTGGATCAAATGAAAAATTGCAGGGACTGAGTGGAAATTTCTTCAAGAATTGCTTGTTACACTATGCATCATACAGGAACGATATCCCGTTGTGGGCTCTTGGGGAGTACCGCAACCATGTCTGGCCTTCTAAATAAACATGCTTCGGAATGAAACAAGACCGAATGGAAGATTATTTATAATAAAAGTTGAGTAAAAACTATGTATGATTGGCTGCATTTTGGATTTTTAGTGATTGTGTTTTATCGTTTTGTAATTTGAAAATGGATGTCAATGAAGCTGAATGTTATAACTTTCAAGTTACATGTTGCTGAATTTGAGCCTACCTTTTCTCCTATGTTTTGCATGTGTGAAGAAAGTTTGTAGGGTCTCGACCATGATTTGGGGCCTGTGGTGGTTGACCAATTGTGTCCGAGGACCGAGTTTTTTTTAAGGTTGAGTAGGTGAGGGCGAGTGTTGCTCGCGTTTGCGCTATTAGTTTGGAATTTTTTTCCTCTACAATATATGACTTTTATTGATGGAAATGACTATACATGATTAAAAAACCCATCCACTTTGGAAGGGTGAAAAGAGCACATAATGACAATCGAAAATATAATAAAAACCTTTCTAACCTAAAATAGAGGAAAAGAGTACAACACAACTGAGATTACAAAAGATCACCCAGATACAATACTGACACCAAAATTCAAAACACACCAAACAATATGTTACACTAAGCATTACTAGAACAAGATATATCCTACCAGGGAAGCATCTAGCCACACTTACACTGCTGTGAACAACCTTGAAGATGGTGATATCCATCACCACCAAGCTTGAAAAAGGGACATTCGACCCATAACTTCTTTCGCAAGACAACCAGCCATCACATTCGCATCTCTTGGCACAAAACTGAAGTTCACCTTTCCAATCTTTTTTACCAGTTTATCAATCTCCATCAACATCTGCCACCACGCCCACAGTCTTTGGAATTTGTTTTCAATCCAGTTTAACACTACCTTTGCATTGGATTCAATACTCAGATGTGCTTTCCCAACCCAATCTGCTTCAACGAATATTTCCAGAGCAGTCTTTATAGCTACTAATTCAGCATACTCAGGTCCTAAGCCATCTACTGGGCCTGAGAAAATTACCCTCATAACACCTTTCTCATATCAAGAACACCATCTCAGCCTGCCTTCTTCTCCTTTGTAGCCCGTCATTGGATTAAAATCCGTAATAGTGGGCACATATGTATAATGTATATTGCTATTTTAAAGTATGACACAAAATTAAGTGACCAATTATGTTAGGCGTGTCATGTGTATTAAAATGTCATGAAAATAAAAGTGTAGATACCATAAGATGTATTTATAATTCGATGAGGGGCAGAGTTATAAATACTTAATAGTTGATTATTAAATCAACTATATAAAGAGATAGTGGTCCCAAGAAATATGTTAACTTGTTTTTCTCTTTTCCCGTCGAGAGTTTTACATCAAGAGAAAACCTATCTTCTTGGAAGATCACAACCACCTTTTAGGCGATCATCATCAAAAATTTGATTCAAAAGATTCAGGTTTTCATCTATCAATTAATTCAGTGCACGCGCATTCGGTTTATTATTCTTGATGATTTGACATGATAGATCCTGGGTTTAGATTTCATATTTAGTTATGGTTTAATTCTAACACCGTCCACATTGAATTTAACCGAGCCTTTATCCAGAGGTGACCACTCCCTTCACCTCCCTCCTTTGTCATGTTAATAGCCATACCTTTCCTCGGATCCAGCCACCATTCTTCAAAATTTGGAGACCATATATCCTTAGTAGCCTTGATCCAAAAAATATCGCAATTTTGTGAAAAAAATAAGTCTTTTAGAGTGGTATGTTTCTCCTAGAACACCTTTTCATTCCTTGCAAGCCAAATACTCCAGAAGTCAGCCCCAACCGTTACAAGCTAGTAGATTCGAAGATCACCAGGAAACGGGGTTTCAAAGCAAAAATTAAGCAAATCTTGGACATCCCTCATTTGCCTCCTCGGTACCTTCCACCGATAAAAAAATAGTAACCAAAATATGTCCACATAATTACACTCCACAAACAAATGGTTTGAATCTTCGCGACTCGATTCACACCAACAGCATAGGCACTGATTATCTTCTAAAAATACTTCTCGTAGCCTTAGAAATCTTTTAGTTGGGATCCTATCCAATTTGAGCATCCACACAAATGATCTAACTTTATGTGGAACATTCATCTTTCAAATCTTACCAAAGTTGAAGTCTGAAACTTCAAGGTCAAAATTCACCATCAAATCAGATAGCTTCTTCACCGAAAAATGGCCCATTTTGTCATGAACCCAAGAAATTTTATCATGTAAATTCAGGCACAACTTCATGCTCTCTATATGTTTCTTTAATTCTTCTACCACTTTCATTTTTCTATCCAGCAGTTGCCTGGAGAATACATTCTGCCACTGGATCATTGTGAGGTCTTCCCATTTGGTCAAATTCGCAGCCAACACTCCTTTGCATCTCACCAGCCTATATAATCTCCCAAAAGTTTTACATAAAGGCTGGTTTCCACAGCACCAATCTTCCCAAAATAACACAGACTTGCTATCACCCCAGCAACCATTTAAAGGACTCAAAGTTCATCCATTTATCTACCTTCATATTACCTCAATTTTTAACAATCCCACGCCATATTAAAGAACTCCTATTAGAGTTAGTGATCTGCATCTTCCAACTTCTAGGAGACCCTCTACATTTGAAACAAAAAACTCTTCTTCAAAGAGCTTTCTTCTCGGTCACATACCTTCATCCCCATTTAGCTAAAAGAGTCTTATTCTTCAATGATAATTTTACAACACCAGCTCCACCTTTGCTTTTGGGAAGGCACACCCTATGCCACCCTACCTTTGCAATCTCCTTCCTATTTTTTTACCGACGTGTCACTTTGTAAAGTCAATACATTTTTCTATATGACATTACTATGTCAGTGTGCATTGTCATGTAGATTTGCCACGTCATTTCAAGCCATTTAATGTTAGTTGACTAACAATTTTTATCAAGGAAGAACTACTTAGGTTCAAAACAAAACGTTAAGTGTTAAATTACTTAAAAAAGTATATGACCAAAATGATTACTCATATCAAACGTTAAAAGGATATTTTTTAACATTGTTCCTTGTAATTAATGGGTCATTATGGCAAAGCATATGAAAGGATATGTAACATGTAGTGTTTGTGCCAATTTAGAGGTCACATTTGGGTGGATCATTATGGCAACGCCCATGAAAATTCAGGCATCAATGTGTCAATTTAGAGTAGGCAATTTGGTGGGATATATGCATCAAAATTAATTATATCCAAAAAATGAATGGCTTTCATTTAAGGTTTATTTGTAAACTTGGTCAAAAAGGCATACCTAAGGTGACAGTCTATTCATAGGCATGTTGCATTTGAATATATATTTTTTTGTCTTGCATATTTTAATATTAAAAAATTAAATTTAAAATTAGAATTTAGAATTTAAAATTAATGAAAACATATACTGATCACTATTTTAATATTAAGAATCTCTTAACTTCTTCTACACATTTAATTACTTCTTTATGCATTTTACTTAGATCCAATCTCTATTCATATTGTTTAAGTTATGTTGACACGTACACGTAGCAATTAGGTCATTAATTTACTTCATTCTCAATCTTGATCGAGGGGGTGTCACGAGCATTCTCTCTTGGGAAAAGACTTGGCTTGCTGTATGCAATCTTTCTTTTGTTTAGCATCAAACTTAACCTCTACAAATCAAAACAGGGTTTCATATATGTTTCTTCAATCTTGTTGCAGATACTTGGTACTTTTGAATGGTCTGGCTGCAATCCAATGCCCCCAGAGTTTTGGCTCCTTCCTTCTTATTTCCCCGTCCATCCAGGTCTGTAATTGTCTTTCTTATAAATGAAACTCTTGATGGCTTACCATTTACCAAACAATGTTATTGCAATGCAGCAAAGATGATGTGTTTTTGCCGAATGGTTTACATGCCGATGTCGTACTTGTACGGTAAGAAAATTGTCGGTCCAATTACACCTCTCATTCAACAGTTAAGAGAAGAACTCCACGTTGAACCATACAACGAGATCAATTGGAGTACAAAGTGGCATTTATGTGCAAAGGTAAATTCATAATCATAATATATATTCTTAATCAGAGAGAGTGTGACCGAGTCTGACAAATGTTTATAATATTGGATGCAGGAAGATCTCCATTATCCTCATACATTGCTGCAAATATTGCTGTGGGATGGTCTCTACACATTCTCAGAGCCTTTGCTGAATCGTTGGCCCTTCAATAAGTTGAGAGAAAAAGCTCTAGTAACAATGGATCACATTCATTACGAAGACGAAAGCAGTCGCTATATTACCATTTGATCTGTGGAAAAGGTTGTGCACTTACATTTGAATTAGTTTATTAGTTAAGACTTGATTATGATATGACAATTGAATAATACATTGCGCAGGCTTTATGTATGCTTGCTTGTTGGGTAGAAGATCCAAATGGAATCTATTTTAAGAAGCATCTTGCTAGGGTTGCTGACTATTTGTGGATTGCAGAAGATGGAATGAAGATGCAGGTTTGTTGAACTTTCATTAAAATACTAACACTACTTTAATTGTTCATTCAAATAGTTTCAATATTTCACCATGCAGAGCTTTGGAAGTCAAGTTTGGGATGCTAGTTTCTTTCTCATAGCTTTGCTTGCTGCCAATTTATCCGATGAAATCGGACCTACTTTGAAGAAGGGGCACGACTTTCTCAAAAACTCACAGGTTTCCTAAACCTTAAACTCTAAAACCGTAAATGCTATATATAGAGACTCTTAGCTACTTTAATCTTCACCACACACTGGGATGTTGCGATTAATTTCTCCGGTTTGGTTTGAAACGTGAAGGTTAGGGATAATCCTCCAGGAGACTTTAAAATGTTTAGACACATTTCTAAAGGATCATGGACTTTCTCTGATCAAGATCATGGATGGCAAACCTCTGATTGTACTGCAGAAGCTTTAAAGGTACGTTTTGTTTCGTTTGATTAAACATTGGCATTTTGATTTTGAAACAAGTTTGCAATAGGAATTATTGCTTAAAAATGTGTTAATTGTGCTGCAGTGCTGCCTACATTTTGCAATGATGGCACCAGAAATGGTTGGTGAGAAAATGGAATCAGAGCATATTTTTGATGCTGTCCATTTGCTTCTATCTTTACAGGTAAGGTACATACAATGTCTAAGCTAGGAAAACCATTAATTACTCTCTGAGCAAGACTCCACTGAAGTAGAAATTGATCCGAACTGCGTAAATAAATTTATGGTGTTATTGCAGGGTAAACATGGTGGCTATCCAGCTTGGGAGCCACCAGGAGGTAGTTTTTGGTGGGAGGTAATATCCATTTCCAAATGTGTACTAATCTTAATATAAAATCTGAATTCTGATCTGAATTAAATAAAACACCTTTTCACCTTAAACTATCTTTTTAGTGGCTGAATCCAATCGAGTTCCTTGAGGATCTAATCGTAGAACATGAGTAAGATTCTTGTATTTCTTTCTTTAATTAATATCATTAATTATTCAATGTAATGGAAAATCTAAATTTTATACTGATGGGAAGGGTGGTTGTGTGTGTACAATCCAGGCATGTAGAGTGCACATCATCTGCAGTGCAGGCACTGGCTCTAGCATAGAAATTACACCCAGAACATAGAACAAAAGAGATTAACAAGTGCATCAGAAAAGCTGCAAAGTTCATTGAAGACTCCCAATACCCTGATGGTTCTTGGTAATGATTTCTTTTCTTCTTCAAAACATGAATTTGGTGAGATTTCACCATATATAATCACATGCATACATAATTCCCATGTATGTATAGGTATGGAAACTGGGGGGTTTGCTTCTTTTACGGCACATGGTTTGCGTTACTAGGCCTCAAGGCTGCTGGGAAGAAGTACACAAACTGCTTAGCTATTCGTAGAGGGGTTGGCTTTCTGCTTAAAACACAGAGAGAAGATGGTGGTTGGGGAGAGAGTTATCTTTCTTCTCCTAGAAAGATATATGTACCCATCGAAGGAAAAGAATCGAACCTGGTGAATACTGCACAGGCTTTGATGGGTTTAGTTTTTGCTGGCCAGGTATGCTTTACATACATACATACATACATATATATACTATGTAGATTTTCTTAATGACTATATGTGCACACATACATATGCTTCTGAATAGGCTGAGAGGGACCCTACACCTCTGCATCGAGCTGAGAAATTACTGATAAATTCTCAGTTGCCAAACGGCGGTTTTCCCCAGCAGGTAGTTCCATACATATATAACACTGTCGTCGTACATATGCTTTTGTATATATCTCTGTGTGTGTATAAATTTTGGATCAAATGAAAAATTGCAGGTACTGAGTGGAAATTTCTTCAAGAATTGCTTGTTACACTATGCATCATACAGGAACGATTTCCCGTTGTGGGCTCTTGGGGAGTACCCCAACCATGTCTGGCCTTCTAAATAAACATGCTTCGGAATGAAACAAGACCGAATGGAAGATTATTTATAATAAAAGTTGAGTAAAAACTATGTATGATTGGCTGCATTTTGGATTTTTAGTGATTGTGTTTTATCGTTTTGTAATTTGAAAATGGACGTCAATGAAGCTGAATGTTATAACTTTCAAGTTACATGTTGCTGAATTTGAGCCTACCTTTTCTCCTATGTTTTGCATGGGTGAAGAAAGTTTGTAGGGTCTCGACCATGATTTGGGGCCTGCGGTGGTTGACCAATTGTGTCCGAGGACCGAGGTTTTTTTTTGGAAGGTTGCGTAGGTGAGGGCGAGTGTTGTTCGTGTTTGTTCTATTAGTTTGGATTTTTTTTGCTCTACAATGTATGGCCTTTATTGATGGAAATAACCATACATGATCACCATATGCCTCATTAAAAAATCCATCCACTTTAAAACAGAAAAAAAGCACATAATGACAATTGAAAATACAATAAGAAACAAGACACCTAAGAAAGTAAGAGTTTTCAGACACCTAAAAAAACAAGAGCACATAATGGCAGTTGAAAATACAATAAGAAACAAGTCATTCTCTTATTGCTTTTAGCTCAAGTCTTGAGTATAGTATGTGACTTGATTTTTGTGTTTCGGGTCCGGAAAGATACTTTTGTTATCACTAGTCACCCGAGAGCTTAAAGTTTAGATCACATACTACAACCTTTAAATAAAATTAGTATAATAGTCAAAAGAATAAAAAGGAAAAAAATATATATCGATTGAACATTAGTTCAGTTGGACTGTTGCTACTTCCTATTAGAACATCTAAAAGACTGTAATTTTGAGTACGGTTAAGTATATTTGCTTCTAAATTAAGGGTTGAGAGGGGTATAGGTAATTTGAGTAGGAAAATAATTTGATACACAAGTTTGTTTAAAGTTTACACAACCTTTTAATTTTCGGTTTAGAAATTTAGGTTGTGGTTTAGGGCTTAGATGTTTAGGTTGTAGAGTGTAAAATTTAAAGTTTATGGTTAGAATTTAGAGTATTTATGTCGTTGCAACAATAATAGTACCGTTTGAACTAATACTCAATTGAAATCTCACAAATGTAAGCAATTCTTGCATAAACTCTTGTATCTGATTTACTGACCGATTAGTTTGGACGAGTACTGCAAATACTCATTATTGAGATTTCTCAACTTAGTTTGTTCCATTCACCACATGTGAATTTAAACTCTGAACGTTGTTTAAAAAATCTAATGTCTTATTCCATTAAACCAAATAATAATTAGTATTTCTGAAAGTAATTATGGTGGCATCATAAGTTATTAAATATTTATATTAATTATTAAAGTCCTGATTGAGTTGGTTGGAAATTTATCGAAGAATCCTTTATTTAAGCTATAGTAAATATTTGTATAATAATGTTTCTATCTTTTTGTATTTTTATATAACCTTTAAATAAAAAACTAAAAATTAGTATTTAAATTTGAATATAAAAGTGATAGATTTGTATAAAAATTATATATAAAACTTAGATTTTTTTAATAGTCTAAAGGTGATTACAATATAATATCTGTTCATACATATTCTTAACCCTTTGATAAAGCACATACACCTTGTAGACAAAGCGATTTGAATTCGTGTCTCCTAAGATGAACATCATTCGCTTTTCCACTGGGATGCTTGTTGGGTTCACTTTTAAAATAAATTTTATATGAATACTATTATTAAATATCTGATTAAATTTTGTGTCACAAGTCCTCAACATCAATTCAGTTAAAAAATTATCAAATTATTCTAATTTTAAAATATAATAAATATTATTGTACAGTTATTTTTATCTTTTCATACTTCTATATAATTTTTAGGATAAACTACATTAATAATCTCCTGATTACATCATATTTTTTGTTTACTCAAGCAAAATGATTTTTATTAATATGGAACTAGGTTCCTGAAAAGGAGATAAACATAATTTTTTTGTTGGGTCCCCGATTATAAAAAGTTCAAATATGATCATTTGATTTAAAAAAGTAACAAGATAGTTTGTGCCGTTAAAAATTTAACTACAGATGACATGACAGTTAACAAAAATTGATATAATAATAAATTTAATCCTCAAAATTTTGTTTTAATTTAATCTTACTTCGAAAAATCATCCTCAACATTTGAATTTTCTACCAATTTATTCCCTCTCTAATGTCAAATTCTATTTCTATCTTCTCTTTCTTATCTTTGGTATTAAAATGTTATTTAAGTATTAAATAGATGGCATATATATGCTGACATGTAATTGTGACTTGAAAAAATATATAATGTGTATTAATTTATTTAATTGGACATATATCTTAAATGATAGGAAGGACATAGAAACTTTTTACCATACCAACTATAATTTTTTGTTGATTTATTTTTACTAAATATAACGTTTTACATGGAAAATTTCTTTTTTTAATTTTAAAGTGACCAGTTGAATTTGATATCACTTAATTCAACGACATAAATTTAGTTGGAAAAGTATGAAAAATTACTTTTGGACGAAGTGAAAGTGATATTACTGAACTTGAAAATTGAGTTTAATGAATTATATGTATTTGTTGATGGAAAAGTGGGACGATGATGGTTGTCGATCGGTTGATTCATTACTTTTGATTTGGATGGAGAGCTGCGATCAATAGTAATCGTGGAGAATAAGAGAAGGAGAAATGGTGGTCCAGTTCTCGGTTGACTAGAATTTACTTCGTCTTTTTGCTCGCTTAGGGGACACTTTGGAGAAGACGATGGCTTCTCCTTGTGGTTATATTGAGGGAGGTTTGACGGGTTTGTCAAGTTTATGCTTTGTAGGATATGATAGATGTAGTGATATAGTTCTGACTGTCAGCTAATAGGCTTAGCTGGTGGATGAGTTTCCCGGTGAAAATTTTCTGTATGCATAAAACTTCGAACTCGAGATATACTTAAACGATATCAAGCTGCTCATCTTTAGTTACTTTGTTCAGTCAAAGGGATTGATTTTTTTTTTATCATTAACCATGTTTAATGGATGCATTTTATAAGACAGAAGAAGATGAAGCAAACCATTCCCCAACCAAAGATAGAGGATGAAGATGAAGTGACATGTGAAGCTACAGCAGCAGCATTGAAGAGAAGTGTGCACCTACTTTCAACTCTGCAATCAGAACATGACCACTGGCCGTCTGAGCATTCTGGCCCCATGTTTTTATGCCTCCTTTGGTATCTGCTCTAAATCTAATCCCTTACCTGCTGTTCCTATATTTCTTATAGTTCCCCTAGCATCAAACTCACTAATATTTTGCAATGCAGGTAATGTGTCTATATATCTTAGGTCATATTAATACTATATTCACTGCAGAGCATCGCAAAGAAATTTCCGTTACATTTACTGTCAACAGGTAACAAATTCCAACATTTTTTTTCTCTAAGAAAGGACTGTCTTTGTTCTTCATTAGAATATATATATATATATATATATATATATATATATATATATATATATATGTGTGTGTGTGTGTGTGTGTGTATGTGTGTATCTTTCGCCAATTTGTAATAAGATGTTATCATAAATCATGCAGAACAAGGATGGAGGTTGGGGATTGTACGTAGGGGGTCATAGTTCAATGTTCGGAACAGCTCTCAATTACATCTGTATGCGTTTACTGGGAGTGGAACCTGATGGTGGCCTCGATAATGCTTGCGAGAGAGCCCAGAAGTGGACTCTCGACCGAGGGGGTGTCACGTCCATTCCCTCTTGGGGGAAGACTTGGCTTGCAGTATGCAGTCTTTCTTTTGCTTATCATCAAACTTAATCTCTAAAAATCAGAACATGGTTTCATATATATTTCTTTAATATTGTTGCAGAACATGGCTTCCTTCTTATTTCCCCGTCCATCCAGGTTTGCAAAGTTCATTTGTTTATGATCAATAGCAGGCAGCTTTGTTATAAATTGTTTATGATGTTCTGTTATTGCAATGCAGCAAATATGTTATGTTATTGTCAATTAGTTTACATGCCGATGTCGTATTTGTACGGGAAAAAATTTGTTGGTCCAATCACACCTCTGATTTCACAGTTAAGAGAAGAACTCCACATTGAACCATATAATGAAATCAAATGGACTAAAAAACGTCATCTATGTGCAAAGGTAAATTGATAATCAAATATATTTCATACAAAAGGTTAATCAAAGAGAGTGTGAATGACAAATGTTCATAACATTGCAATTGCATGTAGGAAGATCGGTACTATCCTCACACATTGCTGCAAACATTGCTTTGGGATAGTCTCAACACATTCTCAGAGCCTCTCCTTGATCGTTGGCCCTTCAATAAGTTGAGAGAAAAAGCTCTTAAAATAACAATGGATCACATTCATTACGAAGACGAAAGCAGTCGCTATATCACTGTTGCCGCTGTGGAAAAGGTTTTATGTATGCTTGCTTGTTGGGTAGAAGATCCAAATGGAATCTATTTTAAGAAGCATCTTACTAGGATTCCTGACTATGTGTGGGTTGCAGAAGATGGAATCAAGATGCAGGTTTGTTGATTATATAATTCATTAAAATATTCAGACTTCAATTGTTCATTATTATATATCTCAGCTAACTAGTATGTATATGTTCAATATCTCACCATCCAGACCATTGGATGTCAAGTTTGGATGCTACTTTCTATCTTCAAGCTTTGCTTGCTAGCAATTTATGCGATGAAATCGGACCTACTTTAAAGAAGGGGCACGACTTCATCAAAAACTCACAGGTTTCTTAAACCCTAAACCGTAAACCTTATTCACTTTAATTTTCTCCACACAATACGACCTGTTCGGATATTGACGGTTTGGTTGAAATCTGAAGGTTAGGGATAACCCTCCAGGAGACTTTAAAAGGATGTTCAGACACATTTCTAAAGGAGCATGGACACTCTCCGATCTAGATCACGGATGGCAAGTCTCTGATTGTACTGCAGAAGCTTTAAAGGTAGCCTTGTTTCGTTTGATTAAAATCTGCAACAGGAATTATTGCTTAACAATGTGTTAATTAATTGTGCTGCAGTGTTGCCTATATTTTGCAAGGATGGAACCAGAATTGGTTGGTGAGAAGATGGAAGCAGAGCATATTTGAAAGCTCAGAAATTTCCTGTGATTTTGCTTTCTTTCTGTCTCTCCTAGTAGTTCTTTCCTTTTTCCTCCTTTCGATCGTGGACAACGCTCTGTCCTGAAAATCACTTAGTGAGCAATATCTTTTATATTTGGGGCTTCTATTAGCCAGTTCAGGCAGAAAATCACAAGCTTCCTCTCCCTCGTTTAGGGTAACCACTCTAACAGAACTTCTTCGTTTTTGTGATGGTCCCAATTTCCTTTATCCCTAGGGTAAACTACTACAATGGTCACTTATATTCTCACTGAGTACAGTTTTGTTCATCGATTTTTAAATTGACCGATAAAGTCACTTACATTTTTCATATAGAAACTTTTGGTCACTGGAACATTAATGGAAAAGTGGGACGATAATGGTTGTCGATCTTTCAGTTGATTCATTACTTTTAATTTGGACGGAAAGTCGCGATCCATAGTAATCGTGGAGAATAAGAGGAGGAGAAATGGTAGACCGGTTCTCGGTTGGCCAGAATCTACTTCGTCTTTTTGCTTGCTTAGGGGACATTTTGGAAAAGACGATGGCCTCGTATTGTGGTTATATTGAGGGAGGTTTGATGGGTTTGTCAAGTTTATGCTTTGTAGGATATGATAGATATAGTGATATATTCCTGACTGTCTGGTGGGTGAGTCTCTCTGTGAGAATTTTCTGCATTTACAAAACCTCGAACTCGAGACATAATTAAACGATATCAAGCTGCTCATCTTTATTACTTCGTTCATGGATAAATTTTTTTATTATCATTAACCATGTTTAATGGATGCAGTTTATAAGAGAGAAGAAGATGAAGCAAGCCGTTCCCCAACCAAAGATAGAGGATGAAGATGAAGTGACATATGAAGCTACAACAGCAGCATTGAAGAGAAGTTTGCACCTACTTTCAACTCTGCAATCAGAACATGGCCACTGGCCTTCTGAGTTTTCTGGCCCCTTATTTTTTATGCTTCCTTTGGTATCTGCTCTAAATCTAATCAATTATATTTTGTTCATAGATTTCTGCTAGTTCCCCTAGCATCAAACTCACTAATATTTTGCAATGCCGGAAATGTGTCTATATATCACAGGTCATCTTAATACTATATTCACTGCAGAGCATCAAAAAGAAATTACACCGAGAACATAGAACAAAAGAGATTGACAACTGCAGCAGAAAAGCTGCAAAGTTCATTGAAGACTCCCAATACCCTGATAATTCTTGGTAATGATTTCTTTTCTTCTTCAAAACATGAATTTGATGGGATTTCACCAGCATATATAATTTCAATGTATGTATAGGTATGGAAACTGGGGGGTTTTCTTCTTTTACGGCACATGGTTTGCATTACTAGGCCTCAAGGCTGCTGGGAAGAAGTACACAAACTGCTTAGCTATTCGTAAAGGGGTCGAGTTTTTGCTTAAAACACAGAGAGAAGATGGTTGGGGAGAGAGCCATCTTTCTACTCCTAGAAAGATATATGTACCCATCCAAGGAAAAGAATCCAACCTGGTGAAGACTGCACAGGCTTTGATGGGTTTAATTTTTGCTGGCCAGGTATGCTTTACATACATACATACTACTGTGTAGACTTTCTTCATGACTATACGTACACACATATGCTTCTGAACAGGCTGAGCGGGACCTACACCTCTGCATCGAGCTGCAAAGTTGTTGATAAATTCTCAATTGCCAAACGGTGGTTTTTCCCAGCAGGTAACCATACACATATAGTATTACACATGCTTTGCATATATGTGTATATAAATTTTGGAAAAAATGGAAAAATTGCAGGGACTGACTGGAACTTTCTTGAGGAATGGTATGTTACACTATGCATCATACAGGACTGCTTTCCCATTTCTGGCCTTCTAAATAAACATGCTTTGGAATGAAACAAGATGGATTGGAAGATTATTTATAATAAAATTTGAGTAAAAGCTATGTATAATTAGCTGCATTTTAGACTTATAATAAGTAATTGTGTTTTATCCTTTTGTAATTGGATGAAGCTACATGTTTGGCCTTCAGAAAGTAAAATAATCCAGTTGCTTTAGCATTAATTGATATTTTTTTGGATAAATTTCATTCACTATCCAATAAGCAGAAATTTGTTTCCACGAACCTGGGGTCCTATGCAAGAAGCAAAACCTCAAACCACACATTCCTCGAAAAAGAGCAATCCATAAAAACATGGTCCCTTGATTCATGTTCAACGCAATATATGAAGCATATGCTATCAACATTCATCCTCAACCTTATAATCTATCCTTTGTAGGCACCTGTTAAGAGTTACCAACCAAGATAAAAAAAAAATGAATGTTTAGAGACATATAATGGGCACCATACTATTCCACTCAATTCTACTGTAATAAAACAAATTTTCGAGGAGAAAAAAAGGAGAGTGAAATACATACATTTTGATATCGATCTTGTCGCAAATATTGATCGGTGACAGGCTATGATTGGCCGGTAGTGATTTATGGTTTTAAGGTTTATAATTTATGATTTAGGGTTTTATGGTTTACATGTTAGAATTTAATGTTTTGTTGGATTTTAGTTTTTTTTTTGTAAATTTTGGGTTTTTTTTTTTAAATTAGTTTTTAACTTTTATAATTTTATATTATTTATAATATAATTTTTTATTTGTTAGTTATATATTATTATATATATTAATATTATTTAGAATATATTTATATTATTTATATAGAGTAATATTATTTATATAATAAATAAATTGAATTAATCTCAACTGTAGTTTAGAATATATATTATTTTTTTGCTAAAAAAAAACAAAGATGTTAAGTTAGTTTAGTGGTTAGGATGTTGCCTTTGATTATAATGGTGCTAGGTTCAAATTCCATTGAGTGCATAATTTTTCATATTCCCCAACTCGTTTTGGGCAATTTAGTATCAGAATAATGACACCAAAACGATGTCGTGGTGGTATAAACGAGTCGAAAAATAAAATTTGGTGACAAATTTGTACCAATTGAAAGGTAATGATAAAAATAAGTCACCCTGAATTATTTGGAGGTATCTGGCATAATTTACCCTAGAAAAATATATATCAAAATTAGTGGCATTCAACAACCACCAATAATTGTACTTTTGTATGATTTCTAATATTTATTCAGACAATGGGTGTTCCATCTCATCATATACAGACTTCTTTTAACCTTTTTCAACATTTACTAGAAATCATTTTTTGGTAAAATACCTAAATTATCACTCAACTTTGCTCTCTGGCTTATTTTGGTCACTGAACTTTAAAACCCTCAATTTACTCATTAAACTTTATTTTCTGACCTATTTTGATCACTTTGAATTATTTTATTAATATTTTGGTATGATGTGACATATTTTATTATTATTATTAAATATAAAAATAATTTAAAATAAAAATAAATTATTGGGTAAATTACACAAACCATCACTAAACTTTGCTCTCTGACCTATTTTGGTCACTGAACTTTAAAAGTGATAAATTTACTCATTAAACTTTATACATTGACCTATTTTGATCACTTCGACATTAATCTATTAACGCTGTTATGAAATGTATTAAATAATAAAATATTAATATTTCTCTTCTTTTCCCATTTTCGTCGTACAGGGGTTCTTTCAACCAAACATAATTGCTAAAAGCTTTCCATTTATGTTACCTCAGTGACCCAAAACAGGGTTTGTTAAATTGACCTACCTATCTCTAGGTGAAAGACTGTGAAAGACTCTTTAATATTTTACCATCGAATATGGCGGAAACACTTAAGAAGCTAGAAACTCTGAGGATAGTAGGATGTTAAAGCACAAAGTTGCAAAGATCAGCACAACCAAACAGATAAACTCCCTTCTTATACCCACACACAAATTTCACAATTTTTTAGCGTCCTCTAAATAAAAAATGAAAATGAAGGATTAAAAGAGTAAAGGCAATTACACTTTAAATTGGTCAATGATACAACCATCTTTAAGCACCTAAAGGAAGAAATGGTGATAAAGAGGTCCACTCCACTGAGCGATTGTGTAAGACACATATGACTGTTTTGACTTTAATGATCTTTCAATTGAATTTGGTTCCGCATTTGAGTTTGATTGTTTTTCTTTTTCTTGGGGATTTTGCAGGTTATGGTTTATGGGAGAGGTAGTGATGGAGGAATACCTATCGATGTTTTGACTGTATTTGTCTTGGATACGACTTGGGCTATCAATTTGGGTTTGGTCGAGGGATTAGGGTTATGGGAGGCGATGGACCCATCATGATAATCACGGTTGCATGAGAGAGATAAAGAGAAGGAGAGGAGTTAAAAAAATTAAGTATAATGCAACACAACGAGCTATGCTAGGGCGGATTTAAAAATGGTTTACGAGAAGTTTTTACAACCTTCAACCCAAAAGTAGGTTAGTTTAACAAACCGTGTTTTAGGTCATTGAGGTAATAGAAATGGAAAGCTTTTAGCAATGGTGTTTGATTGAAAGAAGCTCCAAACGGTGGTGGTTTGAGAGTTCAGAGGTGGCTGTTGCTGTTAAGCTTTTAGGTGATGTTTTTATTTGTTTTTATAAATAAGATCAAATGTAAAAATAAAAAAAAGTTTAAAAGAGTTTTAGGGAAGAGAGAGAAATATTAATATTTTATTATTTATTTATGACACATAATAACAGTTTTAATAGACTAACGGTGGAGTGACCAAAATAGGTCAATGTATAAATTTTAGTGAGTAAATTGGTCGTTTTTAAAGTTCACTGACCAAAATAGGTCAGAAAGCAAAGTTGAGTGATGATTTGGGTATTTTACCCTATTTTTTATAATTATTAGTATCCAATTCATATTAATTTGAATTGAATATTAAAGAGATCTATTATGGTGCGGCTCTCTCAACCCAATTTACTTATTTCACAACTTCATGATTCGAACATCTTACTTGCTTAAAGGATATAGTATCTCATCGCACTAAATCAGCTCGTTGTTGGTAGAAATCATTATTTTTGACATCGTTCTCTATCACTTTATTGATTTAAATTCTTTTGAAACCTCTTTAATACTCATGAAATTAAACACAAGAAATTCACCACAAAAAATTACCATTTCTAGTGTTGGGGGCACTTTCTCGGATTCTAGGGTTTTGAATTATTTGTTCAAAAATTCAAACGTTGAGAAGCATTCTTCCGAAGAGACGAAAAATATACCTTAAAACTAGTCTTAAACAAATGTCATAGGAGATTAGAGCATTAGAAGGTCAAAACTTCAGATTATTTTTTTCGTCGATTTTGGATGCATTTTTTTTGGAAATCAATCCAAAAAAGTAAAATGTGAACGTTTTGTATCAATTTCGACGCAACCAGTGATTGATGGAGGGCGACAATCGATGGTCAATCCAATTAAAAAAATAGTGGTAAAATTGAAATTTTTTATAGCTTAGCGATCAAAACAAGATACCACTTAAAGTAGTAATTAATGATGTAGTTTACTTTCAAATCAATTTGACTCCTTTATTAATTGAAATTGTCATTGATTAGCTTAGGTTAGACCTGGCAAGCTTGACCCGAGACCCGAAAACCGAACCGATTTACCCGAATCGAGACCCAAAATTGACCTGAACGCGATGATCCAAATTTGATCCGAAACCCGAAATAAACCGAACCGAACCAAACCGAATTTCAACCAAACCGATTTCACCCGAACCAAAAGCAACCCAAACCGAAGGCAACCCGAAATAAAAAATATATTAAAATAAATAAATAAATATGAGATTTGAATTATCGCACAACACGCTAAAAAGCCAAATATACAGGCTATATAAAGTCATATATATATGGTGGAAAAACCTAACATGGGCTGAAAACCCGATTAAAACGATCGATCTCCTATTAACCCGATATTGACCCAAAATCAACCGACCCGAAATCGACCTAACTGAAAGTTAACCGAACCGAAAATCATCCGAACTAAAGTCTTGATCTGATACCCGAATCAAAATCACCATAGACCCGAACTAAAATCGAACCAGACCTAAACCGAACCGAATTTAAACCGAATGTAGTCAGACCATAAATAAACCGAACCGAAATGACCCGAACCGAAACCGAACTGAATAACCCATTTGCCACCTTTAGCTTAGGTGTTAAGTTTTTTTTTTTTTGATTGAGGAGACAAGCAATAGGATGTTACATGACACACTACTTAGAAATGATGCTAATCGGCAAATAAAGAAGACAACTTTTTTATTAATAAAACTTGATAAAAATATATCAAAAAAATTCTAACAAGTTTTGAGGCTGCAATTATTTTTTGTAATTGGGTAGATTGAGTTGGTTAGTAAGACATGTACCTATAAAAATATGTTTAGCGGATTCACTTTTTAAGTAAGGTCCGGTTGATGTAGACAGTAAAATAAATAAAATATAATAATAATAAATACGATTTGTCAAATGTGTATTAGCTCAATTGGCACTGTTATTGTTATAATATTCAAAAGGCTATAAATTTAAGCACGCTTGATTCTAATTTAAGAGTAAAAAAATTATAAATAATTTAACATTATTTTGGGTAATCTAACTTCTAAAGTAATATATACTAATATTTTTTCTAAACATTTGTTAAGATTAACATACATTACAGATAAACTTGATTAAACTCGATTCTCATATGATGACATCTTTTCTTACTGGAACTACTAGTTGGATTCAGTTTAATTTATTTTTATTAAAATCAAATAGCAGTTAAAATATGAATAATTTTAATAGAGTTTATTGTTATTGGATAACTTGGACATACCTAAGGTGACAGTATATAAATAGGAATATTACATACCTTTTATAAGTTGGTATTTGTGATATAATTAAACATCATTATATAAATGTAATGTTTAGAAATATCCAATCTGCCAACGCTCAACTGTATTGATAAACCAATTAAACACTGCACACACCTCACAAATAATAGCCCTGTACTGTGGAACTTGTTTGACACATGACAAGTCGTATTTAATTTAACTTGGTTTAATAGCGAAATAAGTGCTCAAATTATACTTCTTTTTTAGTTAGGTACCTAAATTTTATTTTGGACAAAATAGTGTCTAACATTTTTAACATTACTCAAATAGGTGCCTCGTAATTATTGTCCGTTAATTTCACCATTAACTTTCTTTATCTGACACGTGTCATCTTTTTAAAATTTCAAAACTATAGTTAAAAATATATAAAAATTAATATAACAAAATAACCCCAAATTTCACAAACTAGCCACAAATTTTGAAATCCATAACACCCCAAAACCCAAATTTTGATTTGACCTAATTTCGCCACCGATTACCACACCGCCACTCATCACATTCGTCGCGGGGCCATCACGACCATTTACCCCACCATTTCATCGTAGAAAATCGACCGACGCCGTGCGACACGCCAAAATCGTTGAATGATTCATTCAAATTATTTGCTATGAAAGGTAGCATAACAAATGATGAACGATGTGTGGGTCATTGGGCGAGGGGAGAGCGCTTTATCCCGTTGTCAGAAACGAGGCCAACATTGATGGAGTGGCCGGATTTGGGGTTTAAGGATTTGATGACTATTTTGGGATTATTTGAAAATTTCAAGACATTTTAAAAAATTTAATTATTTTTTAAAAATAAAATAAAATTAAAAAATATTTAATACTTTCACGCGTACGATTTTAATTGGATAATGGCAGAAAATTAATACCATTACGGTGAGACACCTATTTGGATCACAGAAGATATGCACTTATTTGGCCCAAAATATAGTTCAAGCACCTATCTGAAAAAAAAGGCTATAGTTTAGACACTTATTTGTCGGTTAAGCCTTAATTTTTTTCTAATTTAAAATTAAGGCTTAATTTAACTTTTTTTTCTAATAAAAATTCGCTCTCAAGATATTTGCAAAATCTTAATAGCAATTTTATTTTATTTTTTAAAAATTTAATTTATATAATTTCTAGGTATGAATTATATGGTGTCATCCACCATAACAAAACATATTTTTAGCGGTACTTTTAGCAGCGTTTTTCGAGTAAATGTCGCCAATTTTAAAAAAGTTGCTACCAAATAACCTAAATTTAATATTTTTTATTTGAATTCTTCACCCTCACATATTTACATTGTAATATTTGTAAACTAATACTTTTTATTTTTCTTTTTATTCTCACCCATTTATATTTAATTTTAAATTTAATAATTAATTAAATTGCATTAAAAATAATTATATAAATAATAAATTAATTTATAGATCTTTCAAATATGCTTAGTAATATTATATTAAAAAATTAATTTTCATAATCTAATTAATATTAATAAATACAAAATATTGATAACTTTTTTTGATAAAAATTTTGATAACTAATAAACTATTCAAACAAATATCGAATATAACATGTCCTTCTATGCCATTTTGCTTATTTAAATAATCAAACATCTATCAAATATTAGTTAACTTTACTAAACACTTTTATACAATCAACTAATATAATCCGATAGTTAAATCATCTAATGCAATCTGCTATCAGTTAATGTAATCCGCTATCAACATTCCGCTAATTGTCAGACATGGCCCTTAGAAGGTCGAAACTTTAGATGTATTTTTTCGTCGATTTTGAATGAATTTTTTGAAAATCAATAAAAAAAAAGAGTAAAATGTGAACTTTTTTTTTTATATCAATTTTGACGCAACCAGTGATTGATGGAGGGCGAGGATTAATGGCCAATCCAATTTAAAAAATAGTGGTAGAATTGAAATTTTTTATAGCTTAGCGATCAAAACGATATACCACTTAAAGTAGTAATTAATAATGTAGTTTACTTTCAAATCAATTCGACTCCTTTATTAATTGAAATTGTCATTGATTAGTTTAGGTGCTAAGTTTCATTGAGGAGACTAGCAATAGGATATTACATGACACACTACTTAGGACCTGTTTTTATTTGCTTCTATTAACCCAAATACTTTTTTAAGCAAAAAGCAATGCAAACAAGACAGCTTTATTGAAAATTCAGTTTACAAACATGATTTTAGCTCTTCAACCGGGCGTTTATAGAAGCTAAAATTTTCAGCTTTTCTGAACGGCAGTTTGGCCCCCAAGCTGATTTTCAACTTCAATGGCAAATTCAGGAAATGGTGCTAATCGGCAAATAAATAAGATAACTTTTTTATTAATAAAACTAGATAAAAATTATAAAAAATAAATTCTAACAAGTTTTGAGGCTGCAATTATCTTTTGTAATTGGGTAGATTGAGTTGGTTAGTAAGACATGTACCTATAAAAATATGTTTAGTCGATTCACTTTTTAAGTAAGGTCCGGTTGATGTAGACAGTAAAATAAATAAAATATAATAATAATAAAATAAAAGATATGATATGTAAAATGTGTATTAGTTCAGTTGACATTGTTATTGCGATAATATTCAAAAAGGCTATAAATTTAAGTACAATTGATTCTAATTTAAGAGCAAAAAAAATTATAAATAATTTAAACATTATTCTGGGTAATCTAATTTTTAAAGTAATAGCTGTTAAATTTTTTTCTTAAACCTTTGTTAAGACACACATACCTTGCAAATAAACTTGATTGAATTCGAATCTAATAGGATGAATATCCTCTCTCTTTTTTCACTGGGATCACTCGATGGGTTTAGTTTAGTTTATTTTTTTAAAATTGTATAGTAGTTAAAATATGAATAATTTTAATAGTATTGTGAATAAAATAGCGAAGAACAATAATAAGAACAAAGAAATGAGAAGATTTGTATTTATTCTGAGTATTTAAGTGTAAATAATGCCTTCATCAAATCATCTATTTATAGGCATAAGAAGTACATAATACATGAAACTCTAATTAATGAAGATAATATTTCTACTGACAAAGTAAATCAAATCTCCTTGATAAAGTTCTTATCATGATAGACATCCACATAGATAAATATTCATACTCCCCTTGGATGTCTATGAAGATAATGCGCCTCGCTAAAACCTTACTAAGATAAAAACCTAGTGGGAAAAAATTCTTTAGTGAAGGAAAAAGAGTACACATCTTTGATACGCATAACATGTTGCCTTATTAAAAACCTTACCGAGAAAACCTATTGGGACAAAACCTCGGTTAAGGAAAACAGAATGTAACGCGTATTTACCCCCTTATGAAAACATCACATAAGATCTTTGAATCTTCATAATTCAATCTTGAATACTATTTTTCTAAAGATCGTGAAATATGAAACTTTGGAGTAATATGTTCCATTTTGTCATCTTTGATGTATCCAATGTTCGATTGAGATATACATTTTGCATTATCTCTTCATATGATAACTTTACATCATATCATGTGAAAGTAAATCACATCTTCTGGATATGTTGGGTCAATGGTTTTAGCCAAACATATTCTTGGCTTGTCTTGTGTATAACAATTACATGATTTTAATATCTAAAATGATCTTGTTGCACTTAGTATTTTTTAGAGCAACTAAAAATTGGTGTTTCTGGACCAACTAAGATATGGTGCTTCTAGACCAAAAAAAGATATAATTATCTTTATTCACATCCAATATAATTATCTTTATTCACATCCAACAATCTTACAATTATTGGGGTAGTCAATAGATATGCTTTATTCATATTGAATCTCGTTAAAATTCTTTCAGCATTTATCCATTTATAGAAAAAATCATATTTAAGTGCTCGATCTTCAGGTCGGGACAAAACTTGATCTCAATATTCTTTTTCTCAAATACTTTCATTAAATAATCAATGCTTTGAAAGCTCTTCAGGGGTTTATAATTATACTCAAATTATCATAATGAATATTGATCCAAACTCCTTTATAAAATCATCAAGGAAATATGATCATTCTTATAGTATTTCCTCAATAAGTACTCACTAAGTCGATTCTACCAAATGCGCCAAAATGTAAATATTTAATAAGACATATCTAAATAAATTTCCAAATGCTTCTAGCATTTTAAATCCTTCAAGGATAAATAGGGATCCACAAAATAATTAGACACGTATAAATATTTCATAATTGCCAAAGTAATTGCATCCACCATGAAGTAATTAAAATTCTTCATAAATCATAATTCAAGTTGTATCTCACGACTATTTATTTGTTCTCCACTTGCATTACACCTTTAGGTGTTTGGATTATTGGTCCAAAAATTTCACTTTTGGAAGTTTAAAGCGTCATTCTATATTGGCATATTCAGTATCTATAATTCTAGATAGATATTATAATCACTCATTTTTAACCGGGTTTTAGTATTATTAGTATTATTTTAATAGTAATATTATTAATATAAAATTAATGAAAAAATCAATAATAATAATATAATATAAAAAGTAAAAAAATATTAAATTAAAATTAAAAAGCAAAAAAAGGAAATTGCATGGAGGAGGGTGCTCCACGTCACCCTTAACCTCCCCCTACTTGCCTATAAATAAAGGCATGGGAAGAGCATTTTGTGGGCAAGCAAGGAGCCAGCAAAAGGTATGCCCAATAAGAGAGCTATGCTCTCGGGTAGCCAAGGACCGGGGCAGTGCCCTTGGTCCTAACCGGTTCGATCGATGTCTTATTTTGGATCCGATCTAGTTAAATTTTTGAAGGGGTCGTGGTAGATCTCAGTGGGGTTCGTCATTCGAGCTCCTAGTTAGGTATATTTTCTTTTCTTTTTATTTGTGTTGTAATTTTTTATGATTTAATGAAGTATTAGTTAATTTAAAATTATGTTCTTTTTTAGTTTGTATGTTTATTTATGTTTTAGATTAGTATTTATTTATGTTTTAAATTTATATTTTAAATTAGTATTTTTTATGTTAGATTTGTTTTTATTTATGTGTTAGATTAATATTTATGAATGTTTTAGATTAGTATTTTATTTATGTTAGATTAGTTTTATTTATGTATTAGATTAATATTTATGTACGTATGTTTTAGATTAGTATTTTATTTGTGTTAGATTAGTATTTTATTATGTTAGTATTTACTTGCATTGTATTTATTTTTATTTGCCATGTTTTAAGTTGCATTACGGATATATTAATTGTCAATGAGGTACCCTTTTATTCGAGCGTAAACGTGGCTAGTATCAAGCGCAGTGATGGTGGTTTATCAGTTTACTCTCGAATAACGGGGTCCTTAAAATTTACTCGCAGTTATAACCAAATTTTAATTTAATCGCCACTTTAATCTGAAAAGTTTAATATTAATAAAGCGGTAATTATTAAAGTACCAATCTTTGGGCGGTGTGGGGGTGCTAATCATTCCCCATCCGTAACCGACTCCCGAACCTAACAGTTTTCAAATCTCTGGTTTTATGGTGTCCGGCCTACCTCAGTGGCCGGTGGCGACTCCATTTTAAATAAAATATAGTTTTTTCTAAAAACCCCACGAAACATATTTTAAATACCCGAAAGACCCCAAACACTTTTAAAACCCATTTTTTTAGCGTAAGAAAAGGGATATCGCTATAGACGGTGACTCCGCTGGGGACATAATTATTGTTTTTCAAAAACAAATGAGAGCCAAGCTTTTTAAATAATTACCGCTTTACTAATATCAAAAATTCCAGATTAAAGTGACTATTAAATTAATATTTGGTTATAATTGCGCGTTTATTTTAATGCATTTAAAATTTGGCATATAAACCCGTCATTTTTAAGTGGGGAAAACGCTAATGCTTTCGTGAGGATATCGTTCCTCCGTGTAGGCCTAGCAAGTACCTTCGGGGCTCGAGTACCTTATGCTTTCATAAGAATATCGTTCCTTTGTGCAGACATAAGCGAATGGGTCCCCCTAAATTGAACCCGGTTGAAAGGAGCCTATAATGGGTAATGATCGGGGGCCTTTCTACCCTTAGTAGGGGACAACAAGGACAATTCGGGTACCTCCTAGCAACAACACTGTATGTAGAGAACATATAGAAACCCACCCCTTTAGAGCCATGCGAATAACCTAGGTATTTTAGACAGGATATATATGAGGTTATTCTGTTTGTTTGCTTTATTTAAATTTACCTTTTATTTATGTATTTATTATTTTTATCTGGTACTAACTTATTTCTTTTTGTGTTTTATTTTTATTTTTATTTTACACATACTTTTGTTGCATTATCATTACATCCACATTACATAAAGGTGTTGATTCAAGTGGTTTGCCCGATCAGAAAATCTTTCATCATGGAAAAAAGGTATCTTAAGAAAGACGACATCAACCTAGTCGTGCGACATTGGTCAGAGGTTAATCAACGGGTCCGAGGTAACAGTTTGCCGAGCAAGCATGTAGTGCCAAAGTATACAAACGAGAGCTTACGACAGAATGATCTGTGGGAACTTAAAGAGATTTAGGAAATATGAGGCTGAAGACTACAAGACCTATTTTCCTACAGTTATGGTAACATAGCCCAGCTAATGTATGTTCGAGTCAATCAACCTTTACTCCGAACCATTTTCCAGTTTTGGAATCACATTTTTTACTACTTTACCTTCAACGGCCAAAACGTGATGACCATGGTAGAGGAATATACAACCTTGCTCAACCAGAAGAATGTACAAAAAGATTGGATCTACGCAAAGTCGCCGAGGAATCAGAACTATCCATTGAAGCTCAAAATCTTTTGATAAGAGATGATTGAGCCAACGATTTGATTCAGAATTGAAAGAGACATCCTAACATCTTCATGGGAATGTATCCGAGATAGCACACCCGAATGAGGTAATGAAGATAGACCTATTCGTTTTGGGGACATATGGTTTGATCATCTTCCCGAGGGTATTCGGAAACATCGATGTAGTCATCTTAGATCTATTTGAGCGCATGAGGAGGAAAGTGAATGCGGTACCGACAATCTTAACTGAGACTTTTAGTTTCTTTGAGTATGACCCGAAGACATGAAGAGGGGTATATCTGTAGAAGTTTACTTTTCTGGCTCTAGAATATGGACCCTTTAATTCTTATGAAAGTCGTTCGAAAGGGTGATTACTAGTGGAATCAATGCCTTTATTTGCATTCATTTTGCATATCATGACATGGTGTTGATTCAAGAATGGTTCATTTAAAAGGCTTTCAAAATAGAAAAAGTCTATTTTGCCAAAAATGATAATATTACAGTATCAAGTTGGATCGAGCAAAGACCAATCGAGAAAAAAGACGGTCTGATAGTAAGTCACGTGCGGTGCAGAGGATCCAGTGGGGACTACAAAACACTAATTTTAAAATCTTCATTTAACCCTTTGTAAAAATCTCAAAGATTTTAATTTAACTCCTTCATTTTTTTGAAAATATTATTATTGTATTTTGAATTCTTTTCCCTCCTAAAACTTAAAAAAAACCTAAAAGTTTCATTTTTTAAATAAGTTAAAACTTTTTGATAATAAAAGGGGAAATCTTTAAACCAAATGATCTTTGAGAATTTTAATGTAAACCCAAAAGTTTTAAAGACTTTAAGTAGACCCCCTTTGGACCGCTAGGATCCAACCCTATTTAGACGCATTATTTGAAGATCAGATTGTTTGCACCCATATCTACAGAAGAAGAAGCTCTTGTCTGCGTTATGCATGCACTTGTTGATGTCCTTTTTAGAAGCCACAAAAATGAAGATCATGACGTCACGAGTCTATGGAATAGAATAAGAGGAGAAGACGAGGTCATCCATCATCCTGAAGATGACGTCGAGACATGAAGCACAGGCTCTACTTTCCGAAGTCAAGGTTTCCAGAAGGAATACAACTGTTACTTGTAATTCATTATTAGTTTCTTGCAATTAGACATTTTCTCTATTGAAAGTTTTTTAAAGATCGTTCGAGAATCAACACCGCATTTGCATGCATTCTCGCATTTATAGGGTATTGATTCCCGAGTGGTTTCTCAAATCTCAAAAATCGTTCATAATTGACAAAGGGTCGTCTGGTTAGATATTAAAGGGCACGAATCCCGGGTTTTGTCCCATAACAAGATTAAAGACAATAGAAGAGAAATCATCTGAAGACTTTAGGCTAGACATGGTAGGTGACACGGTATTGGTAATGAGCAAAGTAAAGTGCAAGAGTTGAAAGAAGCAGATGGAAATGGTGATGAATCAGAGGAATACTTTGGCAAAAGGTAAACGATTCGTCGAACCGAAAGAAGAATCGATTAAGGATCATAATAGAAAGTGGGATAGTCAGAATTCTACCTCCAACCCAGCCAAATACGACAAATTAAACCCTTTTGTGATTGTAGTGAAGGCACGCTAAATAAAAAAAACGATTGGAGTTTTCGAAGGATTTTTGAAAAGTGTTTGTGACTCTTTTGGATATAAAATATTTATTCCGTGGGGTTTACAAAAACCTCAAAAAAATGGAGTCGCCACCGGCCACTTAGGTAGGCCGGACACCATAAAACCAGAGATTCAAAAAGACAGGGTTCGGGAGTCGGTTACGGATGGGGAAGGATTAGCACCCCCACACCGCCCAAAATTGGTACTTTAATAATTACCGCTTTATTAATATTGGATTTTCCGGATTGGAATGACGATTATTTTAAAATTCAGTCATAATTGCGAATTAATTTTAAGGGTCCAGTTATCCGAGAGTAAACGCCCAACCACTATCACTACGCCTGATACTGGCCCCGTTTACGCTCGGATAAAAGGACACCGCATTAACAATTTATATCTCGATATGCAATCTTAATGGCAAAAACATAAAACATAGTAAAATGTTTAAGTGTAGTAAATATTGTCATAACAGAATATTAATCTAACATAGATGATATTCTAGATTAAAACATGCATATACATATTATTCTAAATAATAGATAAAAACAACTATCATATGTCAAAATAATAAGGCAGTAATAGGTACATATATACGAACAAATATTAGAAAAAGAGACATGCATACTGGTAATAAAACATATTTCAACATATACGGGTCCACATGTTGTACAAAAAGGGTGAATATACTAACATGTATCCCTAAAAAATAAGAAAGCACATACACATATAAAAATACTAAATATGCCATGTACGAATTAACTAAAACATAACATGCTTGATACGAATAGCCGGATAAAAACATAAATATCATATTTAACACACATATATATATATAAACATGAAATACGAATTATATACGAGGGACATAAAATAAAATAATATCAATATGTACGATTATAATACGAACAATAATATTTACAGAGAAAACAGGACTGAAATGAAAGGAAAACGAAAGTTAGTGGCAGAAATTAAAGAGCAATAACATGTAATTTAGGGACGAAATTGAAAAACAAATAAAACCTACAAAGACCGGAGTTGTAATTATACCAAGGGGCAGACTCAAAATGAAAATTTCAAAAACGCGGGGTGATTAAGGGCGTAATTTTACCATTCCGAAGCTGATCAGGTGTAATTTAGTGACTAAATTGTGACTTTTTGGAAACTCAGGGGACTGGGACTGTGATTATACCATGCGGCAAGACAAAAATGAAAATATTGAAAACGCGGTGGGATTAAGTGTGTAATTTACCCATTTCAAAAATAATAATAACTATAAAAGGGCCATTTTTAGACCGAAACCCATTTTTCCCCATTTTTCTTTCATTTTCGTTTTGTTCTTGATTTCAAATAACCAGTTCATCTTTTTCTCTCAAGTGTTCTTGAGAAACCCGAAATCGGCGGCCAGCCGCCCGTATTCTCACACCGCCGCCGCGCTAACCGCGCCCGTAGACTCCCAAAATACACTAAAACATTCCCTTGTCATCCTCAACATGAATCCGTGGTTGGATTCAGAGGATCCCTTTTTATTTACCCTAGATCTAAGAAATACGAACCCAAAAATATATTTTCTTTAGACCAAAACGAGACCACAAGGGGTCTTCCCCTCCCTTTGTTCACCAGATCCGCTTGTAGAAGCCGAAAGGCTTGTCACAGAGAGGAAGGAAGACCCACGGACAAAAGCCGTAAGACTTCTTTTTTACTTGTTTTCTTTTTTTTTTTTCTCAGATGTACATGCAATAAAAAAATGTGTAAGAAAAAAAAGACAAAAATTACCACTGGATCGCCTTTTTGATTATCTTGACTGTTACAAGTTTCGGTTTTACAAGCTTTCTGTTTTTTGTGTTATTACTCTCTCCGTTTTTTTTTTTGCTCGCTCCTCTCTAAAACTCCCGTTACAACAACCCCGTTTCATATATATCACTATCTCTGTATTTTGGTTGCAACTTGTATCTTCTTTTCCAGATCCGACATTTTCTTGTTGTCTTTGGCATAATCAACGCGGGGGGACGAATATCGGGCGCGGTGGCGGTGTGGCCGATTCTCGCCAGAGGCCATACGCATTTTCGGCCGTTAGATCGATCCGATCTAACGGTCGAGATGGCTTGAAGAACGATCGGCTGGATGAAGCCTCGATCCGATGAAACGGCGGCGATTTCGCCACGTGGCAGCACCGCAATGAGGAGTCGAAACGCGTGGATCTTACGCGCGCGTGGGATAATAAAGCGTCCGCGCGTGGACCACACGCGCGCGCGGCACTCGAACGGTCCATACGCGTGAGTACGCGCCGGCGGATATTTTTAACCTTCATTGCATCGTGGCGTTGGATCGATCTTGATCCAACGCCCATAGTTACCCGCATTGTAATTAGATAGGATTCAGATTTGGGCCAAACGGGCTTTGTAATTGGATTTTTGTAATTGGACTCGGACTTTTTACTTGGGTTTAATATATATATTTAATTTTATATTTAGTCAGCCCAATAATAATAATAATAATTATAATAGCTGTACATGTACATACGAAAATAAATACTTTATATTATACGATCATTAATTAATAATATTCTAGTATACGTACGTATAATCATATGTATAATTAACATGACATCTGCATACGCTTATACCCTAGATACATACGTGACATACATACGCCCCTAATACGTATACGTAGCTTATACATGCACACACCTTATATTAGTAACATTCATATAATAAATATACATGCAATATTAATATATTTATAAGTGAAAATGAGTGATTACAGTTGCCCCTCTTTGCTTGTTCTCATGAAATGGGAAACAAAGCAAAGATTCATAAGCACTCATTTTATCAGACTTCCCTGTTTGTAGCCTCGGAAAAACGAATTTTTTTTGGACATTTCCGCTCTTCCTTGGCCGAATCTTCAGGCTCGTAAGTTCTTCCTATATAGAACTTCGTCACCTTCCGATCTTGGAGCTACAGGCTCTTTCGACATAGAACCCTTCACTCGCATTTTTATCAGACTTCCCTGTTTGTAGCTTTGGAAAAACGAATTCTTTTGGACATCTCCGTTCTTCCTTGGCTGAATCTTCAGGCTCGTAAGTTCTTCCTATATAGAGCTTCGTCACCTTCTGACCTTGGAGCTACAGGCTCTTTTCGACACAGAACCCTTCGCTCTCATTGTAGCTTTGGAAAAACGAATTCTTTTGGACATCTCCGTTCTTCCTTGGCTGAATCTTCAAGCTCGTAAGTTCTTCCTATATAGAACTTCGTCACCTTCTGACCTTGGAGCTACAGGCTCTTTTCGACACAGAACCCTTCGCTCTCATTGTAGCTTTGGAAAAACGAATTCTTTTGGACATCTCCGTTCTTCCTTGGCTGAATCTTCAGGCTCGTAAGTTCTTCCTATATAGAACTCTTGACGTCTGAAGTCTCAGAGCTGCAAGTTCTTTTCGACACAGAACCCTTCACCCTAAGACAATGAAGCTCGGAGTCTTTCCTATATAAGACTTTTTGCTTTTGACACAACAGGTTTCCTATATAACCCTGTCATAGGTGAATTGCTTTGACTGGGAGTTCTTCCTATATAGAATCATGAGTCTTCACCTTGGAGCCATCAGTTCCTCCTATATAGAACTTTTTGGCGTCTGGAATCTCGAGCTACAGGTTCTTTTTCGACCACGTAACCCTTCGCCGTAAGACAATGGAGCTCGGAGTCTTTCCTATATAAGACTCTTTGCTTTCGACACAACAGTTTCTATATAAACCCCCTGTCAAGGGTGAATTTCTTTGACCGGGAGTTCTTCCTATATAGAACTGCGAGTCTTCACCCTGGAGCTGTCAGTCCTTCCTATATAGAACTTTCAGCTTCCGAAGCCTCGGAGAGGAGGGTTCTTCCTATATAGAACCTCTCTCCAGGGCTTGAAAACATGTGCCTTTATGTAAAAACATTGTCTCCTCATTTGGGATTCACATCGTGATGACCCTTGATGTCTCTTTGGATCTGCAGATACCTGTCTGAGATGAAAACAAAAATGCTATGACAAATGAATTGACATGCTCCTAATCCTAGTGATATCTGACTATTCATGATGCATGAGCTTCAATATCACGGTGGGTTTATTTTGGTCCTTTTTGCCGCTCGCTTTCTCCTTTGTCACGGGCATCAATACCCTGCTTCACTGCCAAGTTCAACCGTCTCGATCTTTCTCTTTTTCAATTCTGACTTGGAATTTTAAAGCGCCCTTTCGGGTTTTCACTTTAGAGAGATTTTTTTCTTTCAAAAAGGGTGCCCTTCTGGTTTTCACCCAGGAGATTTCTTTTGTTATCTCGTACGCTTTTCTTGAATAGATAGGACATGTGCCATCGGTTATCCTATCAGGTTGTTTGAAGCTTCCCGCCTTCCCGATCGACAGTCATTTAGGGAACTTAGAGGACGGAGTTAACCGTTTTCTTTGATTACCTGCAATTTTCAAGGTTATATCATAGTAATGCTTCGAAATCTCTTGTTTCATTATAAGCCTATGTTATCTTATCTGACTGAAATTGACAAGGAGGCTAGGAATGGATGCTCAAAACATGGTTTTATTAGGATTAAGGGCTTTGAGATATCTTAGAAAGAAAGGTATGACACGTATAAGTTAAATACAAGATCTCTCATTATCTTCGATATGAATGACACATGATCCTGTCAACTGGTGTAGAATTTTTGCCTGAAGCTTCCTCTTCATGATGCTCATGGAGATACCCTTCTCCTCAGATATTTAACTTTTCAACTTACCCGAGCCGCCCTTTACGGGTTTTCAACTCGAGTCCTTCCTTTGCTTCAAGACGCCCGGTTTCGGGTTTTCATCCTGAGCTCTCCATTTTTTTTAGAGATAGTATTTCTTGACGGCATCAGAATTTACGGGATTTTTCAGCTCGTCCCCGTCCATTTCTGTTAGGATCAGGGCTCCTCCTGAGAAGGCCTTCTTTACGACGTATGGTCCTTCCCAATTGGGCATCCATTTTCCTCGAGGATCTTTCTGGATTGGGAGGGTTCTCTTGAGTACCAGATCCCCTTCTTTGAATTCTCTTGGGCGCACCTTTTTGTTGTAAGCCTGAACCATCCGCTTTTGGTACATCTGACCATGACAAATGGCTTTTAGTCTTTTTTCGTCAATGAGATTTAGCTGGTCGAGTCTGGCCTGCACCCATTCAGCTTCTTCCAGTTTTACTTCGTTTAAGACTCGGAGGGACGGGATCTCTACCTCAATTGGGAGTACTGCTTCGATACCATACACCAAGGAATAGGGCGTTGCCCCCGTTGATGTGCGAATGGACGTCCTATAGGCGAAAAGGGCAAAAAACAACTTCTCATGCCAATCCTTGTAGGTATCCGTAGTTTTCGCTATGATCTTCTTTATATTTTTGTTTGCCGCTTCCACTGCTCCATTCATTTTAGGACGATAGACTGTGGAATTATGGTGTGTTATTTTGAATTGAGTGCACACGTCCTTTATCATTCTGTTGTTCAGATTGGAAGCATTGTCGGTGATGATCCTCTCTGGCAATCCGTATCGACAAATAATTTCCTTCTTTAAGAACTTACAAACTGTAGTCCTGGTGATATTGGCGTAAGACGCTGCCTCTACCCACTTAGTGAAGTAGTCTATAGCGACCAAAATGAAACGGTGTCCGTTGGAGGCTTTCGGATGGATTTGCCCGATGACGCCCATGCCCCATGCCGCGCGAAGGCCACGGAGAATTCATAGTGTGTAGAGGCGATGGGGTGCATGAATTTTGTCAAGATAAATTTGGCATTTGTGGCATTTCTGGCGTAATCGATGCAATCTCCCTCCATGGTCAACCGAAAATAACCGTATCTCATAATTTTTCGGGCTATAGACAACCCGTTGGCGTCGTTCCACGTAGATCCCGTCATGTACTTCGCTAAGATTTCCTTCGCCTCCCGGGCATCCACACATCTCAAAGAATGTTTGATCATGACTTTTCCTATATAGGATCTCCCCATCTAGGACATATTTCGTTGCCATTTTTCTCGAGCGCTTTTCACATTGTCGTTTGCCCTTCGGATACTTTTGAAGCTTGACATATTGTAGGATATCATAGTACCATGGATTTCCGTCAATCTCTTCCTCAGTATACTACAACAATGAGCAGGCTTTTCAAACGCTCTGCATCTCAATGGGTTTCATTTCCGCCCGTGTGTTTGTTTTAAAACATGGATGCCAAGGTTGCCAACGCATCCGCCATCTGATTTTCTTCTCGGGGTTGGTAATTGAAGCTGACCTTTTCGAACTCTTTGACGAGCTCTTGGATTAATTTGTGATATTTGACCAACTTCGGGTCTCTGGTTTCCCACTCCCCGCGCAATTGGTAAATGACTAGGGACGAATCTCCGAACACTCGAAGTTTCTTAACCTTTCTTTCGATGGTTGAGTTCAGTCCCATGATGCAAGCTTCGTATTCAGCTATATTGTTTGTGCAGAAGAATTCCAATCTGCTGGTGAAAGGATAATATACGTCCTCATGTGAAATTAGCACTGCCCCTATCCCATGTCCGAGGGCGTTGGAGGCTCCATCGAAGTAAAGTTTTCATGACTTATCATCTGAAATCTCTTCTTCGGTTGTAATGCACATCAAGTTTTCGTCTGGGAAACTAAAGTTCAATGTCTCATAGTCATCCGAAGCACGACTTGCCAGGAAATATGCTACGGCGCTCCCCTTTACAGCTTTCTGATTAACATATACGATGTCGAATTCAGATAAGAGCATCTGCCATCGAGCCATCCTTCCCGTTAGTGCTGGCGCTTCCATTAGGAACTTTAATGGGTCTAGCTTGGATATCAACCAGGTAGTATGGTACAACAGTCTTTGCTCGAGTCGCTTGGTAGCCCAAACTAGAGCGCAATACGCCTTCGCACCGGGCGGGTACCGTGTTTCGCAATCGTTGAATTTCCGCTTAGGTAATAGATGGCCTGCTCCTTCTTTCTTGACTCATCGTGTTGCCCCAAGACACATCCCATTGAATTCTCAAGACCGTTAAGTAGAGAATTAGTGGTCGACCGGGCACGGCGGTCGACTAAAATTGGAGCATTTGTCGTACTTTTTGATCTTTTCCAGGGCCTTTTGACACTCTTTCATCCCACACGCCAGATTATTCTTTCTAAGAAGTCCAAGACCGGTCGCATTGATTGGTTAATTGGGAAATGAAACAAGAGATATAATTCAGCCTCCCTAGGAAACCGCGAACTTCCTTTTGTGTGCGGGTGGTGAAAGGTCCTGGATGGCTTTCACTTTATCGGGATCAATCTCAATCCTCTTCTACTTACTACGAACCCTAGGAGTTTTCCGTATAACGGCGAAGGTACACTTGGCAGATTGAGCCTTAGTTGGTACTTCCGTAGTCTTTGGAATAGTTTCTTTAAGTTCTGAGGTGCTCTTCCTCCTGCTCGAGATTTGGCAATCATATCATCGACGTATACTTCTATTTCTTTGTGCATCATGTCATAGAAAAGAGTCACCATTGCTCTTTGGTACGTTGCCCCTGCATTCTTTAGCCCAAATGGCATTACTTGATAACAAAAAGTGCCCCACATGGTTATGAATCTGGTTTTCTCCATGTCGTTAGGATCCATCTTTATCCGGTTGTATCCCGAGAAGCCATCCATAAAGGAAAACCATGAATGTCCCGCGGTGTTGTCAACCAAATGTGTCAATATGTGGCAAAGGGAAGTTGTCTTTTGGGCTAGCTCGATTCAGATCCCTATAATCTACACACATACGAACTTTCCCGCCTTCTTTTGGTACTGTACAATGTTTGAAACCCACTCGGGTATTTGGCTACTTTCAAGAATCCAAAGATCAAATTGCTTTTTCACTTCTTCTCGATCTTTAACAAAGATATCCGCCTCATTCTCCGGTTTTTGTCAGACGGGTTTGCACTCCGACCTTGTTGGCAATTTGTGCACCACTATGTCGTATTTAATTAATCGCATATCTTGATAAGTCCAGCGAAGACATCCTTGAATTCTTGAAGCGTGGCTATCAGTTCATGCTTGGTTTTTGAGGAAATCGTCGTTCCTATTTTTATTTCTTTTCTCGCTTCTTCAAATCCCTAAGTTGACAATTTCGCTTCTTCTTGGTGGGGCATAATCGCCTTTCTTCGTCATCCATCATTCTCTTTAATTCTTCCGGGACCTCAATTTCTATTTCATCATATCCTCCTCCGCTTTCTCTGTGACCTCGTGGTTTTCAAATTTACTCTGTGATTGGATCCAAAGATCATTCATATCGTCGATCATGAGCGACCTGCATTAAATGAGAATGAATTGTATTGGGAAAGAGACGGCTTTACATGAAGGGAATGAATATGAAGAATGCATGAATGGAATAAATGAGACTTTGGCCCTTTTTAAGAAAGTGGGGATATTTCATTTCAATCAAAAAGTTAACATAGGTGCCCCATACAAGAGATCCCCATTGTCTATGGGCAAAAACAAAAGGTTGATTCGGAGCATTACTCTGATCTATTCCTAAAAACTACAGGTAAATCAATGCAGCTCCAGTTATCGAGTGTCTCCCCGGGATGACAAGGGCGGATGTTGGTCAACATTTTGCTACCTCGGTTCTCTTCAGCTATCATGTTGATGTACATCCCTTCAAATGCTTTACTGATCATTTCCTCCTGGCTAAGTTCATCATTTTTCTTCATTGTCTCTCCAATACCTTGACCTGGCCGGTAGAACCCTCCGGAGATGAAAGTGGCTTTTAAACTAGGAAAGGACATCGACCTCCATAGAATGTCTTCTCCTTTAGATCTAGCTTTTCTTTGTTCTTCCTTTCTCTTATATTCTTCTTTCTTCTGTTGGACACTTGGTTGGTAACCCAGGCCGAAACGATCCTTCTTGGTTGTCATATTCTTGGGTCTCGTGTTTTCTTGTAATTTCTTCCCAACCCTTTTCCTAATTTGGCTCTCGCCCCGAGTTTCTTCGATGGTCATCTTGGTACAATTAGATAACCTGGGTAGGGGATCCGGTTTCCCTCTCAAAACGAATGTGGCATTTACTAGTTCTAATGCTCGGAACGAGCATTCTGCAGCCTCTTCATCATTTTGAATGTAGGGGGTGTCCGATGTCACGGAAGCAACAAATTCCTGCTCTGCCTCTACTGTGACCAATTTGCCCTCAACTACAAATTTTAATTTCTGATGCAATGATGATGGGACAACTCCTCGCGAGTGGATCCACGGTCTTCCCAACAAGCAGTCAGTAAGATGGTTTTATGTCCATCACCACAAAATCGATCACATATTCAGTTGGTCCGATCAATAGGGGTATCTCAATTTTCCCCATTGTTCCTTTTTGCGTACCATCGAAAGCTCTTACCGAGTTGTAGCAAGGCTTTAAGTGCGAACTATCTATTGGTAATTTTTGCAGGGTTACCATAGGCAAGACATTCAATGCTGACCCGTTGTCGATCAGTACGTCTGGTAATACATACCCTTTGCAGTGGGTAGTGATGTTAAGGGCTTTAGTGGACCCCCTTCCTCCTTCCGGGATCTCATCATCACCAACGTGATATGATTATAAGCGATAATATGCCCCACTATCATGTCCAGTTTGTTACGTAAATGTCCCTGGGGCACAAAAGTTTGATTCAGCACTTTCAATAGTGTCTCCCGATGCTTCTCTGAACTCAAGAGCAATTCCAGCACTGTGATCCTGGCCGGTTGTTTCCGTAGTTGTTCCACTATGCTGTACTCGCTATGTCTCAAGAACTTTAGAAATTCTTTGGCCTGGGCCTCGCCACGGTTCATTTATCTTTTGGGAGGTTCTTCTCCAAATATCTGCGTAGGGCTAACTGCTGTACTCTTCCCCCTATCTTTTTCAGCTACTCTCAAAGCTTCGGAGGAATAACATCGGCCGCTCCTGGTGAAATGGCCTGCCTCACCAACGTTCACATTATTTTGGCCTTGTTGGTCTTCCAAATGCAGCTCTTTTTACCTGTTCGTGTTTTGATTTTTCTGTCATGGTCACATTCGCGGCATAATTCCAGGGAATTTGTCGCATGTCTTTGAATGGGAATGGAGATGGTGCTGAAATGACGATCTTCGGATTTATCTTGCTGGTTTCTCCTTGGGAGACACCTGCATTCCCTACCCTGGGAGAGATGATGAAAGGCCTATCATTCCCGTATCTAGTTTTGGGGGTATCTGTCATGTGTACGTCTGATCCCTTCCCCATGGGTTCCTCAAAGAATTCAATTTGTTTTCCATCCATCAACTTCTGCACCAATTTCTTGAACTCATCACATTCTTGGATATCATGCCCTTCAGTCTGATGGAATTCGCAATACTTTCCATATTCTTTTTCTCGCTTTATTATCATGCCTTTATTGATCATACGAGCCATGCATAATCAAGTGAAATACCCACCGTAAAGGAGACTTGACTTCGATACGCCATCTTTTATCCTCCTCGTAAAGCATTCCTCTATGGCATTTACCCTCTCGCTCCCATGATTAGGCAAATGGGTTGTTGGCTACGCTTCGGCTCTTCAAACTTCAATATCCCGTAATCGATCAAGTTTTGTACAAGCTTTTTGAAGGCAAGATAGCTTCTCGGTGGGATGTCCAGGGTACCGCCGTGATAATCGCAATGCGCGCTTGGATTATACCAAGGCGGGAAGGGTGGATTGACAGATTAACGATGTATGGTCGGACCAAGTCCGCTTCATACAACCGGGAATAAAGCTCGAGTATGAAACCGGTAGGGAGTGAAAGTTCTCCTCTTTTATCCTTTCTCGTGACTCTCTCATCTCTTTGATTCAATTTTTGCGTTTTTCCCACAAGTGCTTGGGGCTGTGAGACTATGAAGTTCTTCGAGGCGGTATAGGTGCTGGTGGCGTTTACTTCACTTCTCTTGTTGTACTTTCGAGACCCTTCCCACCATCAATTCTGCCGCTTTGATTGCCGTTCGAGAGACTCCCACCCCGATCAAGTCGGCGAAACACTGTGTTGTGTTATTGATGAGGCGATCAAGAGTGCCCTTTCGTAGTATTGACAAATAATGGCGTGATTTCATGCTCCGGGATAGGTGGCTGGATTTGGGCGCCACTTTCCACCTTTGGGCATATTGTCGCAAGCTTTCATTGACTTCTGCCCATATTTTCTAGCATAATTCTGCTAGGGATCATGTCTGTTACATGTTTGTATTGCTCGGAAAATGCTTTAGACAAATCTTTCCATGTCTTGACATTTGCTTTGCTTAACTGAGTATACCAACGTAATGCCGCTCCAGTTAGACTATCCTGGAAACAGTGGATCAGTAGCTTTTCATCTTTATGGTAAGCCGCCATTTTTCTGCAATACATCGTTATATGTGCAGAAGGACATGTGGTTCCGTCATATTTATCAAACTCCGGCGCTTTGAATTTTGGTGGCAAGACAAGATCAGACACTAGACTTAGATCACTAGCGTCGTTTTCTGATTCTTCATTTGATTGTAACGCTTTAAATTTTTCTTCCATGAGGCGAAATCTTTCTTCCCACTTTCTTTCTACCTCATTCCTGATCTTTTCGACCATATTTAGGTCCGGCACTTCTTCTTCATATAGTGCTTCGGTATCAAGGGGTTGAGTCTCAGGTGCCCCTACTTGAAAGCTGGAAGACATTCCTGTAGGGTCAATATACACCTTCCTAGCCTGGTTTGGTGCAGTTGGTTGAACCTTGAAGTGAGCCGGGGTACCTTCTGGCTCTGGGATATTTTCTCCTTCTACTCGTTTTCCGAGACTTTTGCCAAGAATGCCGTTATGTCGATACTATTGAAGTTTGTGATCAGCAAATCTGATCACTAAGGCTTCTCTCGGGCTTCTTCAAGCCTTGACTCGAGCTCTCTCTCCTCTTTCTAGATTGATTATTCTTTCTTCCATGAGCTTTCTTTGTAGCCGGGTAAAGTATATGTGATGAATGATTGCGGGTTAACACACCGAATGCCACAATATTCATACTTTGTTAATATGGTTGTAAAAATAAATGCATGTACGATGATGCAAATGTTATGATGCAAATGCAAGAATGCATGCAGACAAGGTATCGTTCCGTTGGTAATCACCCTTTGAATTACTTTTACGGGAATTAAAGGGTCTTGATTACAACAAAATTGTGTTACAAAGTAAAGATCCCTAGTACAAAAGATCTAATTATAACACGAGTCCTATAGATAGACTCTAGCTCTATCCCCTAACTTTCCAATTGCCTTGAGCAGCTTGAGGAACCTAGGAGCTCCTTCCATTCCCGGGGTTATAAAAGGTCGGAGTGTCTCAGCCTCGACGGCTAAATCATTTACGTGTCTGGCGACTCGCTGTATGTCCACCATTAGATTTGCGTAGTACTGGTCTCTGTCTTGTACCATTCGAGCAGCGTCGCGTAATCTCTTTTGCCAATAGGTGTCCCCCCCGGCTGCAGCTTCCTTGAACACATTAATTCTTTCCTTGTAATCCTCCACAACTGCTTCGAGGGATCCGATTCGTGCTTGTAACACACCCACTTCGTGTTCTCTTTCTTGCAGCTCAGCGAAATTATTCCTATGACAGTACATTCGAAGTGAGTGTTCGGCTTCCGCCATCTTTTCTTTTAATTCGTCATTTTGACTTTGGCTTTGCCCCAAACTTTGAAGAGTGTCATCGTACAGT